>VFFE01007158.1:843143-997949 GCA_008921705.1 Burhinus oedicnemus | reverse complement strand
GCTATGGATCATGCACTCTGTTCAGTCTTTCATGCAAAACACAAAATATACGCAGCTGTCTCAAAGAACATAACTACCAATTCTGAAATAGACTATAGTTATTTCTGTACTAATTTTGAGGATTTATGATATAGAGGATTTATGACAGGATTTATTACTACAAAGTTTTCATTACCTGTTACCAGAGAGATGAATAGGTTCTTCTTGAAGTCCTGTGCACAGAAAATTAACCCATGATCTTTGTTGTCTGCATGGAGGAGTTAAAGGTATTTCCATTTCGCCTTTCAGATATGGAACAGACTTAGCTAGAAATTGCATAAAGGCCCACCCAAAACAAAAATAAAAAATCAAAATCACAAAGCTACTTGTGAATGAAACACACATACCTAGGAATTTTACACCAGTGAAGTTTTGGATTAAAATACAAAATCTTTTCATGGGACAATTCACTATTTAAGCAATAAACCCCAAATACTTCACATTTAATTTCCAGACAGTTTGGGAATAATAATGCGTAGATCATATTCCTTGACTCATTCTGTAATGTAGTTCTGGCTACATACTCTTCCCAAGTAAGATGTTTTTTATGATTAAATACCAGGTACTATGGCTGAGGTTTTCATATTAAGTGTTCATCCCTGTTGGCCTTAGATAGTTCCCACATAAATGGAGTTAATGAGATGGGAGAGAGACTTCAGGCAATATTGTGGTGGCTGTAACATTCAGACAAACGGACTCAGGAACTTCAGAAACTGGCAGTCAGGATTTTAAAGACAAAATTACTCTTTCAAGCAGAATTAGTACTAATTGTAATTTCTAGGGATGACCACTGAAATGAATCACAACACCAATTTTTTTAAAGCAGTACACAAACAAACCTGGCATGTTAAAAGTCCCCTGCAAGTCACTTTTCACATCCTTTTTCTTCCCAATCATATTAAGTGCGGATATTTTAATGTATTATTGCTTTTTATTCTAATAAGGAATTTGCAACTTCACTGATTTCGGTGCCATTCCATAAAAATTAGCATTTTAACAATTGCCCTGGTATTCAGCTCTCTGGCATTCTTCTAATAATATTTCTTGTTAAGCTTGACCAGAAAGCAGATGTCACAAAAAACAGTTTTTCCATGTTCTGTGAAAACTAGCAGCCAGAAAAATTGTGTGTGCCTCCATAAGGAAAAATACTTGTAACAAATTCCCGATTCATTCCAACAGGCAGTAAGCAGCTACAATCACCATACACACATTGTCTGGCCAACTGGCACACAGCAGGCTATGAATCAGCTACCTGCCCAGCTGCTTACAGCTGCTCCTTATCTGACCTAGCAAGCAGACCGTATGGCAGGAAGGAGAGGAAGGATAAGGGACAGTGTTAGAAAGCTAGAGAATGTACAAAAAAAGCTCAGCGAACTTCTGCCATGAACTTCAGCTCACAAATGTTTTTTTTGTGATGAGAAACAAATTTAGCACTTTTCTTTGAATAGGACAGGAGTTGATCTCAGGACAGCAAAAATTCCCGACATATCAAAAAAGAACAATTACTTCTCTTTGAGCAATACTGTTCATATTAGTTCTTGTCTGGTTATTTTTGCCTTTGAGACTGGAACATTTTGACTAGCTACATTAGTTAAACTCTGCCTACACTCAAGGTGCTTTTCCCCTTCTCAGAGCATTAATGACTGAGTGAATTCTCTTGTCCCTCAACTCCTTTATCAATAAACAATCCCCATAGCTAGCAGGAGAGGAAGGCAAACAATGAAATGTTTACAGAAAGTGCCATTATTTTATGACTGTTTCTTCTCTGAGTTCAGGCAAACATGTTTCACCTCTGTTAACTCATAAATAGCAAAATTAACTAGAAGGAGAAGACAGCAGCGTATCTCTGCTGAAATTTGACACCTGATACAGGAATTTCCATTAGCAAACAGTGTCTTAGCAGTGCATGTACAGGTTTGCAGGTCTCTATCCTACAGATCTAAGTATATCCTAAAAAAAAAAAAAAAAGATATGAAAGCTGTCTGTGCCCCATTGCCTGATTCAATGGCAGAGCTAACCCAGCAAACTGGCAACAAAGATTAATGCCATCACTTTCTTTTTAAAACAATTCAAGATGGTTTGACTACTCACCTACTCCAGCAGAATGGACAATATCCTAGATAAGATCATAGTCAACTTGTTATTACTGTATACAGGAGGAGGGTGCCGAACTGCTCAGATCTACCGCACCTAAGCTCCTGCTGCTTATCATAAGCTTTACAAGTAAAGAGCACTTAGACAGCTCACTAGATTCAGACTACAGTTAATCATGTGAGGCAATAATCTCCAGATGGAAACTAAGTTTAACTTTCTCTTGGTAGGACAACATATGGTGTGTTTGCCTTGAGCTTTTGTATCAGACACTTTGAGCTGGTATGATTGCTCCTACCAAAAGCCCACTACAATACAATATCAGGAGTGTGATGCTATTAGCCTGAAGGGGACAACCATTAGTCCAGTTTAAATCATATTTAAACTAAGATAAGAAGGGGGATCTTGGTCTGTAGAAAACTCAAAATTTCTCAAGGATTTTAGTGACTGCTGGATGGAAAACTACCAAGTGAACATGCAGTGGAGGATAATGCTGCTGCTGTCCAATGCAATAACAGATAGACTTTTTCCAGTATAGGTTTATACATTACGATGAGAGGTACATGTTTATTCAGTATTGCCACTCTGCCTCGATCACATCCATTTGTAAACGTCACTCTTTGCACAGGCTTTTCTGCATGAAATTAATGGTGATTACACCTGGAACCCGAAGAAATTTTAACTGAGGCTGAATAGTTAGTCTGAACAGTCAGACAGCAAACCTGTCTGGCATTGGTATGCATTGTAACAAGATTTCCTGACTGAGTTTTCAAGCTATTAAAGGCAGGTACATATAAAGGATTTCCTTATGCCAGTGTAGAAGAAGCCAGCATTCAACATACACATTAGCAAATATCCAACACTTCCAGTTTATTTCTGGGGGAAACAGCTCTGGTGACTATGCGACTTAACTTCTTGATCACACAGCATTACTGAACCATTTGCAAACCAAAATGTCTGCACAGGAGTTTTGAACCTCTAGAAGTTATGAACTCTGTACTTCTCCCTGGATTGTCCTCCATCACACTCTTTTGAAAGCATTTATGTAAGACTTTAACAAACTTTAAACTGTGCTCTTTGACTCCACAATTTTAATCAATCTGCCTTAACTTTGCTCTGCCCTCTCTGGGTATATAAGTTGTTAGATAAAAAAATCTAAAAAGCTAACCAAGTGCAAAAGATATAGGCACCACTTGCAGCCAAAACCAACATGGAGGAACTGTAAAGTTAGTTGTGTTTAGCTTTTAAAACTCTTGAAAGGAGTATAGCACTTCTACCTGCTTACCGTGCAGGTACAAAATCGTAGATTACACAAGGCAAACATTCTTATCTTGTATTTATATGGTGCATGTGCTCCCAGGAACAGAATATGAGGACAATTACTTGAAAAATTTATTTTAAACATCATCCATTGATTTATGTAGATCTTCCTACCTGACTCACAGAATTCCAACATACTTCCGCTATTACTGGAGCAAACCTCTTGTGGTATGGGACAGTACTTGGAAATTTCTATTTTGTATGTCATTTCTCCTTTGAGATCTGAAAACAGATTTTAAAAGGTGCCATAAATGAACCATTTATTCCTTTTTCCTGTCAGAGCAATTTTTTTCTTTCAGTCTTTTTACTGAATCTCCATAATATATTGTTCTGAAAAACTGCAGTTAGGCTTAGTAACCCCAAATGCCATAGCTGATCAGAGCAGTGCTCAGTCCCATCCCTTAAGGGTGCCAGAAAAAAATACAATATAGTATAGTCACTATCTGAACTATTCGAAGTTCTTATGACTACAGTGATGTGAACTCTGGAACAAGTAGGTAGCCTAAATGTAGTTTACCAGGAGTTTGTGTATGTAGATTCTCTTGCTACTAAAATGGACTGAAACAGAACAAAAAAGAATAATAGGTTGACATCTATGTACAAATCCTGGAACCTCTGCAGTAGAGGTTGGGTCATTCAGCTTGGAACACGGCCTGTAGGTTGTGATGCACTAAATGTATCAGAGGAATGCATAGGAAACTGCCTTAGTCAAATACACACTTCTAAAAGTTTTGTTCCTATCTTCAACAAGAGACTGGATTACTCCAAACTGCTGCCCTATCAGAAACAGAATTCAGCACACACCCTTGGCACTCAGAAGCATGAATCTTGCTTCTTTGAGCTGCTTCCTGTCCACCAAAGAAGTGGTTTTCCTCACTTGCTTGCCAAAACCAATGCAAACTGGTTTTTTAAATCAAAATAAAAAAATCTCAGGCACTGAGATTTTCTTTTAATTACTCAAAATACTGTCACAGATATCAATCCAATGGCCAATCACTGTGATTAAAGTTGTACTTATCTGTAGTATAAAAGCCTTTAGTAAATTTTCTTAAACTCCTTTAAAGAAATTACTACTGTCATTTAGAATATTCCTGTTAGCCATGGAAATATTTAACCCTTTTTTTCCCAGAAATCTGCTTTCATGTTTGCAGTTACAATGTAATACAAGTAATTTTTACAGTATGAATGCACTGTATATAATCCTCTTAAAGATGTCTGTGAAAGTAAATTTAAGTACAGATAAGAAAACACTAAATTATTATATACATGGTAGACTGGGTATCATGAATCATGGCTCATGATACATTTGTTTCCAAGATCGCAACACAACCATGGATTGAAACAAATGGCAAATAGTTTACTTCCCCTTGTCTACTTGAGGAGACATTTTTAATACTCAGAAATTTGGGTATAGCACAGTTCATAGTCTCATACAAAGAAATTCTCATTTGATAGGCTGTGATGTAATTCATAAGTGAACTGAATATAAAAGAGCTAGATTGTGTTACATGTGTGCAAATGAAAGGAAAACTAGGTCAAGCATTTAAGAAAACCAACCCTCACCTTCTTTGATCACGTCTTTGCACATGTCTTCATCAGCCATAGTTTCTGGAGCTAAATTTAACAACTCTTTCAGTTCCAAGTATGATGTAATCTTAACAGAATCTGATCTGCCATTGCTGGGTGTGCAGAATTCTAACTCAACAGGCAACATGAAATACTGAAAAATATTAATCACAACAGAATGGTAAGTAAATTTCCTTTGATGTTACTGTACAGTCAAAGCTTTTTCAAAATCTTGAAATAGCTTAATTCTAAACCAATCTAAGAGCTTTGAAGAAAGAAGTCACATTTACACAGCATACACAAAGCTTTGCTCAATACAGAGAAAAAAAGTAGTGTTAGAGTATTTCAAATTGAGTCAATGGAGTATACAGAGTGGATCTGAACTTACAGCTCCCAATCAAGTAAAACCCTCATTTATTTCATTGAAAGTTTGTTTTTTAGAATTTAGAAGAATGGAGCAAAAAATAGATCTTACTTCTTTTGAAAAAAGATGTCAAGCTGGCCCTCCAAATCCCAGAACATGTCTTGGAACCTTCCCTTTCCCATGCACGTCATGGCTTCCTGTTCTTGTTCATTTTTATTCTTAGTGTAACAGTACCTACATAAAACTGCCAACACATCAGGCCCCAGGCAAAATAGCTGATCAGAGTGGAGATTCCCAACAACAGCATCCAAGAATTAAAAATACCCACAAATACCAGTGTTTTCTAATCTTGGAAATATGAAGGCTACAAGTATTTGGCAAGTATGAAAAGAATTCAGTAAAATGACTTGCAGATGAACAAACACTTATGCATAACACAAAGAAATTGCTAATATAATATTTAGTAAGAAACAAAACGATGATACCTCTTCATCTTTTACAGATATGGTACAGAAGTTCTCTTTAATCCTCTGCAATTCTTTTTTACTGTCTTCCACCTCCATTTCATTTTGGAAAGTCAAACATTCCCTTTAAAAGATCATAAAATAAAGCAAGTGACTTCTTTGTATTACTTCATATCTAAGACTAAAAGTCCTAGCAGCAGGTTTGATAGATATATATGTGGCAAAAGTTATTTTTTTCTAAATCCATGCTTTTCTAAAAAAGCAATCCCAAGGGATGCTGTACCAATCTGTGTAATTAACTGAAATTATTTTTCAAGAAATAGTATATTATATGCAGAGTAGAAGCACATAATATTGGGATCTGCCTTAAAAAAGTTACAGAAAAAAACCCATGTTAAAATTGTTCATCATCTCAACACTTAAGTCCTGTCATGTAGAAATGCTTTCTGCAAAAGCTGCAGACCTAATTTTCTTATAATGCCAAGTTTTTTGTGCTATATACAATATATACAATATATATGCTGTAATCTATAACATTTTATTTATCTTTTGCCACCTTTCATCTCTATTTTCAGGAATGATTCAGCACCAAAGAAGGCAGAGTGTGCTCACTATTAATTAAAATGAAAACTAAGAGTATATTCTCTGGTTTAACAGACAAACTTTTAAAATGCCAAGAAGTAAAACTTGGGAGTGAGGTTACTACTTGCCTTGTAAAGCAAAGATACAACCAGAACAGGGATGAAGATTTTTCAAGTAAAAGAAAACCTTTCATCAGGCTTGCCCCTTGTGGCCATTACAGGCACTAAATCCATAATGACTTCTTAGGGGGATAGTTTCCTCATTGGTCCCTGACACCACTGTTTTCCTGGAGGAATACTTTAGACTGAAGAGTATAAATTGTTCCACACCTATCCTTGAGATGCTCAATGAATTTTAACTTAAGTAGAAGTCTGTCTAATTGTATCTCTTTGTCTAAATGCTCTGTGTGCTCCACTAGGAGATTTGGACTCCCACCTTGAGAAGGCTGGTGGCTTTGCTAGTAAACTGTGGATCAGCAGGTCAGAGCTATTTCTGTAAAGGTTCACACTAGCATATTTTTCCTCCTGTGACTGGTATTTCTGAAAGTCATTGAAGAATTTGGATCATGTTCTCTTTGCTGGACATTTACAGTACTCACATATGCACATAAACTTACATCCAAGACTCGCTGTGAGATCAGGGCTTGTTTGAAATAGCAGGCAAACAACCCCACTCCTCCCTGTTCTGTTACTATATAGGTACAGTCACACCAGTTAAAACCTGTTTTGCCTTGCTTGTGAATCATGCAACCCTATGAAGTGCAAAGGAAGCTACAAGTCATCCAGACATGGAGTAAACCAGTGCAAAATTTAGCCAGACTTTATGAATATATGTATACAGATGAATATATTTACAAAATACTAGGCACATTCTGAATATAACTTATATACCTGTTTTAATGTACCAGTTTGTTCAAATTCCTGACATAAGACATCATTCAATTAAATTCAATCAACGGAGCAATATGAAAGTGAATGAAACATAAGAATAATTAATATTTGACCTTGAAGAAAAACAATTCAGCAGGGTAAGAGCATGGATTTACTGACAGCATGACCGAGAGGAGAGAAAGAAGGAACATGGGAGCATGTGTAGAATTCTGGGCCAAGTAAATTCAGTGGCATTTTACTAATAGGGAATCAGTCAGTCTGAGGGAGGACCAGATCCCTTAAAGATGGACATTTTTTCAGTATTCCAAAACTAACATCCTGAGCACATTTCACACTTAAAGAATGTATAAAAGACATCGTTTCATTTATCCAGTTTTCTTAAATAATGCATATAAATTTCATCCTACCCATTTTTTCATATGAAGAAAAGCTGAAGTTTTTATCTGTTGCCAATATAAATTAGTTTAAAAGTTAACATACAACAGAAGATGTTAAAATGTTAATGCCGTTACACACAGACTATTATTTATGTTTAATATTATAGAACAATTTGTAGGTACCTGAAAATGTTCTCTTCGGTTAAATTCTGTCCTTCAGAATCTAAAAGGGGATCTTTCACTAAAAAAAACTGTAGTCTGCTCAGAAGTACGGATGAAGTAGGCAGCTTCTTACGAAAATTTTCAAGATTATCAATAAAAACAAGGTCCTCTTCCATACATAGATCTGAAGCAAAATACAAAAAAACACATTAACAAACAATATAAACATAATAAGAATTATCAGAATAAAGAGAATTTTTGAGCAACTGTTGGAATGCTATAAATGTCAGCAAAACAATAACTACTTTTTACTTTAAATATTTAGGATTTTTAAGCTTTAAATGCAACAAAGTCTAGACTTCCAATAGTTCATGTGATAAGCTTTGGTTTTCTTTTGCTTTTTCTTTTGTCTTGTATAACGCCTGTTAAAAAGATAAGGTACTTTGTTTTCATTCCTTTGTTTGCATTGTAAAGTATGATAATAGAACTTTTGAGGTAGGTTTTGGCTGAGAAACTTAGTTCAGTGCAATTTTTAATGTAGAAACGAGGCAGTCTCTCCATACACATCTAAACCTAAACGTGATTCTGAAGCAACAAAAAATGTATTCAAAAAACAAGCAGGAAAAAAAAAAGTTACAAATTATTATGATTTCAAGAAAGATGACATTATGGACCTTAATTTCTTTTGAATTTAGATTACTGCTCTCCATGAGACAGAACTGTCGCAAGTAATCACAACCTTGTTTGATGCAATCCTTTATATTTGCAATATAATATACACATATATATACACACACGTTATACATATATAATCCATATAGAAGGGAAAAGGGAGTTCTTTGTTCTTCTGCCTTAATTTTTACCAACATGGAAGCCTCCTCATTCCCATATCCTCCTTTCACTCCCTGGGTGACTCCCTATGACCCTACTTTCCTTCCTAGTGGCTGGAAATTATAGATACTGATTATGTTCCCCCCAAACTCTTTTATGCTGCTAATGCAAACAGATCCCCATAAAGAAATTAATCAATTAAAAAATAAATGCCTTGTTATAAAATGCCCCTGTTAAATGAGGTGAACAGTTCAGGAGAGGCCACTAAAGCTTCTAGTAGCCTACAAAGCTTAAAGTACCTCCAATAAAAAAACTGACATCTTTTCTGATCCAATTTACAAAATCCCTGATCTGTTCTTTCTTCAGGGAACCAGGAAAAGAAAGTAGGAAGGACCTCAATATTCAGGCAAATAGAGGTTGCAAAATTAGGTACTAAAATCAATCACAAAATAATGACTGCTTCAATGACATAAACTTCATCATGTTATCCTCAAGTAATAGCTCACAATTTTTCTTAATTCGAATAAAGGAGGATAACTCCTAATATCCTAACACTAAGTCCAGTCAAATGAGGCACAACTTTGCCCTCGATTTGCTTTTATTATCCCAATTTAGCTATACTTTTAATTATTTTTTTATTGTGTTCATTTGTATTGTATCTCTTTATTGTAAGTGGCTCTAGGACTTAGAGTGTATGAAAAAAGAAGGTTTTTTTCAATTAATCGCATTATTCTAACGTGATTCAAATATTTTAATTAGTGTACTTCCTTGTTAATTTTAACACATTTTAACCTCCTACTATCCACCTCAGGAAAGCATGCCTATGCAAAAATGTACTTACGCATTTACTGAAGTGCTCTCCTGAAGTGGAACAGGTGCAATCACATACCTAACTACTTTCCTAATACAGAATTTTGCAAATGGAGCAATAGGTAGAGTTTGACATTCACAAATGCCAGTGTTTAAAATTCATACAAAACTGAACTGAGTTGCCACTTTGTGATTTTAGGAAGTACAGTTGCACATTTTTTAATAGGCTTATTTTTCAAAATTGTAACTTGAATGCAGTATCATTGCTTTCTTTGATTCCGTAATTTCTGATCGTCAAAGCACTTAAGAACTTTAATAGACTTAAGCATGTGCTCAAGTAATTTATCAATCAGGGAGCAAATATTCAGTTCATGTACGGATAGGGGTTTCACTGACAGTGCTATCATGCTCTAGTGTAAAGTTAGTGCTCTTCAGCTTAATGGTGCAAAGATGGTTGTCATTCCACTGTGATCTCTTTCTCATAACAGACAGCCTATCCAAAACAGAAAGGCTATTAACAGCACACCAAATATTGAAAACTTGTTTGTAATCTAATATAAATCTAATGTAAGTGAGAAGAAGACTAGAACTCTACAGTTACTGACGATGAAATTAGGTTTCTAGCTTTTCCATTCAATGTGCTTCATATTTCACAGGTTTTAACTTTCTTAGAGTTTTCCACTGCTATAGTCCAGGAATAATTTACTAGTTACATTTTAAATGTGTGCATAACCTATTATACTAAACTTCACAATCTTATTGGAAACTTTTTTGGTTTAAACAAGAATCTTTAAATACTACAGCTCTTAGTAAGTATTATATGCATTATTTCTTATATTATACCTCAAAAAGTGAAATGACTGAAGACATTGATTTTGCTCTCTGTAAGGAAGAACAGGGTTAGCTTAACAGAAATAACCATAAAACATTTTAATATGCACAAGCTGGTAGGCAAAAACCTCCCGCAGTAATAAAACAAGCTATTTAGAATTCAAATATAACTCTCCTCTATTGAAAAAAAAGATTTTAAATGATCATTTGAAATCCTATAACATGTTCTTTCTTTTTTCTCTTTTTTTTTTTTTTTTTTTCAGTATAGGTTAGGTAATTATGTCATATCACCCATAATATTCCAGTTCTAATAATTTTTCTCTATCGCCAAATTTCCATGTGTTTGCACTCTCTGTATGTATCGTCATGCCTTTAGTGAAACCTAGTCAGTTTTGAGCTGTTAGCAGACTAGCTGGCATTAATTAGCAGGTTCTTAATGACACAAAATAGCTTGCAAATCTTTCAGAATGGCAGCTTTTAAAAGTTAGAATTAATACTTCCCTCAAAAGTCAACAGACTTGCTAACATTTCCTTCTTTAACACAAACAGAAAGCTAGAAAAAGGGTTGACAGTTAACACATCAGTTACATTAAAAGACAATTATTGATCTGCTAATTCAATAAACCAGTGACCAAAATAGTGAATAATTTAATATTCTCATATTAAAAAAAAAATCCAGTCTCTTCAGCTTGCCTATTTGTGTTTAAGCACAATAATAACCTGTAACTCCAAAAAATATACATTTTTAAATGAAATTTACATTTTTTTTTCTTTCAGAGAGTCCTGTCCACGGAAATTTAGCTCTTGATTGTTCCTAAGAGACGGGAAACCATCTGCATTATTTTTATTCTCTTTGTAAGCATACAATATATAGAGTTTTATTAATTATCGAAACCTTCTGCCATATGTGACCTAACTTTGAAAAAAAAAATCAGGTAATTACTTAATCAAATGAATTAAGATTACCATCTTTCAATTATTAACTGTAATACACTTGCATTGTTGATGCTATGATCCTAGTAAACGTTATCTTGTACAACATTGTATCAAGAATCATCTGCCTCCTCTGTATGACTGTGGGAAAAAAAACCCTTAGTAAATGATTACATTACTTTCGTTTTCTAGAGTAATATAATTGACAGATAGACAAAAACTGTATCGAAAAAATAAACCTGCTAGTTCAGAATAATAAATTGTAATACTGTTGAATCAAACACTTTCTCAACATTTTGCTTTCTGTGATCAGAATTCATTATGGCTATTAGGGCGCTTCTAATCATAAAATTTCAGAAAACACATAGGAACACTACTCAATTTGAACTACCTTCATCCCAGCAGCAAAGGAGAAACTGCTTACTTCTTTCCCTCCTTGACATGGTAAAGGAACATGCCACAAGGATCTAATTTTATTGAGGTACAAAGGATCATTAGCATTTTGATCAATAAGAACTACTTATTGTGATACTTTTTGTCACTTTCTGCCATATACTTCATCAGCCTCAAACTTCTTTTGGCTTGCATCTATCTTGAACTTTTAAGACAATCCCTGCTTCTCCAGGGAATAAATCTCTCTTAAATGGTTATAGCTTCTGCAATTGCAAAGGCTGTGATCACACAAACAATCTTTTCAATGTCTATGGCTCATGCACAAAAAATTATGGAAGTTAACAAGCTGAGTCCATAAAAAGCTAGAAAACAGTGAATTAAACACTTTACCTAGCCATTGTTCTTTAAATTCAGTGGCATAGTTAGTCTTCAAATATTTGTCCTCGGTGGATTCTTCTGTAAAAACATTCTTCATAAGTAAAAAGGGTCCCTCTATGTCTGTCTGAGAGCAGGGATTTGAATTTGGAATAACTTCTGTTAATTCATTATTAATATGGCACTCTACAGAAGAGACAGGTTTCCTAAAATGCCAAAAAAAAAAAATCTGTTACTTAACCTGTTGTAAAAGCACTGTCACAACTTCTCTGACTCCTCAGTGAACGAACAGGACTCAAAAAGATACTCCAAGAACTTTGATAATCATCATATTCACTGGAGAAGATCAGAAATTACAGACGCGTTATCACTGTTCACTAGATCCATGGTCAAATTACATGTTTACTTCTTCTCCAAGAAAAACCCCTTTAAGTTTACCCCCAACATTAAACTGAATGAAAGGATAAAGTCTGGAAAAAAGCCTCAAACCTATTGATGTCTTAATACTTATGACAAAAATTTGCTGCTGGGTTAAATGCATTGTTTTGTGTCAAAAATCATGCAGAAATTGCAAGTACACCAGTAACTGCAATAGGGAAAAGACAGGATAAATGAAGAAACAAAACCACTTCATTTCCTGTCACTTTTCATACTAATCTCAATACTACTATTATTTGTCAGAAAAAACCTGCTTGCCAAATAAACAGCAAAATCACTTGACTACAGAAAAAAAAAAAAATCATAGTCCTGAGCTAATTATGCATCTGAACAAAATACCTGTAATTGTTAATTAAAATAGGGTCATGTTAATGCTGTGTTATACATATAAATTGACTGGAACAATAAACTGACTCTGACTGATGAGTGCTGACATTTCTGAAGAACACAAATCTTCTGCTCATCTATACTTAATGAACTTAGTATTCTAATTTCAGACAATTGATTTCTCAACTGTACATCCTATTGTATAATGCAAAGGATTATTAAAAAACTGAATAAATCAATCTTGCTATTTGCTAGTCATGTGGAGGTGAATCTCATGAATGGAATCAGTATATGAGTGCACCTCTGAATTTCCACCTAGAGCTTCATGTTTAGGCAGCAATAGCGAGGAATCTCTACTACACATCTTAAAAAAAAAAAAAATCAACTATTTTACAACATAGGATAGCTCAAAAGTTAATTTTGAAATTACAAGTAGTATAGTTCACAAGCAATAACTATGCAGTATTGATAATAATTAATGTTCAAACTTTAACATGGCTTAAGCTTTTGAAAATCTACAAACCTTCAAACACTGTGCCAAGTTACACATCGGCCAACTTTGCTGAAATCAATGGGCTTCCCTATAGTTTTATAGAAAGATCATGACTAAGTGAGTTGCTGATTTGAGATTATACAGGCCAGACTTTTCCAGACTCAAGCCCTGAGTAAGGCTGTTCTGCAAAACAGTAAATATTTTAAACAACAGACTACTCTAAGTGTGGAAACATATGTTCAAGGCATATAGCTATGCTTGTACAGTGTTTTGAACACAGAAAGCACTACATTAGAATTAACATATTTAGCTTCAATTAGATCTTCACAGTATGAAGTAAAACTTTCAGCAGTATCTTTGAAATATGGACAGTTGAGTCCCATCACCAAAATAAGCATGGCAATTAAGTGCATGTACTAAAGTTAGTAAGGGGGTTTATCCAATTAAGCAATTTGGCATTTCCTAGGAATTACAGACTCACTTCCTTATCTCCTTTCCTGCCAGGTGTCCTCTCCCACAAACACATCCTTTCCTCCTAAGTTTAACTCCTTGCTCCTTATTTCCTAGTCTTACTCGAATTAACTTTTCACTAGTAAACAGACTAAGCCCACTTAATTTTAAAATACATTAAGTGAAATAATCTCAAATTTTCTGTAATGGAATCTAATACGTGCGCTGACTTCCTCAGATTTATCCAGATATAATGAATAATTTAAGTGCTAAAAAACGAGGTAGAAGTAAATGCTGTTTGGTTTAATAAAAATTCTTCATTCTTAGCATTAAATATCCCTCAACATGGCATCTAACTGATTCTTGAATTGGTCACTGTTGGTATGTAAACCACACTATGTCCTTCTAACAACTTTTTCGGGAATGTCTTTTTCTGTTACTGTTACTAGTCTAGGAAATATCTTGGGTGATATCTTTGCGTGGGCTCTGCAGCATCCGCATAACATTTATCATGCACCGAAGGTGCAAAGATGATTATATTACATATAATAGTCTTTTTTTTTCTGAAGATGCAGAATGTAATTTCAATTGCTCTTCAGTGCAGCTTTTGGCATTAATCTAAACCTGTAGTTCAAGCTGATTATAAGGCAGAATCATTTCAGATGCAATTAATTTTGTAATTATCTTTTTGTCATAAAATCTCAAAATCTATATAGTTTTCTTTAAAAACACAGTGGTGTACTGGTTACATTGATAGATGCTGAACTGAATCAAAACCTGAAAATATAACTGAATGCTTCCAGTTCACAAGATCACAGAATCACAAAATGGCTGAGGTGGGAAGGCACCTCTGGAAGTTATCTAGTCCAACCCCAGTTAAACTATTCAAATGCAAGTCTCCAAAATAACATTTCCAGGCTGGTTTTGGCGACCTAAACAAGTAAGTAAATTTTTTTAACTTTGATTTTGCTATTTCTATAGCACAATAAAATATCTGCATCTGTACAAAACCATTCTTAATACTATTTAATTTTTTTTTTAAATTTTCCATTCCTTATGTTCAGCAGTTAAAATCAGCCCAACTTTCACATAATGTGCATTCTTTATAACTCAAATGTTAGGGGAGAGTTAGGGCTTCAGGTCCAAACTTTTAAAAGTACTCAGACATTTCTTCACTTAGTACCACAAGCCTGAGGACAAGATGCAAAAGAGTGCCTATACAGCTAAAACTTAGCCACTTCAATATCTGTTAGTCACCCGAACCCTAGAGAGACATGAAATGACAGGAGGAGAATGGCTGTCAGCCTATAGAGCATGTTTCCCATCAACCCAAGAGAGGCATGCAAGCATCACAACGAAACACACTCAATTCTCCTACAAAGCCATACAGAATATTTATCTTGCTATTGCGTTCAGAAGGTAAATACTAGTACTATGGATCCAAAGGACCAAACCTGAGAACACTTCCCAGTTATTTGTTGCCTTTTTTTTTTCAAAAAAGAAAAGGGGAAGTTGTATTACAAATCCCTGTCAAAATAATGTTGAAAGTTACACAGGAAGTCACTGAAATGTTAGAGAGCTTTTAACTGGACTCTGATCCTGTTTAAAAACTAACGCTATGTTATGCCCTACTGGGAACTGTGTTCGGTAAAGCTGTGACCATAAACAATTTTTTTTTCCAATCTTCTGGTTCACTGAGTAATGAAAACATTCAATGCTATTATCTTCACTATTGAGCATATGGCTGAAGGCCATTTAACAAAACCAAAGTTGAATACAAATACACTATCTTGGATATTTCTAATAGCACTGAGAGAAAAGCAGAAAATGAACTCATTAATATACACAACATTTCCATAAAAATGGTAATATTATAATCTACATTCCCTAGAACAAACCCAAGATACCCATGCTGGGTGCCCATCTAAGACATTAAACCCCTGGTCTTTCAAAGTATTTGGCATTTTTTGTGTTAAAGCACTTGTACTCTCCAAACAGCTTCAGCAGTGAGCGTTCCTCTTTAGGTCAGCCTGAACATAGGAGCACATTCATTGGACAACTGCAGAGTTTTTGGTTCAAATGACTTGCCCAAAATCACACAGGTGTTTTGACAAAGCCAAAACCAGAATCAGTTCCCCAGGCAGCATTCAACTTCTTTTACCCAGCTCCAGGAATTACATAATACTAGGAAAAAACAACCTCTGCAGAGTCTACTATGATAGACAAACTGTCAGCAAGTTTAGTGATGACACCAAGCTGTGTGGAGCAGTCGACATGCTGGAGGGAAGGGATGCCACCCAGAGGGATCTGGACAGACTTGAGAGGTGGGCCCATGCAAACCTCATGAACTTCAACAAGGCCAAGTGCAAGGTCCTGCACATGGGTCAGGGCACGCACAAATACAGGCTGGGTAGAGGATAGATTGAGAGCAGCCCAGAGGAGAAGGACTTGGGGCTGATGAGAAGTTCAACATCAGTCAGCAATGTGCGCTTGCAGCCCAGAAAGCCAATCACATCCTGGGCTGCATCAAAATACCATGGCCAGCAGGTTGAGGGAGGTGATTCTGCCCCTCTCTTCTGCTCTCACAAGACCCCACCTGGAGTACTGCATCCAGCTCTGGGGCCCCCAACATAACAAAGACATAAACCTGCTTGAATGGGTCCAGAGGGGGGCCACGAAGATGATCAGAGGGCTGGAGAACCTCTCCTATGAAGACAGGCTGAGAGAGTTCGGCTTGTTCAGCCTGGAGAAGAGAAGGCTCCGGGGAGACCTTAAAGCAGCCTTCCAGTACTCAAAGGGGGCCTACAGGAAAGATGCGGAGGGACTCTTGATCAGGAAGTGTCTTCATCATAGGATGAGGGGTAACGGTTTTAAACTGAAAGAGGCTAGATTTTGATTAGATATTAGGAAGAAGCTTTCTACTGTGAATGTGGTGAGACACTGGAACAGGTTGCCCAGAGAAGTTGTGGATGCCCCATCCCTCGAAGTGTTCAAGGCCACGTTGGATGGGGCTTTGAGCAACCTGGTCTAGTGGAAGGTGTCCCTGCCCAAGGCACGGGGGTTGGAACACGGGGGTTGGAACTAGATGATCTTTGAGGTCCCTACCAATCCAAACCGTTCTATGATTCTATGATGAGTCTATGGTCTTGCAGAGCACAGCCCAGGAACAGAGCCAATGATGTTTAGGAATAAGTTGTTTTAAAAGTTTCCTAAGTCAAGAGGAAATGTTAGTCAACTATTAAGCTTCACAACTCCGCATGCTTATTTGATAGCCCTTTTTAGCTTTCAACGCCAAAAAAAAAAAGATGATTTTGCTCGCCCCATTCTTCTTATACAACACCAAAAAGAATTTGGCATAAGTAGATGCTGAAGCTTCTCTGCTGCAAAACAAAACAAGGCAAAAAATAAACAGTCTGCATTTGGAGCTTGAAAAGGAAAGCTGTGGTTTGAATGGACAAAAAAATAGATGTGTAAAAGATCGGTTGGATGGTCAGGCTCAGAGTGGGCTGGTTAATGGGTCGTACTCAACCTGGAGGCAGGTAGAAGTTAGCTATCCCAAGGATGTATCCCGGGACCTGTCCTGTTTAAGATCTCTGTGGGTGACCTAGACAAGGCAAGGGAGCGCAGTTTCACCAAGTATGCGCATGACATCAAGTTATAGGGACCAGTCAATACACACAAAGGCTGGGCTGCCATCCAGAGGTATGCCATCCATCTAGGGGGTTGAACTAGATGACCTTTGAGGTCCCTTCCAATCCAAACCATTCTATGAGTCTATGAGCACCTCTCCATTGCTACAACAGAGGCACGATTTCAGACAGCCACATTATTCATTGCACAGCCCTGATCCTCTCTATAAGCATGATCATTTCTGTACCATGAATGAGCAGAGGATTATGCTGAAAAAATAGTATGTAGCAATGCAATTAAAGACTGTATCATAGCAAAATCACAGAAGAGTGCCACCGTAAGCTACTGGCAAGCCTGGTGCAGGCATTTTTTGTACATGATTACTTAATTCTGCAACCACAAGTTTTCCTCACAAGCATTTTTTAATGCAGTTTTGAAGATAACATAGATTTTAGACTGGCCATTTTTAGACAAAAATATAATTTCCATATTTCTTTCACACTGACAATTGTTTGAGAGCAGGAATACACACAATTTACTGGTTTTGCAGAAACATGATTTTCCTTCATGTCTTATGTATGCTGTAAAGACTGTGCTGTAAACCTGTTTCTAAATTTAACTCTATTTCCGAGTTCATCTGATATATTTTGACTTTATACATATAATTTTAAAATAAATACATCTATATTCAATTGCTATAATGCAAGCTTGACTTTTTATAGCTGCCTTTTAAACCTTTTCAATGATTTATAAATATCATTCTTCGAATAGCTTCATCTACAGTTATGAGACATAACTCCCTTAGACAGGGAGGGGGGGAAAAGGTCCTCATGGTTTACTTTCATGTTCATGCATTGATTTCAGAGACTTTCTCCAATGTCATAAATAGATTACACAACCGTTACAAAAATGAGATAAAGCAGCAGAGAACTGCATAAAAACACAATTCACAAATAATGAAAAAGCCGTCTTGCAGCTATCTACTACAGTGCACAGCTCCAGTGCACTGTACACTTGCTAGTGTCAGAAAACATTTCCATATTCTGTTATCATCATTAGCTTATGATTCACAAAGTACATGAACGATATCAAAGGAATCATATATGTTTCTAACTTAAGGTTACTGACTTTTCCAAGAAGTCCTCTACACATAAACTTTTCTTCCATTCATCCAACACCGAAATAGCAATCATGTTCTGTGTTGAAGTAACTGAGACAAAAAGAGAGAAAAAGAATCAGAAAATATTAACATTAATTTTCACTTTTATGTATTGATCAAACCATTGCAGAGGCTAACCAAACTTTACACAGGACGTACAGAAGAAACAATGCTTTTGGTTTCCATTAGCAAAAGTAAATGCAAATACACCAGAAAGATGCAAATACTTTTATATATATTTTTACCTTTATGCTTGGAAATCCCCAATTTTTTTCCGCATTTCAAAACCTCAGCAACATTTTTCAAACCTCTCCTAACTAATCAGATTTAGTATTTTACTTATCTCTGATCATTGCTTTTCTTCCATAACCATATGCCCAGACAGAAAGTTTTCCAGAGATCTCTACAAACTAACCAAATATCAACCTCATTTATGGTGCCATACACAAATAAATATCAATTACCTATTTGTTTCTACTTAAGCAATACACACATTCTACCTTCAAGAGCTTTATGAACTGACATACTGCTACTTCTGGAAAGAATTTTTTTTTACCAGACTTATCATATTACGCACAAACAGAAGCTTTTCTTTTAATCCACAGCAAATCTAAACTAAAACTTAAGGACTATACAACGTACTTCTAGTCCATGGCTTCCTATACTTATCATTGGCAAAGAGTCCAGTGAGATGATACTTTTCATCTTGATGTAAACAGGGAGGAAAGCAAAGTGATAATCTCCAGATGGAAAACTTCTGCTTTGCCATGCTCTGCACAAAAAAAGGCATGTGATAAAATTATGAGAGAGTTCCATTTTTTTCTTTTTGTGCACTACCTCTTCAGTCAGTCCCACTGATTTCAAGTGTTTTCTGTTAGAACATATTTTATATTTAAACTTTATTTTTCATAAAACTGACACAGTCCAAACTGAGAAGACACTAACATTTACCTGACTTCATATTTAAGCTTTAATCTACACTTCTGAATATGCAAAACTGCACATATGCTTAGCTACACTTAACTAAACTTTGTGTGTGCCATTACAAGTGCTTATCTTAACACTTGCATTGGTCTCCTGAATTGACACATGTATAAGTTGATCAGAAACAATTTAAAATCATTCCTACTATTGCTGTTTTAAGTGCTTATAAGATTCTAAAGCCTCAGCTTTCATGTGCCATTATGAGCTAACAAAAGCCCTATATAAGTACTTTTATCTTCAGTAAAAACAACAGGGGATCATGGTAGTAATCAATTTAATTCTAGAATTAAACAGTTAACGTGGCAACATCAGTTAACTCCTCACTGAAGACCACCTTCAAGAACCTATCCAACCGTTCTTTTGTCCTAAAAGCCCATGTGCAGTACTGTATAAATAGCACAGAACCACAGAATAAATGGTGAGTTTAGGAAGCAGAAAAAAATTATTCTTACACAGGGGTTTGGATTTAACAAGTTTATACCTTAGAAAAAAGTTGTCCTCACATATTCTGGGGCATAAAGGCATACTGGAAAAGGCAACTAGCTGTAGAAATGTGAGAGAACATCATGAATGACACTAGAAACTTTGCTCTAGTTTGAGGTCCATCACCTGACTTCAGCTCTTTTGCGTCAGGTCTTAGAAATCTCCACCCGTTTCAGCATGTGCTGTCAAGCCAGTTATAGTTTGTACCGTTAGACATCTCAGGTGACAAACTAGAAATAGTTCACTGACTTGGATTTCTACAAGAACAGCAGTGCTGTTGGTGCACTTGTCAAGCCTTCTTGTATAGGCAAAGAGAAAATGAGGGGGTGGAGGAAAAAAAAAAAGACATGGGAAGCAATGTGAACAAACACTGCCATGTCTGTGAAAGATCACCATTACAGATCTTTTTTCCATTTCAGTTTAATCCTTTGTGCAATAGTTACAATTCTGTAAATGCCTGTTAATTTTAACAAGAAAGGCAAAAACTACTGCCCCCATATCATCTTTTCTTTAGAAAGCTCTTGTAAAAAATTGATAAACACCATACTGATCCAATGCATACTCTCTTGCCTAAGTCAAAGCATGATGTGTCCCCAGTGATCTTCTCCTTTACAAATTCTGAACAAAGTAGGCAGAAGCAGACAACCACAGGTAACTGGACCTACGTCTTCTACATGCTACTGGCCATACATCACTTTAAGTAATCTGTATTGAAATTACTGCTAAAACAACTGCATTTATCATAAAATAAAGTACAGCTAGTGAAGTTCCTGGTAGAGATCACAGGAACAGAAAGAGCTAATGATAATCTTTCTCTTCATTAAAACAAGCTGCAAGGATTGTGACACAAGAGCTCTCAAAGTAGTCTTAGGTTACCTGCTGGAGTTTCAGTAGAAACTACTGAACAAGTACAAGCAATAATATGACAGAGATCAGAAAGAAATTTTAAACACCAGTATGTAGTCTTACTGAGGCTAACTTCAGCTTAGTAGCTAAAATTGTTTTCCATCACTGATATTTGTAAAGTGGAACAAATGCATCCTAGGGCTATCATCACAGATAGCCTTAAAACAAGAAAATTATGCATTTTACAGAGCATTTTAAATGAATTTCTAAGTGTACGGGTTAAGCTGAATGATTTCACTTTGCCAAGTCTGCTAATACATAGACTTTCTTGCCTTTCTCAAATATATAAAAGTGTTTTTCAAGGCCATTATTAATGCCTATGGCATTTAATCAATGCATATTTACCCCATTTCTCACAGAAACGTAAAAGTCTCTGCAAATTTCTCTTGTAACTGAAGGATATTATGTGCACGTTGACAGCTTGCATATATTGTCAGTTTGTAACATAAGAGAATGTTGAATTTCTAAGATGACTTTGTAATCACACCTACAACACTCAGTAGCATGAGGACTCTAATTCTTGTGCCTTTAATGACTGAAAAGCCTCCAGTCTTCAGAGTGTCCAAACTAGGACACAAAGATACATTTATACTGGGCAGCTGGAACAACTGTATCTGGGGCTGATAAAAATGCATAACAAGTACAGTAAGGGTAGATTTAGACCAGATATAAGGAAGGAATTTTTTACAATGAGGGTGGTGAGACACTGGAACAGGTTGCCCAGAAAGGCTGTAGATGCCCCATCCCTGGAAACATACAAGGTCACATTGGACAGGTCTCTGAGTCCCTGCTCACTGCAGAGGGGGTTGGACTAGATGACCTTTAAAACTCCCTTCCAACCCAAACCATTCTATGATTCCATGATTAAGAGAAGAATTCCACATCCAGTTGAGCCAGGTGTGTGCAGGAATCAGAGTCTGATAACATTCATAGAATTCCAGCATTTCCTAAGAATTGGAGGCATTAGGCAAGTGCACTTGATGTATCAGATGCCTGAAATGTCATTTTAACTACTGTGTACTTTCTAGCAGGAGGTTAGAAGTTAGGCATAAGAGTGCAACAAGAAGCTGCAGTTTTGGTACAGCATATCCCTTCCACATGTCTGTAATACCTTTAAATGTGCGATCACATGCACTAACCCCTTCTGGTAGTATCACAGAGCAACATTCACACTCTGTTCCGGAGCAGCCATTCAGCCAGTCACTGAACATTTCTCTTCTACCACTTTTCATTTGTTCTGCTCTCAGCATTGCCCTACTTCTAAAAATTCAGGCAAGAAAAGCCATGAATTGTAATTCTTCTCTTTTGCATGATAGCCCACAATACATTTTGCTAACACACCTAGTTTTATTCACAAACAACACAGAAACAACTGAAGATCAAGCTGAATGGAACTACTGTGAGAAGCTTTTCACACAAATATTGAATGACAGGTTGCATACTGTTGGAGTTACAATAGAAAAAGAAGTTCTGTTCGCTACAATCTAAACAAACACTAGGCACATACACAGGTACTATATGAACAATTCCTGCACTCTAAGGAAAGGGATGTGGGCAATGTCTTTCTTAATGTGGATCTCAGTTTACTGACAAGTACTACTGCTGGACCACTTCCCAGGATGCACTTCTCCAGCTACGTGCCAGGCGCGCTTGTGTATGGGCTTGCACTGTCCCTGAACTCTTGAAGGCATCATGTCTCGCTACCTCATTCTTCTGTTCATACACTAGCAATATCCCCTCTTGGCAAAGCACCACTCTGGCAGAGAAGTTTTTTATTTGGCTCATAGCTTTCCTTTGAAAATGTAATTAAGTAAAAACTCAATTAAATAAGACAGTGTGCTTCTGTGATAAGCATTTGGTAACATCACATAGATGTAGACAGGAAGGAAAACAAGACTTCATGAGGTTTCTATGTCTTAACTGATCAACATCTATCAAGCCAAAATATTCATTGTAGGCATGAAAAAACACCTGCTCTCCATGAATTTAATCTAAAATATTATAAAAACTCTTCCCTATCATCAGTAGGGAATACACTGTTGTGTATCACTATTGTAATACATATTAAAGTAGCGAGAAAATTGGATTCGTTCTCCAAAAAGGCAATTAATTTAATTTTATGCATTAGAGGGCACAGTGCACTCTCCAAAGAAAGCTCTAAGCAGGAAACTGGCCATAAAATACAATTATAAGTGCAACAGACACTAAAAAAAAAAAAAAGATGCTCTTTAGTTTTGGCAAAATTGTACTTTAATTTTGTATTTAAAAAACCTGTAATCATTTCACTACGTTGTCCCAGCAAGTACGGTACAACAACCTCACTGAAACAGAATTCCTAAGAAAGTAGTTCTCTGTATCTTTTTTTAATGTGCACTCAATCTTTTCTTCAGTTTCTTTCAGAATATTAAGAGAAATAATAAAACTTTACCTCATATAAATAGTCTGTTGAATGATACTTTAAAGCTGCAAACATCTTGTTTTGTGACGTTTTCAATACTTCATTTGTCTAGAAGATATACAGGATATGGATTAGTTAAAAACTTTGTATATCATGCAAAAATGTTGAAAAAGAAGGTTGAAATCAAGGTTCAACAAGAATAACTTCCTAATTTCTGCTAGCACGTGCACCTTGGACTGAATTTCCTATAGAGGAAGGCTACCCAAACCACTCAGTATTATTCCTTTGGAAGAGTGTAACAGGCCAACTACAGACCACAGGCCCTTGATTTTTATCCAAAGGAACTGGGCTTTTGGGTTTGTTTTTTTCTTTATTTATTTTAGCTTGGCCTCTTGCTGTTCATTTCACAGAAAATCTTTCAAGGCATTAAGTGAATGTTAAACAATATAAATTACCTCCCCTAAGCAATAATTTTGAGAAATGAACTCATTCAATTAATTTTTATGGATCCTTATTTAGCTTTTAAAGATAGCAGTTAAGCTTTCTAAACTATTAACTTTTCACTGCTTCATGTATTTATGAGGGGACTTTTTTTCTCTCCTCCAGTTCTACAAGGGAAAACATGATTGTATAGGCTAGTTGTGAGCAAGAGGTCCTGCTGGAACACCAGGCCTCTAAATTAGTTGATGCTCCTGATGGGAACCAGGAGATGAAAACTATACAAGGACAGAGATTCGGTGTGAGTGCAAAACAGGGTATCCTGTTGTTCACATATGCATAAGGGAAGAGAATACTTGCTCTTGATTAAAATTAGGTAGGCGACTCAAGGCTAAAGTAAAACAATTCTATCCAAAAAGTGTATGATGTAAATAAAAAGTAACCAACGTGAATTGTAAGGCCATAAGGGAAAGGGTGACAGAAGGCTGTCCTCGTATACATACCAGCAGGTATCAGTAACATATTGGGCTAAAATTGCCTAGGTAACAGTGTTGGAAATACCAAATTTGGGTATGGACGTAACAGAATTGGGACCAACGAGGAAAAAGTAACTAGAGGCTGGTTGCTTACTTGAGAGGAGTCTGTAGAGAAAAGGAAGTGCAGCAGAGGTAAAAAGGTAGGTTCAGGAAAAGAAACAGGGAATAAGGTATAAAATTAGGTGGAGAATGAACTTTAGGGGAACTCTCTGATGGAAGGAGTGTAGATGGTTAGAGACAGGGGTGAACCTGACCACTGGACCAAAAACGCTGAGAATGCTCTGGACAACCTGCTGGACCCTCCGTCAGGTCTACGTCCAACAGACTTGGTGTGGGAGCGTGAAGCAAGAAGGGATGCATTTGTAACGAGGGACAGATTTGTACTTTAAAACTAAGTGCCGGACAGGGAATAGAACTGCAACTTAAGAGTACTCGTATGTATCACTTATTAAGACTTCCTTATCGCAATATAACCATGCATTCATACAAATACTAAACAACAGAATTGTAACTATTACTCACAGTGATATAATTGTAAATTAATACAGGTAATAATAGTGAACTGCTTAGTAGCCACTTAAGGTACTATTGGATTCTTAAGGGTGTGTCACTTAATCAGTAAATATCAAAACCATCTCAGGTATGTTTCAAGTTTCCAATTTAAAACAGGAAGAGTGGGACTTAGAAATACTACTCTGTGAGGATACAAAGAAATCCAAGCGTACGTAAAATCTTTAAGTTTTTTTAAGGAGAAACAATCAAACTGCCGAACAACATGATCCCGTTTCATTCTCCAAGAACTCTTGGGAACACCACTTTAAGTAAGCAAAATATGCAGTATCAGGTATTCCTGCCAGCATCATAGGTTTTTGAATCCGCAGTTTTCAAAAATCGGTGAAAAACCAGCAGTAGCTAAGCGGCGACGTATGATGGCAAAGGGAGAGCAGTAAAGACGTAAACTAACCTGGAATTAAGCAACGCACCACTGGAGCCCGCCACCACCACCACCTTTACCTCAGGGCGACGGCACCTCCGCCGCCACCGGCCCCGCCCCGCCCTCCGCCCGCGCGAGAAGCGCAACTCGCGCCTCTGATTGGCTGCCGCCCCTCCCGCCCTTGGTGCCCGCGGTGGGCGGTGGCTTCCCGCTCTTTTTTGCCCCCAACGGCGGACCCTGGCGGCAGTCGATGTGCGCGGTTTATCGGGTCGGTGCATCAGTCCCCGCCGCGGAGCTGCGAGGGGGCCGTGGAGGAAAGGACCGCCTTCTAACTGTGAGCACCGTTCCTGGCCTCTGAGGGTCCCGGGGCAGCCATGTTACCTCAGGGAAAGGGCTGTTTACTCCTAGCTGACGCAGGGCAGTCTGCGGAAGGTCTCTCGAAACT
The DNA here is from genome assembly GCA_008921705.1 of Burhinus oedicnemus. NCBI lineage: Eukaryota > Metazoa > Chordata > Aves > Charadriiformes > Burhinidae > Burhinus > Burhinus oedicnemus. The sequence goes on along the minus strand of VFFE01007158.1, from coordinate 972,300 downwards.
GGCCCAGTGGGTTGCGTTATTCTTAAATACTGCAGCCTTTCCTTTGCAGGCAGCACCGCCGAGGAGTCAGCAGCAGATAGCCCCTAATCTCTATATAAAAGAAAAATTGTCAGGAGGAGCAAATAGGAAAACTTCTATGATCTTCAAAGCAGAGCCAAAAGTATTTTTAAAGCAGTAAATGCAATTAAGTAACTAAACTTCATCTTCTGTCCACCAGTAGCAGCTTGTATGGGAGAAGAAGCTAAAGAAAGAGATAAGGTTAGTGTTTAAAGCGATTGTATCTAAAGCTTCTGCTGACCTACTGTCTGTTGCCTTGGAAACAGAAATTGAACAAGGCCAGAATTTAATATCCAGAAATGCTTCCGCTTCATATGCTCAGCAAGTGTATGAAATGTCAGTTTCTACAAATAGCTGACAACTTCAGGAAAAAGGCTTTTTTCTTCCGCTTTTAATTGGCTGCGTAAATTGCTCCCACAGCCCTCAGGCTGCTGTCTGTTGAACAAATTGCTGTGTTTCTCAGCAGGCAGTTTAGCATCAAATTTCTGCAGCGGTCCAGGCTCTAACTAAAACCTGGACTGACAGAAATTTCAAGACTAGTTGTGGGAATGCTCCCTCTTTCCCCCCTTCCCCAGATGTTACACACATCCTAGCTGCAACTAGGCTCCCAATGCAGTTCTGCTTGCTGGAATGGCACCACAAAGCCATTATATTGGATGTCCTTACCTCCTCCTTTTACCTTAGAAGTGGGTGCCCACAGAGGATGCATCAGAAGGGCAGAAATCTTTGGTAATGCTGCAGCAGGTGCATTCAGCCTGTTGCTACAATAGTCTTGCGAGTCTGGAAAACGTGGCTCCTCCAAGAACTTGTTGCAGGTTAAGTCCCAGATGGGAGAGATTTCTGGGGGGAAAACAAAAGTTACGCTTTTCACTCTGGTTTTAAGAGATCCATTAGCTTTTGTACATCCCAGTGAGTGAAAAAGTTAAGTAAAAAGCATACGGACAGATACTGTCTTTACCACTACAAAGTACTATTTCTTTTTTTTTAACTGAGAGGATGGGTTTAGCCCAGCATTAGCACAGAGTTTTTTCCAAGCATAGGCACATTGCAAATGTTTCCCAGACAATTGTTCCTATGAAAAGTGCAAATGCCAATACTTTATTGTTACCTCAGTATTTATATTTTTAAAGCGTATTTCTCTTCTGCTGTGTTAGAAGACAAATTGTTGGGCCAAGTAGGCATAATACACAAAACACAGGAACTTGCAATTAAAGTATTTCACAAGCACTCCTCTCCCAGTTGGAATATAGAGAAATGCATGTTCTTAACCCCAACCAGGAAACAAAATAACAGTATATGGTGGGTAATTGAACAGGATGTTACAGCAGAGAAATGCCCCTCAATAGCAAAGCCTTTGAAATATCTGGAAAAGGTAAAAGTAATGACAACCAGTAAAGCAGATCAAGCACTTTATGCAGCTACTCCAAGAAACAATGCAGCAACACATACTCCGATTAAGGGGATAGAGATATCCTGTGAAGATTATGCTATCTCTAGTTGTTCTTCATCAGATTGAAGGATTAATGGTGTACACATCCTGCAGAAGAAAAATTGGCAGCAATTCATAGTTACCTCCATGACTCTTTTCCTCAGATATACCTGTAGATCTGAATGTCTGTACATACAGCTTTTAGACAGATACATGAGGATTGTTTGTATGGCTGATAAAAAGTGGTAAGTGTTATATACTGGGTATATTACTGCTGTTACGATTAAGATCATGAATGGAAGAAGCCATTCCAGCTCACTACCTGAATCCAGGCAAAGCCTTCCTCCATGCAGGATGCCAGTGGCAGGTATGTGAAATCAGAGTGGTAGCTTTGGTACTCACTGGGCAAGCACATAGTTTCATCACAAGACAACATGCTGCATCTTAGTTGGATTTCTTGTGAATGAAGCTGAGGATGTTATGGATGAGAATAACATGAATGCCAGTTAGCACTGTCTGTCAGGGTAAGGAGTGTGGGGAGAGATGAGATGAAATTCGGCAGCTGCGTGGGTTTCTTGTTCTCATCTTTTACAGTGAGCCTGCCCTTAGAATTACAAGAAATTAAGATAAAATACTTGGTTTTAGCCCTGACCAGTGCTAAATCTGCTGCTGTGCTCTTTCCTCAACTTTCCTAAAATTTATTACTGAGCTCCACAAAGACTTTTTGAGAATATATTGGAATGTTGAGCACAAGATTACTATAAATATAGTCATAATCTCGACTATACCTCATTGTTCTCTAGAAAATAGTCTATATTGAGACCTGGATCACAGCTGGTCCAATTCAGTTTAACTGTGTGTAAGTGGCATGAGCTCACGTTAACTGAGAATTTGGTCCTGTGTCCTTTTTACGTCTCTTTTCTTTTCCTCATTTCATTTTGTGTTAATTATAGAAATCAGAACTGAATGTAAAATACCATAAAGGCAAGAAAGCAATAAAGATGTAAAGAAATATTTGTTGTTTGGTAAAAAGGAGTATTTTGCTTCACATTACTTTGAGATCAGAAGAGATTGAAAATGTGTGAAGTTGTGGATTATTTTTTTTTTCTGGAGAAATCAATTCATTTTGTTCCAGAGGATTTATCTCCTTGGATAACACATAAATGGAATTGTGCCTGGTTATTCTCTCAGTATGTGTATGCCTCGAGTGCAAGTTATTCAAAACCTCCACAGAAACGTAAATGGTTTAAATATTTCCTGTGTTACTCATCAAGAATTTTTATAAGCCAGCTTAAATGAACAAAACACGTGTTCATTCTACAGGATTAGAATTTGAAGACAGCACAATGAACTAAGGCATCCAGAAAAGACACAGAGAAAAATGTTAGCTACACCATATAAATACCTAAATGTACCACAGTCATTCATTCGGAAGTATATCTTTCTGTGATGTCTTTTAATCAAGTTGCTGCTTTGCATCACTACTGCATTGTCACATGTAATTATATGGGAAATGAATGTTGAAAGAGACATTTTTCTGCCTCAGACATTGATGTAAGGCTGGCAAATTCTGTGAAAGATGCTGCTGAGAGAAAAGCAGGGGGAACTGGAACACGACTACAACGTGCATCTTTGTGTCATGTGTTTGTACTTCACCTATGATGCTCACATTCTGAAATGAGAAGAGTTCTAAGAACCTGAACACAATGCATTGCTCTTTTATTTGCTTTGTATTTTATATAAATTTGGTTGGCTGCAGAGGTTATTGATGAATTAGCCTCCTTAGCCTTCCACGTAGCTGCTTAGAGGCTAGAATAGGATGCCTCAGTTCTCTTAGGTGGAAATGGGAGGTTTGATTTATATTTATTTAATACAGAGTTTGTTAATCATGAGGAAAGCAATAGAGGATCATAGGATAATTTAAGTTGGAAGAGACCTCAGGAGGTCTCTGGATCAACTTCCTGCTTGAAGCAGGGTCAGACATCAGATCAGAAGAGACTGCTCAGAGCTTTGTCCAGTTAAGTTTTGGAAATCTCCAGGTGGAGGCGGCATAACCTCTGTGTGTCCCAGCTCCACTGCATGGCTGTCTTTGTTGCAGAAAACCTTTTCCTCATCTCCAGTCTGAACCTCTCTTCTTTGAGCCTATGCTCACTGTTGCTACCCACTGCGGTGCTGGCCACTGCTCAGCTTGTTGCCTGCCAGGGCCCAGGGCCTTCCCCTCAGAGGTGCTCCTTGCTACCACTGGCCCCAGTCAGTATCACTGCTGGGCTTCTGCCTTTCCAGGGCTGTACTCCTGCCTGAGTTTCATGGGACTGATGTTAGCTCCCTCTTACTGCCTGTCCAGGCCCCTCTGGATGGCAGCCCAGCCTTTGTGTGTATTGACTGGTCCCTGTAACTTGATGTCATGTGCATACTTGGTGAAACTGCGCTCCCTTGCCTTGTCTAGGTCACCCACAGAGATCTTAAACAGAACAGGTCCCGGGATACATCCTTGGGATAGCTAACTTCTACCTGCCTCCAGGTTGAGTACGACCCATTAACCAGCCCACTCTGAGCCTGACCATCCAACCGATCTTTTACACATCTATTTTTTTGTCCATTCAAACCACAGCTTTCCTTTTCAAGCTCCAAATGCAGACTGTTTATTTTTTGCCTTGTTTTGTTTTGCAGCAGAGAAGCTTCAGCATCTACTTATGCCAAATTCTTTTTGGTGTTGTATAAGAAGAATGGGGCAAGCAAAATCATCATCATTTTTTTTTTGCATTGAAAGCTAAAAAGGGCTATCACATAAGCATGCGGAGTTGTGAAGCTTAATATTTGACTAACATTTCCTCTTGACTTAGGAAACTTTTAAAACAACTTGTTCCTAAACATCATTGGTTCTGTTCCTGGGCTGTGCTCTGCAAGACCATAGACTCATCATAGAATCATAGAACGGTTTGGACTGGTAGGGACCTCAAAGATCATCTAGTTCCAACCCCCGTGTTCCAACCCCTGTGCCTTGGGCAGGGACACCTTCCACTAGACCAGGTCGCTCAAAGCCCAATCCAACCTGACCATGGTGGCTGTCACCAATCACCTCTCTGTTTTCCATGTGCCTTAGCATGGTTTCCAGGAGGCTCTGCTCCATGATCTTGCCAGGCACAGAGGTGAGACTGACTGGCCTGTAGTTCCCTGGGTCTTCCTTTATTCCCTTTCTAAAAATGGGGGTTATGTTTCCCCTTTCCTAGTCAGTGGGAACTTCACCAGATTGCCACAGCTTTTCAAATATGATGGATAGTGGCTTAACAGCTACATCTGCCAGTTCCCTTGGGACCCTCGAATACATCTCCTCAAGTCCCATGGACCTGTACACATTCATGTTCTTTAGATGGTCTTGAAACTGATCTCTTCCTGTGGTGGGCCGTAAGTACTTCATTCTCCCAGTCCTTGCCTTTGGATTCTGTGAACCGGGTGGCATGGGCCTTGTTGGTAGAACCGTGGTATCTTTTGTAAATATGATTATATAAATACAAGCAGTTGTGCAAGTTATAGAGGTTGAACAGCAGATGAGAAAAATCTTGCCTATGCGTACATGCTTATCTAGCAGAAGAAAAAAAGTGCAGAAAAATCACTAATATGAAGGAACACACAGCTTTTTAAAATATCTCTCTGGTGGTCTAATTGCCTCTTGTATCTTACTTAGGACTGGCTCCCTAAAGTATGCAACTGAGTCCTTAATGAGCTGTCTGTTTCCTTGTGAATGAAGTAATTAAATTAATTGCAAGGTAAAATACTGTTCTGTGCAGAGGAGGAATGAAGAAGGGAAGGAGAGCAGGGAGAATCCATCTTACAGTCATTACAAAGTGGTCTGTGTCACAGTATATTAAAAGTGGCAAGGATCACAGGTAAGCATGCATTTCAGAATGAAAACTACTCTTCGAGGCTAATCCTTGACATCCTGCTGGTTCTCTGTTACTCATGTTACAAATCCCATTGAATTCAGTGTAAAGAATTCTTTCTTATCATTAGGGTGAGTAAGAGGGCTGTACCATCTGACCTCTGATGGTGTGAGCAGCCCCTGTGCATAGTCTCACTAACTTCTGACTGTACAAAACTTTGTGTGAATAAGGCTTTCTTTCTGTGATAAATACACTTAATCTGAGTGTGACTCTATTACTGGACTGTTAAGAGAGAAAATGCTGCTAATGTGTACTAAGTTTCAATTAAAGAGACTCGAGTTCATCACAGGTGAGTGTCTTAATGCAAAGTCATTCACAGTTTTAATATCTGAATATGACATTGAAGTTGTTTTTGCAGCTCTACTTTCAATGAGTCCAGTGAAATCAATGTTTCTACTGGATTTTAAATGCAGAGGGGTGGGAAGCCCTTTGATGCTTCATGATTTTACAGAATTAACAAAAACAACTTGGAGCAGATATGTTAATGGCAAATTTTTTCAAATATTGTAGTGAATCTGCATCGGAAAACAAAATATTTATAGATCTTTTGGGTTGATTCTTTGAAAAATGGAATAAAACTGGCTAAGTTACTAATTATAAAGTAGATATGTGGCGTAGAATAAAGCATCGAAGTGATTGAGCTGATCTGTTTTGATCATGAGTTAAATCAGCTAGCAGGTAAACATGTTTTAAATAAACTAAATTGTGTTGAATTATGCAAGTGGCCGGCCCTGACCTGTGGTATATGAACAAGCCAAGAACACGAGAAATTACGGATCCTTACAGATAGGAGAAGGTGAATAATATATATGTAGCTGGCCAGCCTTCACTAGTGGATACAGCAACAAGATGTCAACATAAAAAATGACAGAAATGAGAAACACTGTACTTAAAAAACCAAAACAAAACAAAAACCGGACTCCGCTGGGGCAAGACTAATAGGTGGTAAAGGCAAAGCATTAAATGAGGGAATACTTGGAGCTCTCTTCCAAACGCTGGTAAGGCCAGACAACAGTACTATCCCTTCATCTTTTCCTCTGCTAACAATTTAATATTTTTTTCAAATTTTACTTAAGATTTTTTAAAAGAAAATCTTTATTATCCTGTATTTTTTGTCCAGTTTATTTTCAACTAAATGCAGTCAGTACTTGACACTTGATATTTTTTTCCAGTGAAAAAATTCTGTAGGGATATTTATTAAAGTAAATGGTTTCAAATGGTCTTGTTTGGATTCTTCATTTTGATCTGTTTTATTTTGTTTGCAAATGGTAAGTGATGCTTTTTAAAATGTGTGACTCTAATTTTTCTTCCTGTCTCAGGGTCTGCTTGGGTAGAAACTGAAATTCAATAAATTGTAAAAAAATTTTTTTGTCCTTTTTCTCATGCAAAACTGTATGTGCCATTTGAAGTTAACTTGTTAAAATAAAGGAGTTCTTTGTGAATTGAAGTGATTTTTTCTAGTTACTAATTTCTTCAACATACCCGAACTAGTAATATTCATATCTAATTTCTAATTACAACTTGTAATAGGAAAAAAGGAATTCTTGCTCTTTGAACTCCTTAATTTTTTAGGAATTGGTCACTGCTCTGTGGTACTGAAGGTACTGGGAAGAAGAAGACTTTCAATATACAGGCTCCTGATGGCCAGAGCCGTGTTTGCATTTCACTGCATTTCATTGCAAGTGTTTACCAAGTAACTTACACTCATTCACTTGTTGTACCTCAACAGTAAGCATGTGCCTAATTTTATTTAAATTAAGCTATATTAAGATTAAATTTAGATCTTTATGTAGGTGGCCATCGTGATATATTACACATAGGATTTTTTTGAACCACTTAAATGGTCAAAGTGGTAGGGCCATACTAGCTTACCAGTCTTTCTTTTGCAAATGTGAATCTAATTGTGTGCATTTATTAATTCAACCATAGTTGTAATGTGCTTTACATTACACCAGATTATTTGACCATCATTTTTATAAGAAAAAGGGGACTTTTTATTGATGTCTAACATATACCCCAACTGTCATTAAAAATCTGAATGATTTCTTTCAATTTTAAATTCTTTAAAAAACAAACCTACAGATACAGGATATGGGGAAAGAATACAGGAAAAGAAAAGTTAAGACCCTTTCACTGCATTACTGTGATTTATGAATGCCATTTCTTTGAATACTTTTTACAATCATTGATTTACATCTAACCAGCTGCAGTTAAAGGTAATTGTGGAAAAAGCTGTCCAGAGGATAAATATGACTCTTAAAACACTTGTCTGACTGACCTTTGATTAAGATTTTTAGAACAAACAAAGCCATATTGTCTTCCTTCTGCAACTAAATCCTGTAGCTGAAGTCATCTGTTACTGGTATGAAACATGTATGTTTGTCTGATAGTCATCTGCTTTTGTAATTGAGTTCTCTGGAAAGACATCTCAGTCCTGATATTTTTCGTTAAATGCAAAACCGTAACAAATCCTTTGGTCTCTCAGTAAGAAGATATTGGCAAGCAGCTAACCCTGAAGTCCTGATCTCAGCAAGATTACCTTGATTGATGAAAATTTTTCCCAACTACAGGCAAAAGCCTATCAATGTACATGCTGAAGTGGCATTCTTGAAGCCAATGGGATTTTTCTTAACCCCGTAATGAAAGAGGGTTTGGCTTCTTTTCTATCATTTAATAAATCTATATTTCTGCCTCTACTGCAAAATACTTCTCTTAGAAGAACAGTGCTTCGGAGTTCTGAAATCTGCTGCAATTTTTGCCTTTTTTGTGCTTATTTCAGCAGTCGCCTGGACAGTGTCCACTGCTGGTAGGCCTATTTCAGTGCTGCCACATATGCTACGTTCTGACAGTCAAAGGATTATGCTAAAAGGCCTACTTAAGACATCAGCCTTGGAGTCAACTGGCAGTCAGAGATTAGGGCAGCATCAAATAAAGCTGACATACTTCCTGTGCCTGTGACTTAATTTTACAATGTTGAGCTTTTGAAGTTTCAGTCACAGTAGTCCTGCTATTTAACACATGATTCTGAGGGAGGTTTGTGGTTGATATATCTAACAGAAAATGAAAAAAAAATCCCAAACCCCTCCCCAAAATTTATCCATGATATATATTACAGATGCAGTAGAAGTTTGGAATACATCTATAAGCACCAGGTGGTGAATGAATCTAGGTGTTGTAATGCAAACATCTTTTGTTAAAAGTGCTGGGATTCAGATTAAATCAACTGATGCAGCCATTGCAGCATAAAAAAAATCTCTGTCTATCCAGAACAATGCAATTTCTTGATACTTGCACCCTCTGGAGATTGATCAGGAATGGCTTTTCAAGAGCCTTCAGCACCTCTGAAGACTGACTAATACGCTTCCTTTCATAGGCATGCTGTCTTTCAATAACTTGTTATTTGGCTGACAGTCCTTTCCTCCTGATCATACTTAGTTTGTTTCCATGGCTTGCTTTCTGATTTACAGAAGTACAGACACTTAGTAATAGTAGAGGACACATCATGGCACGGCAACCACATTTCCAGATAGATGCTTTTCTTTTATTTTTGACTTGAGGTTCATTTACAATGAAGTTAAAAGAAGAAGATAAAACAAGGAATGATCTGTCCCTCTTCACAGAATGCGTACTGCACAATCCATGTGAACCAGGTTGTCCTCTCTTAGAAATTCTAACATCTATTGTTATATGTCTGTATGTTATCTTGCATGTTTATGGTATTCTCCTTTCAATAACAGGGAGGAGAGGCATGAAGAGGGTTACTAAGTAAGCACTGGATCATTTGTATTTTAGCATTAGCAAGGCTCATCCTATTTGACATAAAGGCTTAAAGAATGATCCATTGTGACTGGAGAACCCATTGAAGTTGGTGGTCTGGTTTGTACAAGGCAATGGTCTCATTTCCCTAATGAAGAAGTGTTTGGCTCTGGGAAACCATGTTCCTAACTTACTGTCCAAACAAAAAGAACAGTGATTTGTAGAATCCAATCGCCTTATTCCTAGAGAGACATTATTATAAAATTGTGCTTCACTGAGGAAATTAGAAGAGTTTAACTGGTAGAATTGAGAAGTCAGGGTTTTTACAGTCTCAGCTGCTCTAGTTACCTCAGCTATAATGCACCTCTAAAATTGATGCCTTGGTATGAAGAAATATGGGTTGATGAGGTTATGTTTATCCCACAAGTAATCACATTATCTATTTTATAATTTGTTATGGTTTGTTAAATTGGCCTTTGTTTTGCAACACTGCTCACACCTACAGTATTATTTCAGTGTTTACTTTTTAATAGGTACTTTGAGTCAGATAACATCAGGGTTGATCTTATAATGCGTTAGATCGTTTTAGTTACTAAATGACTGCCTTTTTTCAGAACATCTCAACCAGAATTGCCAAATTTCATCGTAACAGTGTTAATAATAACTTGCATCAAGGTAAAGTTCCTGCTTATTGGCAGGAAGTCACATGACATTGGCAAACAACTTCATGAAGGAGAGAAAGACAAAAATTCCACTTTAAAAAGCAACAGCTCAAGACTGCAGAGAAAAGCAAAGATATTAAGGATATCTGGTAGTAAGTAATGCCATGCCACCTCAAGTGAGAACAAATGCCAAATACAATTATTTTACTTGTGAATCAGAATAATGAGAGAAGCAATAAAACTTTATACTCACTTTCATTTCAGAAAAAAAGTAATCAGAAAATATAATTGGTAAGTCTAGAAATGATAAAGGGAGGAAAATAAAACAACCTGATGAACCAGGACATGCAGCTAATATCTAGAGTGCATGAAAAATGAAGAAACTTGTGGTCATATTCATTCATTACCAACATTTGTAGAAAAGTACACATCCAAGTAAAGCAAATCCTGCAGTGCTTGTGGAAGAGGTTCTGTGAAAGGCTGCTGTGGATATTAATTGTGCTCCACTAGGGGCTGTCATTGTCACACATCTAGGTAAACAGCTTCCACTTGCAAGAGCAAAGTGTAGGCAGAAAAATTCCTCAGGGACTGAAAGAGAAGGGCTTCAGCTCTCCAGGTATCTCACAAGCAAGGGATCTTCCTATTGGCCTAAAGAAGCAGTTCCTCTGTCAGAACAGAGGAAGCTCAAAAGGGGAATTGGCTTTAGTGATAGCCCCTGAAATAAAAGTGCAATGCTTTAATGGAATTTTGATCTATTTTCTTTGCTGTTTGATTTACATGCTTCCAAAGCAAAAAGAAATGGATGTTAGTGGCAACTAAATTACTATGCTGCCACAGAAACATTGTGAACATTTTTGTTTAACAGTAAATGAATACTGCAAATCATCACATCATCTTCTTTGGAAAATTGTGTATGTAGGGAATGTTGTTCACTAAAGATTTTTGCATTGTTTTTGCACACCCTGTTTGTTGAGAAGGAAGTATCATGTAATATTTTTAAATAATTTTTTTTTTGGTATGAAAAATACTTCTTTCACACATCTCAAATAATCGAGTAGTACCATTCTAATATCAAGAATGCTTTCTGAAGTACATTTGCAAACCTCATCTTATACTAAACAAAGCAGGCATCAGAGTGACAGCAGAAGATGACTCCAGTCCTGGGCTGTTTGCATGGTGGAGGAGACCCATTTAAAAGTGACCCTGTGAAGAAGTGCTGGCCCCAGGCATCCCTGGAGACACATAAAATCTTTAGGAAGCTGAGAGAAGAGTTTTTATTCCATTGATTTCTTTAAGATCGAAGTTTTATTATGGTTCATTTTACAAATGGGACTAACACATTCTGTGGTGTGATAATGAAGTATTATAGCATGCCACAGGTACACTAGCTGTAGAAACTTGGTGAAAGCATAAAGCACTACCTCGGAGAATATTTACATTTTGGCTAACTGAGACTAAGTCTTTGAACATGGTTTCAGTGAAAACCACAAGGCAAGACAGCTGGATTTGTTTCAGTGTTTCTCAGTGAACTCACATAGGAGGGGCAGATTAACTTTTAAAAATTTCAGATAAGGATGGGTATTGATGAAATGTTTCAGTTGTTGACTAGTCTCACTAATGAAATACTAAAACAGCTTCGGTGATGCCTCTCCCAAGGTTCAAAGACGACCTTATAAACTGACGTTCTCTCTCTCTCTGAGACTAATTTCTATTTCATAGGCTTTTAATGCTTCTCTTGTCTTTTGAGGTGTGTTACCTGTGATACATATTTTTACAGTCTGCCTTCACTGCTCTTGTTTTCATCCAAGTATAATGTCATTCTCCTGCCATATGCATATAGTACTTGTGGAGTGTATTATCAATTTTAATCTTAGAACTGAAGGGCAATTCTGAAGTGTTTGTCATTACCATAAAGACATTGGTGTGAAAATCATGATTGTTTTAGTTTTCTCGTGATGGCTTATGGGCCACTGGTTCCTCTTCAGATCTATGGAGCTGGCATGGGTACAATTCTTTATGTGACAGCTTGCAAGGATACTATAAACCTTAGAAAAGGAAGGCATTGAGTGGTAGGATGCATATAGTCTCAGAAAAGAACTTAGCCTAAATTTACAGGATTGTTTTCCCTTGGGACTCCACAGGTACCCAAAACAGGAGCATTCCTACACTGGACATGCTGCAGAAGCCTCAGTGTCTCAGGTAGGCAACATGAGCATTGCCTACCTTATTGTTATAAATTTTGTATGGGCTCTTAGCTTTCATGTTTGAGAGAGGATTTTCACTATAGCCCTCCTCTTCTAATAATTCTGTTCAAAACTATGGACAATAGAGGGGGAAAAATTCAAACCAGCAGTTTACAAGGACTCAATACAATACTATCTTCTTTTTAAGTGCACAAATTTAATTCTAAAATCTGAAAGTCTTGAAGCTGTATCCCAGCCAAAATACCAGTTGCCATAAAACTTTCTTTAGAATTGCTCAGTACTGTACCAAACTTCTTGTGTGTTAGGATATGCTGTGACTAATACAGCAGATCTTTTTGCTGATCTTCCCCTTCTGTGCAGTTTGGAGGTATGATAGAAAACAAGTCGTCAGTCAGTCAGAATCCTAGCCAGGGTGAAGTATTCATTGCTAAGACAGCAATTACAATGGCAATTCTTTCCATTCGCATTTCTTTGTTTGTCACAGAAACAGAGATTTCTGGCATGGTAAGGGATGGTCTTAACTGTGACACCTTTCATTCTAGTGTCTGAAGCATACCAACACCTTGTATCTTTTCAGTGGCCTAAATAAAGATGCAGTGTAGTCATTGTTGGTATGTTTCCTACTGAATAGTTCTCTTCAGGGTAGGGCTATGACTGGCTAAAACTGCTCTACATCTTGGGCAGCCATCTTTAGCAGCCAACCTCAGGCATATTGGCAGTTGGGTATGGAGAAGCTAAGTGCTTCAGCACTGGCCACAATATTAATGGCTGATGTGCCCAGGTTTTTTCATGAGTAGCAAAATAACAAGTTTTGACTAATACAGCTGAAAAGATCATTTGTTAAGTCAAATAATTTGTGATGTATTTCTAGACTGGGGTAGCAAATAGGATGCTAAGGCAAATCTGTGAGGCTCATGCAAGTTATCAACTATTGCATTCCAAAGTAAAAGCGTAGTAAAAATTTGGTTGCTTGTTTTACATATGACACTTTTTTACTTGTGAGGCTTACATATAGGTTTAAATATGGAGATCTTTTCTAACTGAACATTTTTGCACATAGAATGAAGAATAACTATGTAATAAAGACACAATAATATGATTTGCATCTCTAAACATCTAGACCAGATAATGTTTAGTATTTCAACACAATAGCACTTCAGTTATACCTGGCAAGCTACATTCACCAGGACACAAAACTGTAACAGAAACAAGAAACCTAACAGTGGTAGGAAGCATTATACCTCATGAAGTGAAGTTTTTGTAAGTTTCCTGAACAGGGAGAATACCTTGTTATAGCCTGCTCTAAGTGGCTTGAATGAAAGAAATGTGCACTACATGGTAGAAAAGAGACTAATTTTTTCCATGCAGGAACTAGAGGAAGATATTTCTGGTGTTAGGGTGACAAGAAGGACAGTTGCATCTAGACAATGTCTGAACTTATGGGCTTTTGTAATTATGATCAAGCAGTTTCCCTTGATATATGGGATTGTCAGAGACTTTTGTCAGTTACTCTGGTTGCTCCCTTATCGCAGTCAGACTCAATGTCTTTTGGTCTGAGCTGAAATGAAGCCAAGTGGTTGACGTTCTGCAGCCTGCTGGGTTTGACAGGTAATAGCATCATCCAGCTCCTAAGACTTGGAAGCCAGATAACTCCCAGCTTCACAAGACGACTGCAGTTCAGATATCATCTCAGAATTTTCTACTCTGGTTAGGAATGACTTACAAATGGGAGAGCAGGCGGACTAGTGTGAGTATTGAGTAATCCCATTTCTGCTGGAAGAATGGCCTGCTGTTGTCTGTCAAGCCCTTCAGACAATAATGAGAAAAAAAACACAGAATGAGAATGTTCTTTCCCTCTGCCAAAGAAGTCAGCAGCTGCCTATGATCATTATGATCGAGGGCCTTGAACAAATACAGGAAAGCTGTAAGGTAATGAGGGAAGTAGTTGGCTCAGGAGAATATGATGTCCTGAATACTCACTTCCAAAGAAAAGACCAGTCAGAAGTTTGGAAACACTGATGCTCTTGACAAACAGAGGCAGGAAGAGGCTGGGCATGGGCTTTGAAATTTGGGTGGACATTGTGTACTGAGAGCCACCTTCAGCTGTGTGACCACATCTAGTGCTCTCCATCTGGCTAGAAAAGGCATTCAAAAGATCTCCCTGTGGTAAGTGCAGACTTGGAACCTAATCTTCTCTGGGTTCACCTGTTCCTAGCTGGAGAGTCTGAGGAAGCGAGCAACTGCCATGTGAAATCCTTTGTATATGGGGTAAGGGTCCCAGTCCACACTACAGTGGGGAGCGAGCAGGGAGTGACATCATGATCGCAGGAGGACTGACAGCTGGTGGTGAATTCCTTTTTTATAGGCTTAGCTGTACACTGAACACTTCCAGAATGATAAGGTGTTGACAGCTTCTTGGACATTATACTCCAACACACATGCAGCTTTTTGCAAGGTCTGTGACTTAATACATCAGATAACGCACTAATGGGTATTTGGAGTGCACTCAGGAACAGTGATGTCTGGTATAGGAAAGGGTCCTTAAAGAATAGGCCCTGCAAGATGTGATTTTTATGGAGCTGTAGTAAGTAGAGCTCTGCAATTAAATGCTTCAAGGATTTACAGCAGCAGTGGTGGCTCCACGGGGAGCTCAGTTCTTCTAACTAGACAGAAGCATTGACATAATGATCAGGATCAGAACTTACCTGAGCTCAGGAGATGTCCATGTCAAGCCGTCTGCCTTAGGACTGTGCTGATGCTATTTCTGCTGCATGTTGGTAACTATCCCTCCAACAGCTGGTGGTGGTGAAAGGCAGTGTTATGGTCAGAAAGCCACAACAGTAAGTAAGTCAGAAAGCCATACACCAGTAGTGACAGACTATTCCTCTTACCTTCACCTTTCACCTTTTATTAGGTGTTTCCACACCAACCAGGTATTATCTGTTTATTCCCTCCTCAGAAGTATTGAATATTGATAACTGCTGGAGAAGGTGTGAGACCAGGCTGGGTGTAATAGCAGTTTAATCTAGGAAGTTACGTCTCATATGTCAAAATATCTCTGAGTCTCCAGGCATTTTTACTTTACCTTTCTTCAGACTTTAGTTAGTCATCTGTTTGGTTTCGTGTTCCACACCTGATGGAGCACAGAGGGAGGCTTTGTTTTGGGTTGACATTAAAGTGCTGTAAAAGATTAACTACTGAAAAGCCGCCCACCATTGTTTACTGAAGTGTAGTATCACTGAAACTGTGAATGTCATTGAATAAAATATTTTCCAAATTGTGATCTATAGCATATCTCTGTAAACACCAGTAACTTCTCTTTATATTGATCTGTAAAATCTAATGACAAGGGTTTGATTTTTTTAAGGGAAAAAAAAAGAAATTAACATATAGAAAATAGATTCTATAGGTATTTCATAGCAAGGATAGATTGATTTGAAGAAAAGGTCCAGTTCTTCTGATGTGTATGTTACTGTTGGTAGCCACAAGATTTTATTAACACACAGTGTCTAATATACTCTGGGGGACTGACAATTTTGAGGATGTTACTTGCTCAAGAGCCAGAGATAAAATTAAAAGCATGCAACGTGCCTTATTTTATATGTTAACTGCTGTCTTCTCACTTCTGATGCCAATTCTTATCACTGGCTCCAAGCCTGACCTTGAGTAAATTATTTCACAACTAAGTACTTTCAGGATCATGGATCGAAAGTGTCATAATAGTTGCAAAACGTTGTTACGTCAGGTAGAAACCTGACTGTATTCAAGCAAATGATTTGGTATACTGAGGCCTTCCAAGGGTATTTACCGTTCTGTGCTGGAACTCTCCCTTCCTGTCTTGGCTGCAGTACATAAGGGCAAATTTTTTATACTGCAGAAATTAATGGAAGTGATGTTTCCTGGCTTCCTGCTGAAACATTACACTTAATGTTAACTACTGGAGACATGGAAAAGAGGGAAATGACAGCTGCTGCAAATTCATAGGGTTGTCAACATAGTTGGAACACCTTATACACAGAATCTGTCCCAATGGGCTGTAGTCATCCTGTACTCTATGTGACTCATGGAAAACATGGAAGAAACACAGCTTTGAAAGCTGTAGCAGTAGCAAAAAGTTCATGTGGGGCAACAGTTGTGTGAAGTTTACTAAAGAGAGAGTGGGAATCCCGAGGTGAACAAGTTTAGGATCACCAGGATATTCTTCTGTAGTGAAATCACAATATTCCCATTGTACCACTACCCACAGACAGGAGAAGTTTGTGCAGTTTGTCAGGTGTCCCCAGTACCACTGGACTGTGCTTGCAATGACATGCAGTATTTGCTTCTGCTTCACAGGGATATTCTAGACGTGATTCAGTCCCTGCTATGTGTGTCATCCTAGCCTGCTTTTATGCTGGGGGTGCCACCAACCTGAGATTAATTTCTACACAGTTGTGTTTCAAGTGGCTTTATGATGTCCTCTTGTTTCCCCTCTTTCAGGTCTGTGTGAGGACCCGTTTCCTCTGCAGGTGTCCCTGGAGACACCTGTACTGTCAGCTGAGTAGCGGGGTCCTTTTTCAGTTGACAGAAAGTCAGTAGGAGAGTGCAGCTTCACCTAGCACGTTCCATCTGTAGCTCCCACTAATACTCCTAACTCCTGCCCTGGGCCTGCGTAGGCCACAAAGACTCATACTACCACCTTTTTTTTTTCCCCAAAAAGGCCTAAAAAGCCAAGCCCACAAAGGCGTAAGGTTAAAAATCAAACACCCTTTCCCTAACCTCAAGATCAGAAAGCTACCAAGGCTGGACCCTCACTGCATGCCAAGTAATCCAATTCTGACACCTGTTTCCTGGCATCCCTCCATTTCCACGTGTCATGTTTAGTTTCTCTGCAATGTCATACAGCAAGGGTAAATTATAAAATTAGTAAGATATTTGAATGAGAAGGCTTCTTACAGGGCATGATTTATTATGTACCAGTGTAAGAATGATACAGTCATGCAAGAAGAGCTTGCATAACACAGGTTAGGTTACACCTCCAGAGCATAATTGTGTGTTCCGTCAGTACTGCAGAGAGTTACAAGACTCTTTGCCACGTTTGTGTTCTGCAATGTTGATACGTCATGTCATGCTCTTGGTGGCTCACTCACAGACTCTGTCAGAAGTTTCGACATTGTCAGAATTCCCATTGTAACCAATATGACATTGGTTACAGCTTTTGTATGACTTTGGAAAATTAAGGGAAGGTTTTCATGATGTGTGTTGTGTGGCCTAAGAAGAAGTCCAGCTGAAGTTTCCGTCCAGTCAGGTCTCCCTACCATCTGCTGAGCAGGGTGACAAGAAAAGAGAATTACTATCGGAGAAAGCTCTTGAATAGTAAAAGCATAAAAATCAAATGTCTATACAGAGAAGCAAGCCTAAGAATACTTAATTTGAATTTTCATAAACTAAGGAGAGAGAAGTTTCTGGTATGTTCACATGCCTTATGAGTTTATCTAATATGAATTAAAGAAGAAAGAACAGGTTTTTGATACTTTGATTGAAAGGAAAATGAAAAAAGCTTCAGGCTGTGTAAACTGCATCCCATGCCCATGTCCTGTTTTTTAATGCATTGTTTGGAGGCTGTGGTGTCCTTTTTAGGAATGAGACCCTCAGCTGTGAAAGCTGAGAAGCATCCCTTGGTTATTCATTAACTACAGACTTAGCCAAGGAAGTTAGTATGTGCCATGAACTGAAATTAATGGGCAACGCCATAGTTTCAAACAGAGTTTAAAAAAGTATTTTGTTTATTTTTCTTTCAGTTTAACTTCATTTGCACTATAATAATCAACCAGTTAACTTTTACTTGAAGCAAAAGGTCGTGATCATTTTTTTTCTTAAAGCTTGTCTTGTAAGAAGTGAGCTGACAGGCTCTTTCTGTTCTTCTAGGGTGGATTGGTACACCCTTGAAATACGTATCAGGCAAAATCTCTTTTGGGATGTTCAACACTTTCCTAAAAGCTACAAGGGCAAGGTTAAAGCAACAAAGTAATACCCTTTAGAAATATTTTGGCAAACAGCCAGAAGCAAAGAAGCAACTTGGAGCTCTAAGATTCCTTGAAATTTGTGGCAGCTATGTTGTCCCCAAGATTTAAACACTCTCTGACACAATTACACTCTCCTCTTTATATTAATTTGCATACATTACCTTATATACGTATGCTTTGTATATTAACTGACTATATACTATTTACATGCTCTCCTTTTGTTGTTTTTTTTTTTGTTTGGGGTTTTTTTTAAATTCTTAACTAAAATTTATTTGCAGGCAAAAAATAGTTTTGAGCAGGGAACACAGAGTCTTTGTTTCTGCTGGGAAAAATCAAACCAGCAAAGACTTTCTTTAGTATGACAGTCATTGTCAGTGGGTAGTTATGTCTGTGACTGCAGCTGATGTTACAGACGCTAAAATCACTGAAGGCAAAGATAAAAATCACTCTTAAAAATAAGTCAGCTACTCAATTCCCCGATCTTCATGTGATATTTCATTGTGTTTTGTCCAGTCTTACGCTAATGAAGCAATTTGTCTTTTTTTCCCAAGATAAACATCCTCACTGTGACTGATACTGTGGTAGTTAGGAGATACCAGTGCAAACCAGGGCACCATTATGCTGCACTAGGCACATACACTTAATAAAAGAGTGAGCCTTGGCTTCAGATGCGCTTGTAAGCAAACATCACATTTTTCTTAGTCAGATTCAGTATTACATACTGAAGTATTTACACAGTAGGATTTGTTTGGAAGAGAAAAACATTTTTAATATTACAAAACGCTTCGTGCTGCTGACTCAGCTCTCAATAATTTATGCTGTACAGTCACCTTTCACCTAATTTTCACATCCGTAGAAAAGTCTTGAGATCCTGTGTCTTGAGATGGCACTTTTACATGGCTGGAAGATTTATCACAATGCAGGACAAAGACAAGCCAACTTGTTTTTTGCCTTGGCCTGCCAAAATCTACTCCCACTCAGTGCTGAGCTATGTGAAACTTGGTGACAAGAAGCTCCACCTCTGGTTGTGTGACTAGTTCTGCATTATTTTATTATTGTTGCTTAAATGAACAGATAAAGGAAAGAACACATCCTGAAAAGCCTGCAGTTTAGGTCAGATGTGATCTATAAAGGTGACACTATACAAAGAAATGGAAATAGGAGGGAGGTTTACTAGTGAAAGGTAATAGTAAGCAAGCTAATAAGCAAGAAGCCAATACAGACAATATATTAAGCCTATTAGTATTTTTAATAGAATACTGTTTGTGCAGACACATATTGTGTCTCTCTAATTCATGCTGAATGGCACTGTAATCCATGAGCAGTTCCACTGAAAACCTTTGGTCAGGAGTTAGCAGGACTTGGGCTAGTCTTGGGAATGTTCCCAGCAGGGAGATGTTTTGATATTGAGGAGGCATCGTCTCAATCAGGAAAAGATTGGTTTTAAACAACCTGATGGACAAAACAGAGAAACAAAAGTAATCAGTGACTCTGAAATCCCTTTCTATGAAATCCTCATCTATGATATTAAAGCATGCATGGTACATCTTTGAAAGAACGGTCATCACAAGAAATGGCCAGAAAAGTCAGAATGCTACACAGAACACCACAGGAATCGGTATCAAGGACTCTAAGGCTGAGGGGGCTTTTTCTGACACTGCATCAGAGTTAAAACTCTAGCAACTGATAATGAGGAAGAAATACAGCCAAAGGCTTCCCAAAGACAGTTCTATCACAATAAGTCTATAGGAATAATTCCAGTTGTGAATCCACTCTCAGTACATCGGCAAAGTTAACCACAGAGGATAAAAAGTCTTATAGGAATTTTTGGGTTCAAGGATACTTTTTTTTTCACACAGAGGTCTCAGACTGTTCAACATAAAAGAATTCACAGTCATTCAGGCTTGACGTGACCTTGGGAGGACACTAGCCCAACCTTCTGCCCAAAGCAGGGTCATCTGTGAGATCAGACCAGGATACTCAGAGTTTTGTCCAGCTGGGGTTCAAGAACATCCAATGACATAGATGGCACAATTTCTCTGTGGAATCTGCTCCACTGCCTGGCTGACCCTGTGGGGAAAATTTTTTTCCTTATCTCCAGCCTGAACCTCTTTAGTTTCAGCTTATGCCTCCTGCCAGGCACCACTGTGAAGAGCCTGTTCCTCCTCTCTCCATCTCTTTCCCATAGGTGTTGGGGTGCTGTTAGGTGCCTTAAGGCATCTCTGTTGCAAAGCTGAGCTCTGCTCACACCACTGCAGGTGCTGCTGGCCACTGTTGCTGATCAGGTGAATGGCTGGCCCTTGCTCAGCTGTCTGTCTACCAGGGCGGCGCCAACCCCAGCCCCACCAGTAGTACTGCCGGGACCCTTCCTGCTTGGGGTAGGGCTGCACATTGCTCTGGATCCAAGTGCATGGAGGCCCTATCGGACCCTTTCTCCCATCTATCCAGGTCCCTCTTGATGGCAGCCCTGACCTCATGTGTTATTGACTGGTCCTTGCACCTTGGTGTTATCTGCTGACTTGATGAAACTGCACCTTGTCACCTTGTCCACCTCATCAGTGATTCAGATCTTAAGCAGGACAGGTCCCAGTACAGACCTCTCTGGACCCTACTTGTTACCAGCCTCAAGGCAGAGTATGACTCATTATCCACCAGTCTCTGAGGCCTATCATCCAACCACGTATTTGCCCATCTGGTTGTCTGCCCACCCAGGGTGTAGTATCCCAACTTGGATATTGTGGAAATAGTGTTGTAAGCATTGCTAAAGACAAGGTGAATGACATCCACTACTCTCCCCTCATCCGCAGTTCCAATCATTTTATCACAGAAGATGCCCAGCTAGTCAAGCATGATTTACCCCTAGACGGTCCATGCTGACTGTCCACAGTCGCTCCTTTTTCTCTTTCATATGCCCAGAAAAATGCTTCAAGAGGATTTGCTCCAGCCTCAGTGAGGTTGACTGCCCTGTGATTCCCCAGTGTGTCCTTTTGATCTTTCTTGAGGATAGGTGAAGATAGGTTTCCTTTTCTTTAGTTGTTAGGGACCTTTCAAACATTTAATCAGCTTTGCAAAGACATTGGACATCACTCTTCAGTGCAGCCCCTTGGGTCTTATGTGCTGAGTATTTACAATCTCAAGCTGGGATTTCAGGCAGACGTTAATACGACTGCCAAGCAAATAGTCCTGTATCTAAGGCGGCGTATCTTCCTTAGTTGAACAGATCTTACGGTGTGGCAGTATAGATCTTTTTTTGTGGAAGGTCTCTTTCATACAGAAGTGACTTCATTATCCCCACTCACAAATGGTCCACCGTGTGTTGATAGTCTGACTTTTCAGAACAGTGTATAAGAAGGGGAGTCCAAAGAGCAGTTTACAGAGTGTGTTGGCACATTGTTTCACCTATAAAAGGAAGTCAGCAGCTGTGTGGCATGTGTGTACTGTCAGCACACCTAAAGCAGTCAGTTAAGTTCTGTCACGGACTGTACATATATACAGTGACTACGGCTGTGCAGAGTACTTCCCCACATCCTTGCTCTGAAAGGACTATAAACAGTACCTATAAAGATGAAGGATTGCAGAAGTCACCATTCAGAACAGATGACTGGATTTGGGCTTAGCCCTTTCTTCATTGAATCATTTCCTCCACTGCTGTAGGAGAGCCAAGTTGGAAGGGAAGAGGACAGGACTCAACTTCCCAGCTAAGACGGGGCAGCAAAGTGCCTTTGTCTTGCTATTGCAGCACATGCACTGTGCAGCCTCAGACCTCTTTGGGGGCGATGTTGCTGGTCAGCCATCAGTAGGGCTCATCCTGTGCGCGAGTGTGGTGAGGTTCTGAGGTAGTAGAATGGTCCCACTGAGCCAAGACAGCTGGAGTTTAATGGCCTGGAAAATTCAGAGGGTGAAACTGGCTCACTCTCTTAACACCTGCAAGGACTGTAATCCCAGCTGCTGCTGCTAGTGAGCAGCACAAAAAAGGAGGCTCAGCCTGGCTGGCTGTGAGAACACGCATGCAGCTGCATGGGGCAGCTGTTTTCTACATGTTACTAAATCCTGGGAATATCTTAGAAACTGTGGCAACCCTCACTAAGCCTTGCAGCACACAACTTAATTTTAAGATGATGATTTTTTCATAACTAATTAGTAACTAACATGAGAGCTTGTTAGGTATTCCAGGATTTTCCTTCCTAGGAAATTTTTGACATATTGTATTAGTTTTTTATTATTATACATCATACAATTTTATTAGATATATTATTAAATATTATACGTCTACATAGGGATCTGTGTCTGTTTTATATGCATTACATTAAAGGCAAAATAATTTGCAAAGTCTCATTGATACCTAAATCTAAAAAAAGATGCACTCTACTGGATTTCTTTCTGTTTTTCCTGTGGGGTTCTCTTACTTTATGTCATGAATGTCTTTTGCAGCTCCAAGGCTGAGAAGGTGGGCTTTGGCATGGAAGTTTAATGCCGTGAGAAAAAAGCTTCTCTCACAGGCTTGGAGGCCACCATAGGTATGCCCTGTTGCCCTCTCGATAGATAGAATAGATAGGAGACAGGGGTCTTCTAATGGAGAAGTCACTACCAGTAACCAGGTTGACTTGCATGGGTACCAATGCAAACCTGGACTCCTTTCTTCCTCTGTTCACACCATGCTGTGAAGCCACACTGACCTTGTAAGGGAATTGCCTAGGTGACGTATGCCCAGATGATCTAACAGATTACTTATTTTCCAGGTGCAAAAGAAGTATAAAACCAGCTGGTCCTTCCAGTCAAACTTTAGAAAAATCATCCCAGATTGTAAGTCTGCTGATGAGGTTGACAGATCACTTGAGCATCCAAGAACAGACCTCTTGGCATCACTCCTGCCCAGTGGTCTCAACCATCTGATGTCTCTTCTCCAGCTGTGGCCATTGTCTAGCACATCAGATAATGGCTAAAAAGAAAAATCCATAATACATGCAGCTGAGTATGTTGTTCTCAGCAAAACAAAATCATTCCAGGTTTTTGGCAGCATGACTGCGTGAACTGTGCAGAGCAACAATTGCTGTGGGTACACTAAGGTGTCTCCCTTGACAATATGAAGATTCACAGGAATGTACATCTTGTCAGCAATATTTGGGACTGACAGCGAAATAACAGTTTTATAAAGCTGCTTTTTCTAGTGCTCGGTTTCCATAGTTACATAGAACAGACACCAGTGTCAAGGGACCAACAGTACAAGAAGATCCACTTGCTGGAAGTCAAAACTAATCAAATTCAGGCTGGAAGTAAGGCATGAATTTTTAACAATGAAGCCATTCCATCACTGGAAATTGCACTTACCCAGAGGTTCTTCATCTCCTTCAGACTGGAGATCTGCTGAAAAGAAGTGCAGAAATGCTCAAGCAGAAGATACAGGCTTGATGCAGAAATTGCTGAGTAACTTTCTCTGAACTTACAGGAATTCAGTTTCTATCCTGCCTGTCCTCAGAAGCTCTGTGCCAAGTCATTCAGCAAAACACTTCGTCAGTATCACATAGTTGCTTTTAAAGATGTTAGCCTCAGATCATATGTTAGCAAACCCAGACAAATTAAACCAATACTTGCTGGTTTACACACATCTAGGCTAATGGTGACGGTTTTTGCTATCTGAAATAGGGCACTGCTGTCATGACTGGGGGGATAAACACTGCACAATGACTGGGACCGCTGCAGGAGTCAAGATGGTGAGGTGAGTCAGTTTAGGAAGCCAAATAAAGTTAAAACTATTGTTATGGCTTGAGAGACTCACAACAATTTACTGTTGTTTAGACAATTATTCTATCACCCGATGACCCCTCCCCACCCGGGAAGGGGAATTGGGGAAAAAACAAGGAAACCCGAGGGTTGAAAAGTAAGCAAATTTAATAGGATAAGACTAGATAATTAACATTAATAGCACCAAAGAACCCATATTGATCCCAATACCAATATGAAATACACAAGGATTATACTCAGCCAATTCTATCAGTAGGAAGCCGTGCACTCCCAGCAGTGAACAGCAAATGTCGGACACTGCCAGTGCTACGGCTTCGGGAGGAAGGGAAGGGCTCAGGGGTCTGGCACCAGGGCAAGAAGCTCTCAGGATCACAGCCATCATAGAAGAGAACTTTGCAGCAAACTTTCTAATTTATATATTGAATGTGGCATTCATGGTATGAAATAATCCTGCTGGCCAGCTTGGGTCAAGTGCCCGGGTCTCGCTCCTCCTCATCCCTGCACCTGGCGAGCTCAAAACCACTGAGACCTTGAAACCCGCGTACCATAGCTGGCTATAAAGTAAATACTTTCACAAATTCAGACACCAGAGTCTTCTAAAAGTGCACTTTTCCCAAGCACTGTAAGAGAAATTAGTCCTGTGTTGCTCAAACCAGGACAACTATTCACTTATTTATTTGGTAGGGCTGGTTTTATGTCAGTTTAGCTCTGTGATCAGGCTGATCAAATAAGCACCAATAGTGGTGAAAGAGGAGCAGCAAGCACAGAAGAGGGGAGAGGGGAGCAGGGCAGCTGGATAATTTAACCTCTGTCTGCAGCAGCAGCCCAAAATTAGAGTAGTTCACCTGTACCACACCCTAACCCTGGGAGCTGTTTTTTCTTAAGCTGACAAGGTGGCCACTTGAATACACTTCCTCTTTTCTTGAGACAAAGATGAGTAAGAGCTGGTGTTATTTTTGTTAGTATTTATTGTTTATATTGTGTAGGTGCCTCCCGGGCCATCATGTGTGGGTGGCCACACGCCACCTGGGGATTACCCCACACACATTATTGGAGTTGCTTATAATAGATATAATGGCTGGTGAGTCCCACCCCTTAATGCTGGCAATGTAGAACATATGTAAGGCTTGTCAAATGACTTGGCATTCAGACACTGCAATGACGGGGCAAAGTATAAACACATAAACAGATAGAGAGATCAGATTTGCTTCTGAAATTATCTCGGTCTCAAATAAGCCCTCTCAGATAGGAAAAGATGGTTGATCCTTAACCCAGATAATTTCTTAAGCCCCCAGACAGCTACACGGCAGAGCCTAGGGGTGTGGAAGGGCCATGAGTGATGAGCAGCAGGGCAGGAGGAACGGGGAGGCAGGAGCTTCTCAGGCAAGCTTTATCATTGGAGTAAATGTATCACTGAGTCATCCTCCTTTTTTTGTGATGAGAAAATACCAGAAGATAGTTAATTGTAGGACACACTATCCAAGCATTACAACCGTTTAAATGACTGTAATTGTAATAATGCCTCACGACTGAACACAATGCTTCAAATACTGCAGCTACACAAAGATAGGCTTGATGGCTGTGTATGCAGTACTATCAGTTGGTATGTCATCTAGTTTTCCTGACTTTCCATTATCCTACCAACTTTACTGTCTTGTTTTCTTACAGGAAAAATGTCATCCCCTGAATATTTAGGAAAGTACATATCTCAGCTACTTTATTTCTTGGTTCAGAGTAAGGGACTGCCTCTTCCCTGTTGGTATCTCTCAGTTTTGATGTATTTCCCATAGCTGTCTTTCTGCTTTCAGTATATATCAGCTCTGATCATTCTCTCTTGGAACCACTTCTCTATTTGAATAAAATGTCTGTTCTTAGATATGTCTGCAAATGTGAAAGTCTGTGGTGTAAACTGCTAAACATGCTACATATATTTTGTTTGTACCTACTAAAGAATTGAATCTTCAAGTCAGGATATTTTTGATCACCATATAGGGCTATACATTAGTGTTGCAGAGGTCTGTAGGGTTATTTCACATTTATATGGTCTGATTTTTTTGTGGTTGGGAAGGGATTTGAGAGGTGGCTTTAAAAGTCACTGACTTTGGTAACAATATCAGCTAATGCAGACCTCTGCTCCAAGACTTAACACAGTTTTCTTCCTCCCTGTGAAGCTAAGGAATTAGTCTGTTAGATGTTAATCCTGCTGAACAGTGTGTCACATCATCATCCTAACAGATTAGCTTTGATTTCTTCTTTTTTTTTTCTTTGTAAGTTATATGTAGTTAACTGCTTCAGTGGGTATGTATCAAAGCCCCCAGACCTGTACATGGCATGATTGCCACAGTTCTGGTTGGACACCCACCCTTCACTTGTGCCAGCTCTGGCATCTGTTGGACCCTTTGATGAAGGAGGAAACTTGCAGCCACAGAAAGGACAGCCAGCAACTGGCTCTCCTTACGCTGCCACAATACCGCATCTTACTGATGCAGTTTCTTGTTTTGGCTGAAGCTGCCACCAAAAAGGGAAGTCTTTCCCTCCTTCTTCCTCTTGATCTGGGTTCCTTGCACTAGTTATCATTTAACCAAAAAGCATAAACAAACCCAAGATTGGTTTTCCACCTCATCAGTGAGTGGTTAAAGAAGTACTGCCAATGCAAAGAGAGAGGAATGTGCATGTCTCTGTGTGTGCCTGCTGTCTTGAAGGGAGTTTGAGCCACTGCATCCAGAGCACTTGGTGGACAAAGTGTGTGTCTGCTCGAGATGTGAGAGGAACTTCAGTGCTATTTGACATATCCAGTACCAAAGAGTCTTCCTTCTGCTTTGCAGAAGAGTACTACTGTCTATATGAAGAATTTGCAAACATGCCATGAATCTCTGCTTGTGTTTTTTCCTGTTTGGTGATGCCTGCGCCCAGTTATGCTGGGCCTCTTATTTTTGGTTATCAGCATGGGTTGTGTTATGTTACAGAACAGTATTAGCAACTTTTATCAGGGAGGTAAGCTGTTATATCTATCTTAGTAAAAGAAACATTGGATCAGCAAGGTTTTATGAATGTGCATGTATGAAGGAACAGAGGAATAAATATTCTGGAAGGGTATCTATTAATTGTTTCCATGTAATATGTATGGTGGCATATCCTTAAAATATTTCTATACCATACTTGAAATATTTCAGTAAGCAAAAACTAAAAAAAATATAAATCCTGAACTTAGATGAGATGAGGGTTTCTGGCACATCTTCCAAGAGAAATGTTAAATTGCCATGCACCTTGAACAAAAGGAGAAGGAAAATTATTACAGAACAGCTACAGTTTGGGAAACAGCTTTAGATATGCTATAAATAAAGTAAGTGTACTTAGTTCCTGAAAATAGTTTAACAAATGAAGGCTTTCACAGACATCCTGCGGGAAACATAGAATTAACATGTATTCGCTGGGGATGCTCAGAGGTGGGGTGCTGACAGAAAAATGGTGACACATATATGATGAAAACAACCCACATGAGGAAGGTCAAGGACAAAGAGGCATTGGTATTTGAAATTCTGTACAGTCTTTTTCATTTGTTTATCTTTTGACAGGATTTTTATTATGGCTAGTTTTAAGATTAGATCTCAGCCAACGGTTTGCTCAGTAGCTCAGTAGTTTCTACACAAATGTTCTTCAAAAAGGGCAAGAAGGAGGACCCAGGAAACTACAGGCCAGTCAGCCTCACCTCCATCCCTGGAAAGGTGATGGAACAGCTCATTCTGGATGTCGTCTCTAAGCTTATGGAGGAAAAGAAGGTTATCAGGAGTGGTCAACATGGATTCACCAAGGGGAAATCATGCTTGACCAATCTGAGAGCCTTCTATGATGCTATGACAGACTGGGTAGATGAGGGGAGAGCAGTGGACATTGTCTGCCTTGACTTCTGCAGGGCTTTTTACACTGTCACCCATAACATCCTCATAGGTAAGCTTAGGAAGTGTGGGTTAGGTGAGCGGACCGTGAGGTGGATTGAGAGCTGGCTGAATGGCAGAGCTCAGAGAATTGCAATCAACAGCGCAGAGTCTAGTTGGAAGTTTGTGATAAGTGGTGTTCCCCAGGGGTCAGTACTGGGTCCAGTCCTGTTCAACATATTCATCAAGGACCTGGACGAGGGGACAGAGCGTACCCTCAGCAAGTTTGCTGATGAAACAAGACTGGGAGGGGTGGCTGACACACCGGAAGGCTGTGCTGCCATTCAGTGAGACCTGGACAGGCTGGAGAGCTGGGCAGAGAGGAACCTGATGAAGTTCAACAAGGGCAAGTGTGAGGTACTGCACCTAAGGAGGAATAACCCCATGCACCAGTACAGGTTAGGGGCTGACCTGCTGGAAAGCAGCTCTGCAGAGAGGGACCTGGGACTCCTGGTGAAAAACAAGTTGACCATGAGCCAGCAATGTGCCCTTGTGGCCAAGAAAGCCACTGGTATACTGGGGTGTGTTTAAAAGAGTGTGGCCAGCAGGTCAGGAGAGGTCATCCTCTCCCTCTACTCTGCCCTGGTGAAGCCACATCTGGAGTACTGTGTTCAGTTCTGGGCTCCGCAGTTCAAGAAAGACAAGAAACTACTGGACAGAGTCCAGTGGAGGGCTACGAAGATGATTAGAGGTCTGGAGCATCTTTCTTATGGGAAAGGCTGAGGCACTTGGGTCTTTTTAGTCTGGAGAAAAGAAGACTGAGGGGGGATCTTATCAATGCTATGAATATCTAAAGGGCGGGTGTCAAGAGGATGGGGCCAGACTCTTTTCAGTGGAGCCCAGTGACAGGACAAGGGGCAACGGGCACAAACTGGAACACAGGAAGTTCCATCTGAACATGAGGAAAAACTTCTTTACTTTGAGGGTGCCAGAGCACTGGAACAGGCTGCCCAGAGAGGTTGTGCAGTCTCCTTCTCTGGAAATACTCAAAACCTGCCTGGACGTGATCCTGTGCAACCTGCTCTAGGTGACCCTGCTCTGGCAGGGGGGTTGGACTAGATGATCGCCAGAGGTCTCTTCCAACCCCTACCATTCTGTGTTTCAGTGATTCAGTGATTCTGTTCATTGGCTGCTCTCCATGTCCGGATGTGAAAGAAGTTAACCATAGTTCAGCACAACCTGATCCTCATTGTTTTGGCTCGTGTGTGGAGAAGGAGAAGATCCCTTCTCCACTGTTCTTTCTTTGGCCTTTGAAGACCACTTCTCTTATGCGAAGTATCTCGAGGCCTGAGGGGCAGTGCAGCACAGCAGTGTTAGAAGAGGAAGGCTCTACTTGTTGTTTGCAAATACACTGACAGTATGAGAAAGCCCAAGGCCTTTCTTTCCCTGGGGAAAAAAAGCCTTTAGGCTGAGGAAGTAAGATGACAGATTTGCATGAAAAAGCCTACTTTGGGCCTCCTCATGAAGTCCCTACTTGGTTGACAGAGGTCTTTACTTTTCAGGGTTGCTAGCTGAGATGTTTCAGACGCAGTTCCAGTCTTCTAAAAAGATTATGACGTTTCCCATTCTTATGCTGCATTCTTGGTATTTGCTTTTTTACCTAAAACCAGGGACAGACTGCATTAGGATGCACCTTGGAAAACACTAGTGTCTTCAATCAATGAGAAAGAAAACACTTTTTTTGTTCACTAATAAAAGCCAAAGGAAGCTGTCATATCCTGCTAAATTCTGGTCTTGCTGTAATGAAGATATAATATACACACAGTAGTTCTCCAAGGTGGTGGGTAGAAGCTGAGCTTCAGAGCTATTTATAGATAGGCTGTTCCTGCTAAGGAGCAATACTCTGCACTCCCAGTCCTCAGCGAATGCTCCATAATGTGTTTTCTATAGCCAAGATGGCCCTTCTGGCCTGTTTCCTGGACTGTAAAAACACATCATTCTTTCATCTCAGTTAATACACTGTTTTGCCAGCATCAGCTTCTCTGGGAACAATCCACCCAGTGCTGTAGTAGAAACTTCTTGCAGGACTTCAATCAGTGTGCCAGTGGGGACTGGTAAATTCAGGCTGTATTCGTCTTTGCAATACAGAACACGCTGACCAGGAGCATGGTCCTAGGTTAAGTGACATGATTATTTCCCTTTAATCACTTGAAACCATACTTTTGAAGCTGTAGCTGGAATAATGGTGTCCAGTTTTGGCCAGAACAATAGAGATACCAACAAACTGGAGTGAGTCCAGAGGAGGGCCGATGAAATGGTTCAAGGGGCTGAAGCACATGACATGCATGGAAAGGCTAAGGAAGGCAGGTTTGCTTAGCCTGCAGAGTAGAAAGCTAAGCAGGGATCTAATTGAATTCAAATACTTAAAGATGGGCCACAGAGAAGACAGAGCCAGAGGCGTACCGTGGAAAGACAAGAGACAGGCATTATTCAGTAGTTACAGCAAGGGAAATTTCCGTTGAAAATAAGAAGAAAATTTTTTCACTATGATTGTGGTCCAACACTGGCCCAGGTGCCCAGAGAGGCTATGGGTTCTCCATTCTTGGAGATACTCAAAACTCAGCAAGACCCCAAGCAACTTTATCTAGTTGATTCTGCTTTGAGAAGGGGTTGGACCGAAGAAATATACGGGTATTTTGACATCTAAATTATGCTATGACCTAAGTTTAAAGCACCTGAGCTGAGCACTACATAGAGTGGTAAGGTCGTTTGGAGAGAGAGAGTGTGACTTTGTAATCATATATAAAAAGGCCCTGGACACCTATACTATCCATAGATCGTGTTTGATCTCTAGCGGACAACCAATTTTTTGTATAATTAGGCTCAAATTGTGAAAATCTGAATCTCTGCTATATTGGTCAAATGACCACCCAGGTACGTTAGGGAGGCAGTAATATATCCATAAACACCTTTCACCATGCATGAAGACAGAAATAAAGATAAGTAATATTTAGTGCCTATCTTTGATTTCCCGATTTGATTTTTTTATTCATATTCTCTTTTTTTTTAGGCAGTCTGTCCTTGTTCTATATGACAGCAGGTATAGACTGCCTAAGTGCATGTAAAATAATTTCAGTCTGCGTGAAAGCTGCTTTCTTCGCCTAAATCAATTGCAAGTATGTCTTTTTATTTCTATCCTTTGCATTAAAGAGCACCTGAAAGGCTATGGTGGAGATTAGATCCTCAATACAAGCATGTAATAAAAGATATTGTCATATTGTTTAAATTATCTTGAAATTGATTTTTTTCTGAACTTACACCCTTCAGTCATCTTTAAAGTTTTGAATGAAGTACAGTATTTCCTGCTAAAAAATAACATCTTACCTAAAGAAGAGCACGTTTGCAAAAGGTAAATTAGTTGGCTGAAAAATGCTGTGGGGACACGTTCAGGTGTGCTCCATTGTTCTCAATCTACATATCACTTTAGCTGATGCTGCTTCTCATTAGAGACGCATTTTTAACTGCAGGATCATGAATCACACAAAAAACTGCCAAAATGTTGGAAACTAAAGGACATAGGTCTAAAAAGATTGACTTTTTTTAAAGGCAATTTTGTTAGTAATTTTTTCGGTTAGCCAATATTTATAACTCACTGTCTTCCTTTTACCCCAAATTTTAAAAAAGAAAACAAATAAAAAATCCAATTCTGAGCAGCAAAAAGATTCAAGTAAACAGGTAATGAGATTCAAAAAAATGGCAACGATAAAGCTCAAATCATTTTCTCAACAGAGGGTGAGAAAAGGACTTCTTAATCAAATAAAAGAATGTGAACATCTAAGCACAAGTAAAGAAAAGAGATTCCCAATTCCTTAATTAGGTGCTACATACAAAGTTTGATTTGCTGCTACATATAAAGTCTAACTTGCTAGTATGTGGAACACTGTGAAAAATCAATTTTTAACAGCTTTATTGAAATGTCTTCATTCAAGTCCAGTCCTGTAGTTCAAATAATATTCATAGATATTAACAGGCCTTATCAGGCCTTTTGCCCGGAGCTGTAAGACCAGGAAACACTTTATTTCCATGGTACAATAAAGTGTAACAAGATAAGCTGAGTTAAAGTATATGCAGGTGGATTGTCAGGAAACACATTTCTTCATAATGACGTCTTTCAAACTGGGAGGTGATCACACAGAGGAAGAGTTGGAAATCCTTTTATTTGAGGAATTGCAAGCTGTAAAAAGCTTTTGGAGATATTTTATGTAGAAAACTGTCAGAAGACAGAACTGCAGTAATGTGAGGCAGCTTTCCTGGAAACAGAAAGGGAGTTTGTTAGAATAAACAGGAAATACCCTTCCTTTGCTTCTTCCCCACAAATGCCTCTATGAGATTGTGTGGTTAAACAGCTGTAAAAGAGATTGGTTACAAACTGTGCGATCCAGGATCACACTACGGAAGTAAAAGGGCTCAGTGCAGGCAACTGATACCTGGCATGTTCTCACTTATTTCCTAATTTAATCTTTATCTGAGTGAAAGGAAAATTTGCTGCAGGTGATTGAACACCTGTATCAGGTAACACCCCACATAATTGGAAAGTGCAACATACACAAGTATTTTCTCAGTTGAAGCAAGTGACAGTAAAAACCCCCTTGACATCTGCTGAGAGTTACGTATCTGATATACTGAAAATGAAAGTAATGTGCAACAGTACTGATTAATACTGAGCAGAGCCTTTTACAGAGGAGTATTTCTTTGTTGATACTGTAGTGGAAGGGATACCATCCAGAGGGACCTTGACAGGCTTGAGACGTGGGCCCATGCCAGCCTCATGAAGTTCAACAAGGCCAAGTGCAAGGTCCTGCACGTGGGTCAGGGCAGCACAAATACAGGCTGGATGGTGGATGGATTGAGAGCAGCTCTGAGGAGGATGTGTTGGTGGATGAGAAGCTCAATGTGAGCTGGCAACATGCACTCACAGCCCAGAAAGCCGACCACATCCTGGGCTGCATCAAAAGAAGCGTGGCCAGCAGGTCGAGGGAGGTGATTCTGCCCCTCTACTCTGCTCTCATGAGACCCCACCTGGAGTACGGCGTCCAGCTCTGGGGTCCCCAACATAAGAAGGACCATGGACCTGTTGGAGCGAGTCCAGAGGAGGGCCACGAAGATGATCAAAGGGCTGGAGCCCCTCTGCTATGAAGACAGGCTGAGAGAGTTGGGGTTGTTAAGCCTGGAGAAGAGAAGGCTCCAGGGAGACCTTACAGCAGCCTGCCAGTATCTGAGGGGGGCCTACAAGAAAGCTGGAGAGGGACTTTTTACAAGAGCATGTAGTGATAGGACGAGGGTTAATGGTTTTAAACTGAAAGAGGCTAGATTTAGATTAGATATTAGGAAGAAATTTTTCACTCTGAGGGTGGTGAGGCCCTGGAACAGGTTGTCTGGGGAAGTTGTGGAGGCACCATCCCTGGAAGTGTTCAAGACCAGGCTGGATGGGGCTTTGAGCAACTTTGTCTAGTGGGAGGTGTCCCTGCCCAGGACAGGGGGGTTGGAACTAGATGATCTTTAAGATCCTTTCTGACCTAAACCATTCTATGATTCTGTGATTCTCTGCCCCTTTGGGATAGCAAAGCTCATGGTTTTTTGTTTTTTTTCAAAGAATCAATGCCATATTGGTTTTACATTTAGGAATTACAGCTCATGAGAAATCTGGACTGCCAAAATCATGCAATTATGAGCACCTGAGACAGCTGGTTTAAGCTACAGCTCAGATGGGTCTGCACTCTGTCACAGTCATTGTTGCCACTGTCATACAGTGGTATCATTAGAGGTCAACCTTAAGGTGTCTTTGAAAACTAGTTGCTCTTAATTAATTTTAAATGACAATTTAAGCAGCCACTCTCAAATGACTTTAGAAAAATTAATTAATTTAACCTTGAAGTAACCTTGTGAGGAAAAGAAGTTGTCATTATTTTTGTATTAGAGAAAAAGAAAAGAACCCCTACAGAGACACTATTGCAGGACATTTGCTCAAAGCCCTATAGGAAATGTAATTTGGGAAATTAAGAAAAAATACTCATATCTGTCTGTGATTTTGGATCTGAACCACAAAAGTGTCTTTTTCCTCAATGTTTGCAGGCAAACTGTAAGCACTGAGAAATTATCTATATTTTTACTGTGGCTCAACTATAATTTTTCCTTTGGCCTCCTTGTTTTAAAATGCATACTATTTTCTTTTGTGATCCATTCAGACCTGAGTTGCTTTTTCTATATTTATAGAGAGAGAAAAAAAAAAATAATACCGAGATTATAACTTTTTGCTCAGTACTTCCCACAAGCTGGAAATTTACTTAATCCATTTCTGTGTATAAAAAAGCAGGTTAGATTTGGACCCTGGATCACTTACAAAAAGTGATAGTTTTTGTCACATGAATTAGTCTGTAGCTAGCCTGGAAAGCTGCATCACTTCTGATGGTGAGTATAGTCAAAGCTGGTGAGAGAAGTCCAAACTGAGATAGTGGTAGATGGTTTAGAAAAGGAACACATAAGCTTTTCATTCAGCTTCTTCATTAATAGCTAATTCCAGGTTAATTAATATGCACCTAACCAATTAAATTTGCACTGATATCATGAGGAAAAGCAAGTAGTTTCATTGGGACTCTCTATTAATAGTTTTTAGCAACTTGGATACAGATTTGTTTGCCCTACGAATGTTGAAAAATTTGTTTAGCTTTAAGATCTAGTGCAATGGGTGCTGGTACACAATAAATGTGAAAGCCTATCTTGATTACCGTCTGCTTATTTCCTTTCATTTTAGTATTGGGAGATGTTAAATAGTGAAGCATTATTTTATCCACTGTTTTGTCTGAGATAATGAAAATTTTCAAGTAAATGTAACCTGTTTTCTCTAGCTGTGCTTCCTTCCAGTGCTTCTCTCTTCTGCGTCAGAAGAGAAACTCTTCATCTTATTATTCTTGCACAAAAGTCAAGGATGAGGTGATTCAGCTTAAAGCAACTGGTGAAAAAAGCAGAAACTGCCTCATCAGCCTCTGTCTTGTAAACCCTCACCAGAGATACCTGGGTGAAAAATAACAATGTAGAGAAAACAATCTTATTTTTAACACTTACTATTTCAGTGCACTAATTTATAGCTTGGCCTCAAACAAGCTGAGCTACCAGTACAAAAGCAGGAACGGCAAACTGCAGTGAGGGTTTGGGGAATGAGAGAATCGGGGAACTTTTGAAGAATGCTTTTATGCCAAGAAAAATATCTGTGAAGCTGTATACTCAGGCAGCTTGGATCTACAGGAAGTAGAACATAGCTGCAAGTAGAATTTTAGTTGTCATGATTCTCAGGGAAGTTGCTCTTCTTCCCTATAGCCGCTGATTCTACTCTCATTTGCTTACAGAACATCACATTTTCTATTTAGACATTCCTAGCTCTCAAGATTGCAGGCTAAGAAATGTCCTAAGTGGAGCCTGGGCTTTTAAACCAAAAACAGAGAAAGAAACCAGAGCATTTTTCACTGTGTGACTTTCAAGCCCGTCTCGTGGTTTTAGGCAAATCTCTCTGCTGATGCTTCAAGGCTTACTGTTGGTGATACTGAGTAGCAGCGTGGGATACCCCTAACACCAAGGAGCACGAACAGGTCAGAATGCAACCCTGCCCGCAGTCACAGGGCAGGCTGTGGCTTGGGGCAGAATCGACCTTCAGTTCCAAACATCTCCACGCTATGAATGCAGCGCAAAGGATCATGGTGCGTCTCAAACCCAAGGGCTCTGTTTCTGTCTTTCTCTTTCTCAAGAACAATTTTCTGTGTTCATGTTTAATCTTGACAAAGTTCAGGAAAAGAGAGATGCCCAGATGTTTTAAAAACTCTTTTGTAGGTGGTCATGCTTATGACTGATAACTTCCGGTGCTCTACTAATCACTTATTCTCCACATGCAAAAGTTCTTAGCAAATATACTACTTTTGTTCAAACATTGTGCAGTCCAAAAGCATAAACCAAATTAACTAAAACAAACTGAGAGTCAAAGCCTATTAATCTCCTTCTCTCATAATCTTACATGCTCCACCAGAGCCTTCTCAACCAAATGGTTTGTAACCATGCAGCCCTACAAAATACATACATTTATTTTCTGTTTCTATGATCTTTTCCCTCCACAGATCTTTAGAAAATGAGCAATTTTTCATTCACAAATCCTCACAGTTAGCTAGTTTTAATATCCCCAGAGTGTGTATATCATTGTGGACAAATTCAAGCAGACCAGGTAATGGAGCTTGTCTTTTAGAACTCAATGACAGAGCTAAAAGATGAACTCATTTTTAAAACTCAGCCTCTACCTGCAGTCTTCTACCTCAGTGAGTATGCTTGGCAGCCCTGTGTCCAACATTATATATTGGGCATAATTTTCCACTGCTGTTTACATTTACTGTTCAACAAAGTCAATAAATGCAATTAGCAGAACTGGCCTCAGCAGAAAAAATAGTATTTTGTCTCCCGTTGTAATAGAGTACATGACAATATAAAAGTGAAAAGTGTTGGACAGCTGAGAAATCCGGATGTCTGGATTTCTACATGTTAGCCAAGTTCTTTCTCTCTGCTCTGCTTCAGTTTTAGGAACAAGATTTCCTTGTCTTGTAGGAAGTAAGTACTTTTTTTTCTACCCAGACTTGGAGCCCACCAATTCCTTCCACAGTGCAGGAACATCCCAAAAGGGCTGGAGAAGAAGCACTATTTTTATATAGAAGTTGCCATGACCAGAGTCATGTTTTTCAGAATGTCCAGCACCAGAAACTTCAGAGGGAAGTGTAAGAACTTGTTAGCTAGTAGTTAGGTGCAGGTCCTCACAGTAATTAAGTAAAATCATAAAATTCAATTCTTGGAAATGCTCTCTCAGAAGACACCTCTTCTTGCTGTCTGTGGCAAATACACATTAGTAAGGAATAAGACACTATTACAGGTTTGTTTTCTTCGTTTTTTTTCCCTTCATTTCCCAGATCCATTATAAATATGGGATTTTGATCCTAATTTTGCTGCAAAGGCTTCCAGCCTTTGGAATGTTCTGCAGCAGTCAGAAAGGCAACTCTTGTATCCTTTTTCTGCACTGTAGGCACTTGAAATTAATAACGGGAGAAACTCACATGGATGGTTTAAAGGAGGAAATTGCCCCTCAAAAGTTATCTGACTGGTCTTGAAATGAACTGGAAAATTTCATCTGGTTCATCTGGTTCTGTTTTTATGGGTTCTGTTCTGACCAAAGTACTGTGGCAAGTACCTTTTTCTCCAAGTACTTTTGGTTTCAGCCTCTGGTGAATCTTGGCAATGTAGAACGAGATGAGTGGAAAAGGGATGGATATGAAAATAGTTTGTTTTGTGTTGCTGCCATGCAAGTTATTAGGTAATAAAAAAATCATAACTGTTACAATTCTTGAAGTAGGCTTGATTTATAGATAAAAGATTCAGATCCAGTTGAGTATAGCAAATCATTTTTACACTTGTAATTTCATGCTATCTACAGAGTGACTTCCCTTTAATTTAGCTCCAAACACAAAACAGGACATCCTCAGTTCAAGCTTTGGCACTCAAGATTGAGTTGAGTAAAAGTTGTTGCAAATTGACTTTTTGCATCCCTTTGTGTACCAGCTTTGCCTCCCCACTTTAGAATGGTAAATTTGCATTGAGTGGAAGACTACTTTTTATAGGCTAATACAAAATAATACTTAGGATTCAAAGCTGTCATTGCTCCAAGCAAGGGCTAACTCAATGAACTAACACACTCTCACTTAAACAGCCTGCTGAAGAGGATTCCCAGGTAGTACCACACAGCACCAACAGTTAACAGAGATGCATAGAATGAAATGGCCTGATTTTTTTGTTTTGTTTTGTTTTGTTAACAAATAGTTCATCTCAAATACCCTGCTACCACTGCTTCTTTGTTGAATGCCCCTTCCCTCCAGCCCAAGTGAGAAACAGAAGGCATGGTTCCTTCTGCTCAGCCTGTACCGTTTTACTTGCTTATCCTGTTTCCTTCAAGTGGTGAGTTTATAGCACCTTTGGGAAGAAAGCTTTCTGCTCCTTCAAGCTTTGGATTAGCTGTTACAACTCAGAGTGGTTTTCTGTTACTTTCTATCTCAATTTTTTTTTTTTTATTCCTTGTGGAAAGGGGAAGAACAGGAAAGGCACTGATTTCATTTAGATATATAGGTAGCTCTAAGCATAAAGTCAATTTCACTGTTGTCCACAGAACTGGCTTTACACTAAAGGGCTTCTTTGAACAGAAAGAAGCCCATATAATTAGATTTCATCAGCAAAAGTACTTTCTGGTGCAACTGGCTTGTAGCATTATCATGCAAATGACAGAGAGGACTAAAACTGGATCCTAACTGTAAGATCACCAAGCTGATTTGGTGTAGCAAACACATTGCAAAGAACAATAATTACCAATGATAGGATTGAACTGTGATGTCTTCCCACATTTTGCACTGCTTCGATGCAAACTCCTTCCTCTTAACATGATGCTTGTTCTTTTTTTCAGAGATTTTTCCACAAATATGGTATTTTACAAAACAAGGAGAAGCCTGAACATGTGAGCTACATTGATGTATGGTCAAAAGTTCGAATTGAGGAGATTAAAAGCTCTGAATGCAACTAGATACCCATTTGTTTTACTAAGAAAAAAGCAAACTTCATCATTTTTAAGCCAGATCATCATTTTGCTGTCCTGACTCATGACTTCATTGGTAAAATGGGGCAATGTATACAGAAATGTATTTAACCACATGTCTTCATCTTTTAAAAACAAGATATAGATAATCTGCAGCATAGTGCATTTGGGAAAATTCCAGCTTGGAAATTATCCAAGTATGGGCTTTCTGCATTCTGAGTTTTGTGGTGTCTCCTGTATACACACGAGTGATTTTAATAGCAGCGCAGCTCACATAATCATAAAGGTAGACTGGTGTCTGAAAGGAGACAGATCTGTTCAAACTGGTAAGTCTCATTCAACGTGATTTCTGAAGAAGGCAGCTGAGAAACATGAAATGTCCAATCTGTTGATGTGGCATTTATTATTATTTATGTAATAACTTAGGTGAAGGCAGTATTACACAGGCAAGCACAATAGGTTCACAGTCCTGTCATATGGATGCAAATTAGATTTCTAGGTAGAGAAGGGATGACTGTCATCACATTCTTTGGGCCCAGAATAAGCATATAGGAACTAAATTTCTCTTATTTTTCTACTCCGTTTTCATCTGCTCTTGGTGCTTTTTTTTCAGAACTAGCAACTTGCTGGTCAAAATCTTCTATGCATTTGTTTGCTACCAGGCTACAATTGCATTTCAGAAAACTTTTTGCAGTGCTTCTTACGATTAAGTATAAGAATGCTCCTTACAATTAAGTATTCCCTGGCTGATGTGTCCACTGCTCAAAGGACTGTTATTTACTCCCTTTATGTTGCCAGAGAGGGTAAAAAGACGCAAGAAAACTACTGCAAAATAAGATAATCTGACAATCTTTAAATATACAGATCTTCCTGAGGAGAGCATAGAGCCTCCAGGACAGTTGAGAGATTTCCTGGGTTTTCATGATAGAGTCTATCAGAAGCACAACATTCAGATAATTTTCAAAGTTCTGTACTTCATCTGAACAGAATTAATACAGAAGAACAGTTGGGAGACATGGGACTTTTTTTTTTTTCTCCTGTAAATGTAGCCAATTCCTTATGACAAAGAACCTTATTAATGAAATATTGAATCTTCATATGCCAGGAGAAGATGGAAAGCTTGTAGTGGGAGGAAAGTGACCTGGAGAGTTATTTGTCATAAATATAGATTCTGGTGTAAGCAGGATCAGAGAGGCATTGAGTCGTATTTGTCTATGGAGTTAAACCAAGAAGGAAGAAATTTTTCTTCTAGGCATGATCCCGCACTGAAGTTACATCTGCATGGTCTTCTCTTATTTCCAGTACAAAGGTGACCGGGCAGCACAAAGAACTTCATAGTATTGAACTGTATAGCTGCTGCTAAGAGAAAAGCAAACAGCATCCAAGGATACTCTTCATCTAACTGAGCCTTTTGTACTAATTGTTTACCCAGACTATGCTATGTGGCTTCTGCAGGTGGTTTTATGTCTGGTCAGTTTACCAACATAGATGTGTGTATCTGGACAGAAGCTCATTTTGAGAATAGCTATGAGTCTGATTAGGAGAAGTTGGTCAGGAATTAGCAATACCCAGAGGAAAAAGAAGGCCAACATTTTAACAACTTGTATGTATTCTCTCTTTAAGCCACAATTACAGGAGTGTTATGACTGCAGAAGGTGAGGTGCGACGAGATGACAGATCCTGCACAAGAGTGCGCCTGTGATTTGGACATCCCAGCAAACTCTGCAGGAAGTTGCAGGATTTCTTAGGCCTTTTATGAGATAGAAACTCTCCAAGGAAGCAGTAAATATGTGACTGTAAGTGTAAAATACTTGCTGGAATAACAGTATTTACTGAAAACAAGGCAATGAAGGTATTTACAAACATACAGTCTTTTAGCCCAGACACTTATGACATAAAACCTGCATACAGTTAGGAGGAAAAAACAGGGTGGGAATTAATGAACAATGAAAAATTCAAGGCATCCCGTCACTGATCCTCAGCCAAAGATCATATCTGCTCTTTATTACCTGAAGTATAATACTGCAAGATTCATCACAGCATGCTCTTTTCCAGGTGTGAAAGAGCCCAGATGAAGATCACACCCCCAACTATTCTCAGAGCATCCATCCAGCATTTACTGAAAGCACCAGAGAACAGCACAGTGACTGACTCCTCTCCTGAGACACGCTGATAAAAATTGACATTTCCTTCCAATGAGAGTACCCTTCTCTGATTTTGCACTGTGCAGAAAGCTGCTCCAGTAGGGCAGTGCATTTGGCATCTCTCCACCATCTCTCCTATATTCTTTCCTATGTTGTGGTGGGGAGGTTGTATGACAAAATAGTTTGAAATCTTATCACTGCCCATGCAACTTCTACAGTTTTTCTGCATGAAGCATTTATAGCAACATGCCTTGACATAGGAAACATCATGGGAAACTCTGTGACCACACCTGGAACTTGGGCAAGCTGGATGATCTGCGGTCAGAATCGGAGACGTTTTAAGTAGCTTTGTCTGCAGAACCACAGGCCTCTGTCCAGTATACCTGCATGGCCGGCATTAGGAAATGATTGTCTGCGCTCCTTGCAGACACCAGTATAATGTAGTTTTCATTACCACGTCTCATCTTAGAAAGCCAATGATACGAATTTGGTCATGGTATTTGCACATTTCTCACCAACAGCTTTTGGAGTCTCTAACATGGAAAATCTGAATCTGGATCAGAATCCATTAGTTTGTCCCATGTGAGAGGACTGAGAAGCACTCCATGCTCTGCTTACAGCCTCAAGAAAGACAGGATTATAACAGACTGCTGATGACAATCAGCTGAACGATTTGAAGGCCAGCAAGGACATCAGGGCCACCTCATTAGCAATCTCTGCGTAATACGGAGTCAGAGGACCTCAGGCAGTGAACAACAAGCCCTTATCTTTTCTGTTTGGACTTTCAGATCATCACCAGGGGTTAACATGGGTGACCAGAGTGTCGTTCCCGAAGCCTCTGACACCCACAACAGCTGCATTCCTTCAAATAGGACCAGAGTGACAAAATACTGGCTATCTGCTAAATCAAATGCCAGCCTGATGTTGACCTAGCCTATCTCCAACAACCACAGATGATCTCTTACTGTCAAAGGACAGAGACGGATCACTCCAGAAATATTAGGCAGAGCATTTTTGTAAGCACATAATGATGAATGCAGTAGAGAGGAAAGATAACTTCTCTTGATCTCTAAATTAAAAAAGCTGTTCTCTAAGTGCAGCTTTGGTCTCCTGCTTGCATACCATTTTTTTTTTTAAACTATATTTCACAGCACACAGAGCTTTAATGGAACTTACTATGTTTCAGATGAAAAGGAAACCCCATAGAATTTTCCCAGACTAAATTATTGTGAAAAGAATGAACTTCTACTACAGCAGATAGAAACAGAAATGACCCAAGAGTACTAACATTTTGTATTAATTCCCATTTACTTCTTAGGTCATATCAACAACCTGAGCTTTCTGCTGGATCAGAAGGGAGGTGAAACACAGCATATTAATTAAAACCAGAACATGAAAGAAGACAGATGCTTTTAGAGCTGAGGCATGGGGCTGAGGACTCTGGGTCATACTCCAGCATTAACTTCCCATGTGACCTTGGGCAAGTCACACAGAGTGATTCATCCCACCCAGCTATTGCTGAAGTAATGTCTCATTCAAAGTACTTGTGTAAATTACTCCTGAAGAGAGGGATTATTCACATGTATTTAAGTTGAGTGGTATGCCCTTCTGGACACATGTCCCTCTCCCTCTTCATTTACCATAGAAGAAATCTGCAGGCTCACTTAGAATAGGTATTTAGCCTGTGTGTGATCAGATGTAGGTAATATGAATCTAGGTCTCAGTTAAATGTATTATCTATAAGTTTTAGTTTAAACTAAGTTTAAGTTGATTATCTATAAAACTGTGTGGTTAAAATACAGTTATTCCTCTTTTCAGCTTGTCTACTACAGCAAAATATTTAGCTCCTTGGAGATGGGACTATCCCTCAGTATGGTGCATGCAATACCTCGCAAAACATAAGTCCTGGCGAGTTAAAGCAATACTGTCAGATAAACAATATTGGCAGCCCTCTCTCTCTCTGACTCTTGTCATGGGTACTGTTTGTCTTGAAATCTCAGGTTCTGTAGTCTTACACTACAGTATCAGCTTTTGCTTCAATCAAAAGTAGGTTTTTTTGCTGGTGGAGATCATTAAAAACTAAATGATCTGAAAGAAAGAGTCAAACTAAAAAGAATTTAGATCACATCTTTCTCTTTTTTTATTTTTTTAATCCCTTATGTTGGAAATAAAGTAGTACTCACAGAGACAATAGCTTTCAATCTGGCTCCTGGCTGTGATGAAAGGGTCACCTCATGTTCACAGAATAGGTGGATTCCAGCACCTGTTAAGAGCCAGGGTAGGCATCTGATTAAATATGTATGTTTGGAACAAATTTCTATTTGTGGCTCTCTTCTTGAAGTACTTAGTGTTTTGAAGGTCATAGAGATGGGAGAGTGTCTTCCTGCTATCAACCCTCAGATCAGCAGGGCCTTAGCATCACAACAGCTGTGGAGAAAGCATGTGCTCTGGCATAAACACAGGACATCTTGTGGGAATATATCTGCCTGCAGAGCAGCTGCAGGAGTCCCACTAGCTAGCAACCTCACCTCTGGTCTGCAGATCCTGGAGCCCTGTTGTGGGCACTGTGGCAGGACATACAAATTCCATGCATTCTTTCCAGGCATCTGTGCTGATGGAGCTCACATGGGCAAAAGAAAAACTCCATGAAAATGAAATATTTTTACCCCAAGTCTGCTTCCTTTAACACTTACATACCCATTTTATTGGCTGAAGAACACCCGCACAGGTATTTACACCTGCTTTTGCAGTGAGGCCATCATCAGCAGATACACACCTCTGGCACCACCAGTGCCCAGCTGCCCAGACGGCATGGAGCTGCATCCCAAGTTTGATTCATTGTTCTTTGTCACTTTTTGCTGTGTGGAGTATAGCAATACAAACATTAAGCCCTTTAGAGCATGGGCTGTCTTTCCCATCCATTTTCAGTGCAACATCAGTCATTGTGGCACCCCCATGGAGTTCCTATGCACTACTCACAATGTAAATACATTGTGGGAAATGCATAGAAACTAAGATAATGCATAGTAACTAAGAACACTAAGTACTGTCTGTCTGACTGCTTTCTTCCTGTGTGCCAGCAGCTGAGATTTTTGGGGTGCTTTTGTCTGTAGTTCATACTTTTTAATGTTTCATAGTTTTAGTTACGAAAAATGGCAACCTTTCTTGTCCTGGATCAATCTGTAGATAAAACTTTGAATACTACAGAGCTTGCTCAAGGGGTTAGGATTAAGGACACCATGCACTGCATGGTCAGCTGATGCCACTGTGACAGTGATGACACTCAAACCCTGAAGCAGTCCATGACATAAACCTGACATAAGCCATGCATGACAAAGGTACCACCAATCCTGTGTCTATGAAACGGAAACCCAGCATCCATGAACTCACGTTGACAAGACAGGCATTGAGCTAGTCCCCATCTGGCTACGAGCCAGCTCTGGTGCAGAACAGAAAAACAGTTAAACTGTTATTCAGGGAAAGAGACAGAACTGAATGATCCT
The DNA here is from genome assembly GCA_008921705.1 of Burhinus oedicnemus. Taxonomy (NCBI): domain Eukaryota; kingdom Metazoa; phylum Chordata; class Aves; order Charadriiformes; family Burhinidae; genus Burhinus; species Burhinus oedicnemus. Next base: position 928,319 of record VFFE01007158.1, on the reverse strand, counting down.
AAGCTTAAATTTACTCACAGGACATAGATATGCCTGTGAGCTCAAGACTTAGAGCTGACATAGGTCCTGCCCAAGTCCTTGTAACAGCAAAAAATGAAGTTACCATTGCTAAAGTTATTTATATGGAAAACCATAATTGGACAAATATAATTTTTTTTCTAACATTCTGACAGAGTAATGCAATGGCTGGAAGGAAGAGGTCACATTGCCCAGTCTCCATAGTATTTACCACATGAGGAGCACAGGAATAAGGACTACAGACTGGATACTTCTTCTTAACTGTTAGTTTCAAAAGCAGCTTTTTGAGTAAAATCAGCAGCAATAAAGAATGAGCTGAACAGCTCCATGTTACTAATAGGTGTTGCTATGGAAATGAGGAAAATATGCTTGTTCTTAGAATTACAAGGACAGACAGGATAATGGCAGAAAAAAAACCCATTATAACAACCTTCTTTAATTGCTTCCATGATACTGGACAAAAGTGTGTAGATCTGTGTATAATTCTTATCCCAAAAGTCAGTCTGCTGTCATTTGCTTGTTCTCTAGCAGTTTAGCATGGGCACTTTGAGCGTCAACCCTTGCACAATTACGATACATCTGTGAAGCTCCACTTAAAGCTGGGGCTCAGGCAGCTCTCCTATAAGGTTTGCATTGTTTTCCCCAGTGTTTCCATGGGAACCTCTGACTCTGCTGCTGGTAACTGAGAAAGGAAAGATTCAGAAAGTTCAGCTAAGCCACTTTAAAAGAGCAGCTGCAAGCTGCTCATGTAGCCTAGAGGAGACAGAACAAAGGAAGCTTTAGTAGGAGACAGGATGGAAGAAACTGTGGTCTTTTTAAATGAAATCTGTATACCACAAGAAATAAGTTGCATATTTTTAGCATATTGGTCCCATCAGTCCGTATAGGGCAAAATTCAGCCGCAAGTACATAGCACACTTATGGCTCCATGCATTATTAAAACTGCCATTTTAAGGGCAAAATTTACTTTACTGGATAAAGAGCAAGCAATACACACACTGCACGTGAAACTAAGAAGCACCAATGAATCCTTAGCTTTGGCTAGAGCATGGAGAAACTGTGCCTAGCTACAGCCTGTGTTTTCCCTTGCAATATACTGTATTTCTTGGACTCCAGAGTGCCAGGGATGACACCCACGTATATTACACTAGCCCCTGCTCCTTTGTTACCAGTGCTAATGCTGGGCTTCCACAGTAGGAGTACATTTTTGTGCAGAAGAAATAAAAGCTGGGGCAGGGATTCCTGAGGCTCTGTTTGCTGGAAGGGCTTTCAATCCTACTAAAATTGTTACCCAATGAGGGAATGTCACCTCTGAAGTACAGAAAACAATGTATAATGACTTGACAATAGGCAAGGACAAATGCAACTTGAAATCTATTCCATTAATAAAAATACATATATAAATGAAGAAACAGCTCCATGGACTGAATCCTTCCATTAAAATAAAACAAGGGAAATCACTTGTTCTCAAAGATAACTTGCTAGTTTTGTACAGTATATTTATTAATACCACACAGTTGTATCCTGGAATTTTATGAAGCATTAATTATTATATGAAAATTGGAAACCACTGTTCTTACTGGTGAGTTTGTTCTTGTAATATTCCTGGATAACTCCTACCAGGATTAAAGGAAATCATGGTGAACAGGTATCTAAGGTCCTAGTTTTCTAGGAGAAATTAGTTGCTAAGTTTTGGGAAATGATTTGATTTCTGCCTTCCTGGAAGATCTCAACTTTGGCAGACTTAAAAAATATTCTATCTAGTGTTTCTTATATAGCAGCACCTCAAAGAATTTCAGAAAGGAATATATATAAAGATCACATTTACAGGTGGCTTCCCCAGGTACGCTTTCTTCTCTTTCCTCACCCATTATAGTAATCACTTCAGGACAAAACAAGGCAGGCACATGGAAATAATGCTAAGACACTCCTGGCAGAATTCCCAGTGCAGGTCAGCACTGCAGCAATTTCTGCTCACGGCTTGTCAGGAGCGCTATGGGAAATGCACACAAGAGCAGGGCTTGTTACACAAATGAAGAGAAGGCAACTCATCTGTTTACTGTTGCTTAACATGGGTTTGGGCAGTATTCTTCCCAGGCCTTCTTGAACACACCCTGGTACCTGGGAACACTTTCATATGGAGCAGTTATGAGATACTGTGGTCAATGTAGTTCTGCTAACAAGCTGTAGCAATATTTATAAACTGCAAAGCTCTATTGATAGTAATACACATGGTAACAGGAAATGGGACATGGTTGCTTCACCTGTGCAATTAGTGAAGCAAGTTTCTGCACGTTCATACACCCTTATATGAGCAACAAATGGATGGAAAGATCCTATTGTCACCTGTCTATGTCAAAATGCCATAGAGACAGTAAAGCATCACAAGGCACTGGGCAAGATAAAAGAGCATAAAATGCACTGTCTTCTTACAGTCAAATTCGCTGATCCCTGTACTGCTGTGTAAATAATTACAGCACTGACAATGCTTGTCTGTTGCTATGGATGGTAACAGTTTAAGGCACTTCTATCTGTATGGGATCATATATTACTCTCAAGTTGAGTTTGCTTTTTGCATCCATACAGAAAGGCTTTTTCACTTTCTAAAATGTATGTCTGTTCCTCAAACTGAGGAGCTCTGGGAATGCTGGGCCTCTGCCTACAATCAAAATCCAATAATGCCAGCTAGATGTAGAATAGTAGAGAGATTTTAAAATCTTGGTCAGGGCATCTTGTGTCAATGTTTTGCTCGCATCCATCAGCCAAGCAGTTGTCATTTCATTTTTCCCAGGCACTGAGTTAAACTGCTTATGAATAACATTCTTCCTGCTGCTTCTCCCCTCTGCTAGAGCCAAGGAATTTAATCTGCTTGGAATCGAAATTCATGGTCTCACTGGCCATAAACTTCAGACCAATGTGGTCAGGTTTTACATAAGTACTACCAAATTTCATACCATTTGAATTCATGTTCTTCTGACAGTGATGAAAATTAGCTTTTTTCTAAGAGCTAAGATTACAAAATATGTTGCATAAATATGATCATCTTACTTTTAAGAAGGTTTGTCAGAAATCAACTATGTATATAGAAGAGGAAGGTAATGGAGTGTTCACGCTAAACTATCACCTCCTATCTGGGGCAGGGCTTAGCACACAATGAAAAAGCAAGGTCTGGACATAAATTTGGAAAGCTTTCTTAAAGATGTTTAGAGGCATGACTCTAAAGACACACAGACCACATAATTCTAGGATTCAGGTTAATGTTTGTAATGGGGAAAAGCTTCTGTGGGGTGACAGCACCTATGGTCTTGGTGACAGAAAATCAAAGTTCTGCCCTGACAGGAAGATTGGAAACAAAACTGTACTCCATTCTGAACTGGCTGCAAATCAGTACAGCATTTCATCCCTGCCCATCATGCAAAAAATGAGTTTTTTCTAGATGTGGTACACTTAAAAAAGAAAGAATGAAAATTAAAAAAAAAAACATAAATGGATATAAGTTGGAAGAAAAAGTAGGAAAAACATGTTGAACCTTGGGGAAGGAGGGAGAGGTTTGTTTTCTGCCCTGTGTATTGCTGATGACACAGTTGGCACTGTGTGCATCATAATCGCAGCCATTAGAGATATGCAAGTGTATGTGGCAGATATTCTCAGTAAAGCTCTTAGCCTGTAATGACTCCTAGTGCTGCACTTCATTACATATCAGCAGAAATATGTAATTGTGTGGGCCAAACATTCCTGCACATTGCTGTGCCAGCAGGCCACTCATTCATTTTGGTGAGAAATCCAGCCTGCAGAAAAGTGATCAGGATTTCTCTGTTTGGCAAGCTGCACACACAATCATAGAATGACAGAATGGTTTAGGTTGGAAGGGACCTTAAAGATCATCTAGTTCCAACCTTTCTTACTGCAAGCCAGACACACACGTGGGCTTTGTTAAAGTGACAACATGCCCCAAACCCATACAACACACGCTTATATTTCCAAACAATCTTGCCACCAATTTTTCTGAACAACATTCTTACAACACATTCTGGTGACTGTCAAGGTTTATGAAGGCCTGTACCTCTCTGACTTGATCCACTTTTCCTGTTGCCTACCCAAGCTGGTTCTGTAACAACAAACATTTTTGGGTTTGTTTCTGGTTGGTTTTTTTGTTTGTTTGGTTGGCTGCTTGGTTGGTTGAGTGTTTTTTTAATCATAAACTCTGCTTTTTGTTTTCATGCTTTACCACCCTTTCACTTCATCCTCTTTTTTGAGATGGGATCTCTCTTCTGTTCTCAGCTCTCTGGGGTGAAATCTTTGCTCCTTTACAGCAGATCTAAGGCAAGAGTGATAAAAAAGGGCTTGAAAAACCCCTGTATCTAGCCAGGAGAGGATTTCTTCCATGCAGGCACTTCAGAATATGGATCTCTGAGCCACGGACTTCCTCAGAAACCCTGCCTTGCAGCAGCCCAAGGCTGGGGATGGTGAGGAAGCTAGGACAAGCTGCATGTACTGGGTAGGGTCTAAGCAGACCTGTAGCATGTAGGAACATGCCAGGAGACTTCCTGAACTTCAGCTAGTCCTCCTGGGATAGGTACCTGGAGAGTTTACAGCAACCATGACCTTCCTTTTGCCTGGCCCACACCTATGGCAGACAATCTCAAACCCTGTATTTTAAGTATGACTTCTGATGTACTTCATTTTACTGTAATTTGTATCACTAAGGCTGGAGTCCCTTGGCTAGCTCTCTTTAAAAATCAAGGGCCTGCAAAGGGATCTCAAATGGGAAGTAGGAGAGATTAAGTTGGACTGAAATGGAAAAATTACTGGGTCACGTAACAAAGTTTAGCTAGTGCCTGCTCTTGACCATTGAACAGGAACACAGCACAAAGCAACTCGACTGCTAGAAATTTCAGCATCAAGCCACAGCGAGTAGCAAGAGCACAAGACTTTATGTGCTGTGTCAGTAAACGCACATGTAAGGTTCTAAAAGTGAGTGTTGGCAACAACAGAGGTGCTTAGACAGCAAGGTCACTGAGGAGAGGTAGGTCTTGAGGTCCTCCAGGCTCTGAAGATCAAGTTAGCTCTTTGAAAACTTCGCTCCTCATTCTGATCTCACTGCTCAAGGCATCTACATCAAACACATCAAACAACCTATGCCAAGTCGCTCTTGCTGACTTTTGGAGCATTCAGCCTCATGTTTTAAAGCAGCCATCTCCTTCCATCTTATTTCAAGCTCACTTCTGCCCAGTTCCCCAGGAACAGATCTCCTTCAGCTGTGAGATGGGAGTGATCTTCTGAGGGGAGAGACAGAGAAGCAGATTCAGAACATGGTCTCCACTACAGGGCAGATGTGGGGCAGCACAGCCAGGGAGCAGGGAGTAGGAAGGCCCTTCCAAGTCAGATGGGCACTTTTTTATTATATCCACATGTGAAAGGATTGAGGTTCATCAAACAGAGAATTAGGAGGAGTGGACAGATAGTACAGCACACAAAAAAGAGCAAAGTATTTGGGGAGCACTTACTTTGCTCAGGGACATTCCAGATATTAAGGGCAGGGAAACCAGAAGTTGAATCCATAGACAGTATCTATGTAAGGTGCAGAAAAAGATGTGTGGCATTTGTGATATCAGTATCTCCTGTCATATTACCTCTCTACTTTGGGGATGTTCTCCTGGTGTCCCTTTGGCACTGAATATGAGCACAGTTCTTGAGTGGAGGGGTTTTTTTAAATGTTGCTTTCTTCGTGGTTCCAAAGAGGATACACAGTGCTTCTGAATATCTGTACATTAGATAGATCTGGTGCTTCACAAGAATGAGAAAGCTGGCTGTTAGAGAGTTTCCCATTCAGTAAAATGGGTGAATTAGAAAGGTAAGAGAAGTGCAGCAAGCTTTGGGACTAAAGGGGGAAAGTGCTTGAGATATCTTATGCATATCAGAAAATAACTGCAGTATTTAGATTCTAAACTAAGGAGCAGACCTCAATATAATAGAAGAAATTTATTCTTCATGCTTGTCTCTTAAAAACAATGCTCAGTTCATTGAAGCCAGCAGGTAGTAACCATGCAATGTTACCAACTTCCTTGGAAAGTGTAACAAAGATACTCTCTTTTAATGATAACATTTTGCAAAACACTTCAATAACCTTCAGAATCAGTAAGCAGCTTAAGTCTGTTGTAACAAATATTTCATATTCCCCATGTCCTGAAACTGTTGTTTTGCTGTTTACAAAGTTCTGTGAAGCTGCTGAGAATCATTTTCTGGGCAACCAATGCATCCACTGAAACTGCATTTGCTTTTCAGTTGGGAACAAACAGAACGCAGTAATGTGCCCAGTGCAAATGGACACAGAGGTTGCTTTATTAAGAAGGGCAGGATTTAAAATTAAGCCCTAATATAATGGTGTGTTAGAAAGTGATTTTGTACCCCTAATACAAAAATATTTTTATAGTTTTGTATGGTTTGTATTTCTGAGTACACTGCTAGTACTTGCATTCTTACTTGGCTTACTCCAGAATTATCATAACAAAACTGATTCAGCTATGGTGCTTAAACATGTGTTTTAATGCATAATAGCATGTGTGAACATATAATAGCATCCTATCTAACCCTGAACCCAGGACCTAGTTAACTGTGCTGATATCTGTCCTTTAAATCAGAGAATATTAACAAATATGGTAAAACAGAGTCATTTATCTTGCATTTCCCAGAATTCGGTAAATGCTGCAAAAGTATTCACAACCATAATTTAACATTCCTTAACCAACTGACTTTGATTGTCAAACCTTTTTCACACTGCCTTGATATTTAACTGTCTCCATACAAGGCTGAGTACCTCTAGGCAACAGATCCCGAATAGTTGGAAGTTCTCTAGCTGGAGCCTCGATGCCAACACAATTACAACCTGCCAGTGTCTTAGAGGGTACACTTGTACCACTGTGCCAAACCCTGCCTGTAGGGCACCAGTGGCCTCTGGTCTTATCCCTTACTAATAGGTTTCCATAAAGATGTTCAGGGAGGTTGCATTCAGACCCTGTGTGGTGTGCCTGCTCCCCATGAAGGGTCTGGCACCTGCTCCCTGTTCCCTAGAGATGGAGAGAAGCACTGTGGTCAACCCATCCTGACTTCTTTGGCCACGCAGCCCTCTAACCACAGAGTAAGTTGCCATGTGAATATCTGAACCAGCCAGAGAAGTCCGAGTTTTTCTTTTTGCCTTTTGGAAAAACTGATTACTTCATGCCATGCATAGCTTTATTGCCCAATGAGAGTTTGTTTACCAGCTCCACTCTCATGAGCTGTGAAAAGACTCAGTGGCGAGTAAGTTCCTGTTGGAAATAGTCTGGAGTCTCTTTTGAAGCCACACCTGTTCATATGATATAAGCCTCTTAGGTGAGCCTCCTGCTCTCTCATGGCATTGACAAACAGAGTATGTTACACCCCAATGAAAAGCAAGGTAAGGCTGTAGTGAGCACACAAACACACGTGCAAGAAAACTAATCTCTTTAGACTTCCAAGCAACATTGTCTGTTTAGCCATATCTAATGTTTGCACTCACACACACACAAAATATTTGTTGCCTGAGTAATATTTCTTTTTGCTTGAGAGGGAAAAGGAAAGGGCAAAGGCAAGGTTTCCAGGAAGGGGTACATAAAACATTTTTGATTCAGCTCTGATGGAGTCAGCTGAAGACAAAATGCCTACTGGTTTCTACAGATGCCCAGGTCCTTAACGGTGTGATAGACAGAAACAGAATATAGTATTTCCATATCCAAACTCACCACAATTACATGCCTGCAAAGAACCTTTAACTGTAATAAAAACCAGAGCAAGTCACTAAGAAATGGATGAGAAGACAGAATCTTGTAATAGCCCCTTTCAGAGGATGCAGTAATTTGTAAACACTTCTTTCCTACTTATCAAAATTAACCGTCACACCTTACACTGACACCACAGGGTTGGAATACATGATGCAATGCAACAATGATTCACGATGATGAGTATGTGGAATGAACCTGTCCCCTGTATTTCAGGTAATCCACCCAGTTATGATTTACTGGGGAAGGACTGAACTTCTTGTCCTTAGGCAAAGGGCACAGCAGCTGTGTCTCCCAGACTCAGTGCCAATGCTTCCATGACATCTCCAAGCACACTCAAGGGAAGATCCATTCAAGAGCTGTTTTGTCTACCACAGGACTTTTTGGCACAGACAGATGAGCAGAAGGATAAAATCAAGTGCTAACCCTGTGGCTTTCACTTTCACGCTCTGAGCTGAGGTCTCAAAAGAAAGTGGGGGAAATTGCTCAGTGATCTGCTTGTTCACCTTTTCCAATCCATGAAACAGATCATGCTCCTGAACAAGAAAATCTTTTGATGGATCCTGCAGCTTTTCCCACTGTTTCTTCCTTGATGTCCAGGTCGATATCACCAACGTTGACACAACATCAACCAGCTGCTTGTACTTCTGTTCTGGGCAAGACTCTGCTCTTACACATGTAAGCACGCCTGATGACAGACACTGATGGTTGCTATGAGCAGTTGATTCCAGAAGCAGGCAAGTATATATTCCATTTCAGAGGCATAATTTTGGACACCATTCTGCCATTCATCCATACCAAATCAAATTAATTCCTGTCTGTACATCTTTATACAACAGTCACTCTCTGGGTCAATGTCAGGAACTGAACTGGGAAAAAAGCCTCCTGAGTAAAAGGAGAAGTCACTACATGAAAAGACCATGATGCTAAGAGCTCTAGTAATCCCACATTTCTTCTAACTAGTAGTCCCTAGTATGCACCCAGTTCACACAACATCTAAGAACTTAACATTTACAATAAAAAAACCCAAAAATGTGTTCTGCTTAGGGAAAGGAAAATGTATGTAGAATTTTATAAAGTCACTATTTAAAAAGCAGTTCTCAGACTTTTCTCAGAGCTGCCTCCTTTGTAATGCATCAAAGCCCAGCCTTCTCCCTCACCTGCTGTGTGCATAATTATAAGAATATTCCCTTGCAAAGAGATTTAGAAGAGCATTAAACTGTGGGGCTTTTGTAATAGGCTTAAATGGTAACTGAAACTTGTTAATTTCCCCATCAGCCTTCCTCACTTTTCTTAAGGAGTAACTCACGTCAAGCAGGACGTAAAAACACAACTAAAGATGATCTTTCATTTGCAAAGAACCTAAAAGCTATGGAAATGTTGAATATGCTCATAAACAGAAACTCAGATAGCATCAGTTATCTAGAGAGAAACTGAAAACTCATTTCAAACTGTGCCTGTCTAGACTCAATGTATATTAGTCTTCTGAGCCACTTAACAGCTGCTTCACTGTGAGAGTGGTAATTAAATAACCACAGCAGAAATACAAAGGACGACAAAGACATCACAAGAAACTTGGCAGCTCAGACATGTCAGGTCACCACGTTTGTTACTCGTTGTCATTGCTTCTAACTGGATGCTTGTCCCTGTGCAAAGCCAGAGCCTGTAACTACTGGGCATAGCTCAGAATAGGTGATCCCTGTGATCTGAGTGAGCACGGTGAGAACATCTGAGGCGCCAACCTGAAACTCTCTGCATGAAGGATTCCCCACTGTTTCAGCTGGTCTTGGTTCATCACACTCTCTGCACCTCCTGGCTGTGCAGGAGTGGCTACCGAGGTCATAACGACCTATTAGTGTTGCCCAGTTCAGCATGTAACTGTGAAAATGGCTGTGCAACTGCCAGCCCACAACAAAAGAGTGGTTGTATGCTTCTGGAAAAGACATTTCTCTGCTTGAAATAGCAGGTCTGGACTACACTATAAACACATTTTGGGACAGCAGAGCTTCTTAGGTACACGGGCCTGTTACTTGCAACTCCTTTAAACAGCAGGTACAGAAATGCAGGTACTGCTTTTGCAGGATGTATACCTGTATTTGACGTGGTTAATAAAAGGTGCTCCTGAGAAAGTCAGGAAACTTGCTCAGGGTTGTGGTGAAATATTATTTGCACAGCAGTTTTTATCATGTTCCTGTGAGTAGAGCTCTATTTTTGAGCATGGTTTCACAAAATAAGGAAACTGGGATGTCAGAAAGTGAAGTGGTGAGATGGGCAAGCAGCAGTAAAAGCTAAGTGAGCAACTCTGGAATCATTCATATTTGATTGATTGAAATATTGTGTTAGCAACTATTTAGAAACAATTGTTTCTAAAACACATAAGTAATAGCCACTAAAATAGTTTTTTAAAAAGTAGTCTGAAAAAACCAGATGAGTTTTCCTCTAACAATTTTAGCACTATATTTTTTTATAGACTACACTGTCCTCAGTTTCTTTCAGCAGCACCCAGGCAGAGACTGGACAAGTCAAGCCGTGCCTTTCAATCACTGCTATGAATATGTGACTGCGATGAGAACCAAGCATATGGGTAGAATGGATGTCTCAGGGAGTTCTGGCTACTCGTACATAAGCTGTGTTTCCATCTTCAGTCTGCACGTCCACTCAGATTCTGGGAGATTGCATGCAAATACTCACAGATACCAGGAAGGAGATCTCAGCACTCCGTATGGGCGTGCAGAGTGATTCCTGAATGCTCGGCATCTGTGCAGTGGTTTGGAAAGACCTCGTATCTTTGCAGGCCCTTGGGAAAGAGACATTCCTTAGGGATGCCTCTGACAAAGCTAGTGGAGTATGCTGTAATTCTAGCCCTTGAGACATGAGTAGGAAACCCTGTGAGATGTCTTGATGACTATATTCAATCACAAGAGCTATCTTGTAATCAATGTGTTAATTGTGGACTGCAGAAATTGCCAGGCATTCTGCTTCAAGGGGGGGCTGAACCTGATTTCTAAGCCAGATAGCTTTCTAAAGAACATATTTCCTCCACTCCCCTAATATTGGGATGTTTTGATAAGTAAGAACCAAAACATCTTTATGATTTTGCTCACCTACCTGGCCAAAGTGGTTTTGCTTCCAGGCTCTCATGGCTGCAGTAGTGAGAAAGGACTGGGAGCTATCCAGCTGCTCCTGGATCTGGTCACACGGAACTCAGAAACCATCTCCCACCCTAGCCACCATCTTTGTACCATAGGTGTCCAGTGTTGGGGCCCAGGAGTGCACCAGTTGCTTTCTTAAGGGCTAATTTCAGTGTCAGTATCTACAGATACATCTAGCTATATTATTTGTATCTGTTTGTATTCTTGGAGCATCAAATATTTGTTGATGGAATCATCAAATATTTGCTGATGAAAGCATCAAACAATTTTAAATCTAGTGTCATATGCAGTCACAAACCACCACTGCTTAGTTCACTTCTGTGGACGGACTCTGTTCCCCCTGTTGTGTTTTCCCTTGATTTCACCATTTTTGGCTCTTGCTCTCAGCTTAAGAAAGCATTGATATTTTTAGTCCTCTAGCCCAAAGGGGCCCTCTGACCCCAATTTCTGCTCCCAGATCAGAGTTCTAGACCCCCGGTTCTAGCCCTTGCTGGATGCCTTTGGTTCCTAACTCCCTCAACAACTTTCCCTTTATTGAATCCCCTAAGACTCTGAAATTGTGCTCTTGACTGCCCTTGCCTGGTTTAACGAGAATGGAAGAGTTTCTCAGCTTAAAGGATTGCTATGTGCTAGGAGCCGGGAGCATCTGCTTGGATCCAATGTTTGAAAAAAAGAAATTTGACTATATCTTACTATTGGTCGTATGCTTTTTATCTTGCACTCAGCGTTATGGGAGACTTTTATTTGCAAGAATGTTTGTGTTGATGGAAACTCTCAGAAACCCTCCCACCGAACGAATGCTTGATCTTCCAAAAGTTATGCAAGATTTACCTATCTAATCAATTTGCACTTTTGTTTGATTCTTCTCCTTATCTTTATAAAACTGAATTGTCCATACAGGACATTAACTATTATGAGGCGACGCCAATGGCCAATAGAGAACCATGAATAAAAAAATCAATTATAGTCAGAGTGAAAAGTCCATGCATAGTGTGTATCCGACTGGACAACAAACAATAAAAAGATTTTTGAAGATATTTGTGAAAAAATCAAAGATTATTCTCAGAACTATTAGTGAAAAACATAAATATAAAACATTATCTAAACAGAGCAAAATGTTGTAAGACCTGATGACCTTCTCTTTCCCTGTCTTTGTTTGTATTCAGTATTTCTCTAATGTGTTTTTTGCTCATTAAAAACAATTATATTTTTGGCATATATTCTGCTGGGCATGTTCAATTCCATGGACATACCTGCAAACAGATTTAGCTCTTAAAGGGAAGCTGTTTGCTTAATATTCCTTAGAGGGGTAACTTTTTAAACACTGGAACACAGAGATTACTTTTGAAACAAAGCTAGCCCCCAAAAGTGAGAGGATTTAGAGCTTTAAAAGAAAAAATCCTGAGTGTACAAATATATATATATAGTTTCCTTTTGTACCTCAGGTATCATTGTCCATGAAGGATTCTCATCAATTCCACAGGAAAAACTTCAGATCTAAACAATATCACAGATATCAAGCTGTTTCAACCAGATGCTTTCATGCCTGATCACCATCCCTTTTTGTCGGATCACCACACAACGAGAGTCTTGGCCATCCTCCTTAGCCTGTGGCTCAGCAATAATTGAAATACTGTGACCAGATGGTTTTGTTTACCAGGAGGTCAGGATAGCATGATATTCCCTAGAAGGAGCATGTAATTTGTTTATAGGACATTACATTTTTTTAAAAGCAAAAGAAAACACTGGTGTGTAGATACAACAATTTTGTGGCAGTCTGTGTATTGGAAAATGTCTTTTCACCTTAGAGAGATTATCCTCGTCCTGAAAATCTCACAATAAAAATGAATGGAGATAAGGGAAGGTAAAAGAATTTAAAAAAGGCAGATGAAAATGGAAAAAATGAGCTGTTAACACTTACTTATAACAAATCCATATTGTTCTTGCTCATTGATAACTGGAAATTAAAAGGAGAAACTCTAGAATACCTAACAGAGGACAAGATAGAGGAAAGACATTTGCAGGTGAGCCTTGGAGAACAAGCCCCTGTGAAATGTGGCAGAACGTAGTCTAGGGAGCAAGCAAGGATAGAGTAAGTCTGAATAAAAAGAGACTCAGAAACAAAGAGGACAAGAAGACTGGGGAAGGCAGGAGAAAGAGCCATTAAAATGCAAGGAAGATTGTGCTTTACTGTGCCTCCATAGTGAAGAGTAAAAACTTCAAAGGAGAGTCAGAGAAAAGCAGTAAAGAAATGGTAGATATTCAGAGATTATGAAGGAAAGGTTGAAAAGGTCTGCACGGATGAGCAAGGGCTCCTGACCAAAATCAGACATAAAAAGGAATCTTAGAAGAGGTTGGAGCAGGACAGGCAACCCAGGAGGAATACAGACACACTCTCTGAGCACATAGGGGAAGCCACAGTCCATCTGGAGTTGAATCTGATGAGGAATGTGAAGGGCAGTGCAAAAGCTTCTACACGTACATTGTAGCAAAAGGAAGACCATAGAAAATATGGGACCACTGCTGAAGGGGGGAGGGTACCTAGTGACAAAGGTCACAGAGAAGACTGACGTACACAGTGCCTACCTGCAGTGGAGGAGGATCAGGCTAGGGAACTTTGAACTGAACTGGACACAGATGAGACCATTGGATCTGACAGGATACACACAAGTGCTCAGGGAGCTGGCATCATGAGGCCACTTTTGATTGTCTTTGAAAGGTCAGGCAGAACAAGGGACATTCCTGAGGACTAGGAGAAAGCTAATGTCCCTCCTGATTTCCAGAAGAGCAAGAAGTTAGAGTCAGGGAACTAGGGGCCGATAAACCTCACCTCAATCCCTGGGAAGGTGATAGATCAGCTAATCCTGGAAATGATTCCTAAACATATGAAGAACAAAAAGGTGATTGGAAGTAGTCAGCATGGATTTATGCAGGGGAAATCACGCTTAACCAACCTGATAGCCTTCCATGACCAGACGACTGGTTTGGTGAGTAAGAGGTGATATTTGGATGTTATGAATCAGAACTTTAGCAAGGCTTTCAACACTGGCTCCCATAATATCCTGATAGACAAGCTGACAAGGAATGAACTAGATAAGGGTATGGTAACAGAAAGTTAGCTGAACAGCCAGGCTCCAAGCCTTGTTATCAGTGGTAAGAAGTCCAGCTGGAGGCCAATCACTATTGGAGTGCATCAGGCGTCAATAGAGGGGCCAATGCTGTTTGACATCTCCATGAATGACAGGGTGCACCCTCAAAAAGTTTGCAGATGATACAAAACTGGGATGACTGGCTGCTACCACACATAAGTGGACTACCATTCAGAGGGATTTTGACAGCCTGGAGAAATGGTCTAACAAGAACAACAGGAAGTTCAGGAAAGGGAAATCCCAAGTCCTGCATCTCAGAGGGAACAATCCCAGGTACCAGTATACACTGAGCGCCAACTGTCTGGAGGGTAGTTTTGCAGAGAAGGACACAAAGGCGCTGGCGGACACAAAGTTGACCATAAGCAGCAATGTGTCCTGGTGACAAAGAAGGGCGACTGCAACCTGGTTTGCATTAGTATGTGTGTTGCCACTACAGGAGAGGCATGGACATAGTGGAGTGAGCCCAGCTTAGGGCCACAAAGATGACAGAGGGGCTGGAGCACCCAACACATGAGGGGAGGCTGAGAGAGCTGGGATTGTTCAGCCTGGAGAACAGAAGGCTCAGGGACAAGTTACCAATGTGCACAAACACCTGGTCGGTGGGAGTAAATAAGACTGAGACAGACTCCAAACTGGGCAAACTGCTCTAGTTGACCCTGACTGAGCAGTAGGTTGGAATAGGTGATCTCCAGTGGTCTCTTCCAAACTCAACTATTCTGTGACTCTGTGAAATTATTTACTTTGTTTTTCTAAATTTAACTCTTCTCCAATTATTCCATAGTTTAATGCTGACTGCAGAAGCATAACTGTTTTCAGCAGCAATACTTGGGAGGAGGTTTATAGGTTAGTGTAGACTCGGATCGGTTTCTCAAGGAAAATACCATGTAACTGAAACATTTGCATGGATCTTACAATATCATTTGAGAATTTTTTTTAAGAAGTGCTTTCATATTCTCTTACAAAAAGATTTCTGAAGAACAAAAGTAGTGAAGCCTCATTGGTCACAGATTTGTTCTTTGATGTTTCACTGCGAGCTGGAGGTTTAACTTTGTCCATTCTTGGGCATTTAGAAGAGCTCTGGTGTCTAATTTTTCTGGTGTTTGATTTGTTGAGACACTCTACCAGACAAGAGACAGCCTGCACTACAGCTAGCCTAGAACTGCATTTGTTAAACCTCATGGGCCACTTTACATATGCTGATTATATAGCTCGTTACTGCCAAATAAAGAGGACACTGGCAGAGTTATCTGGTAAGTTGGGTCTCTCTCCTCCCTACTAGACAGACTTTTCCTCAGTATTTACAAGTGCCCTGAGACTTGAATAAAATTCTGAACTCACTTAGGCAAGGAGACTAACAGGCAGAGAGCAACTGCATACATTTCTATATCAAATCCAACTAATGACTGCATACTTTTTTTCATAATCTAAACAAGATTTAAACAAGAGGAAACTGGAAGACAGAACATTTGTATAACAACAAACATGTTGAGCAGTAATATACACATCAAGAAGAGGAACAAAAAAGGTATTTTAATAAAAGGCTATTTATACATATACAACATCCTGCTTGGCCTTGGAGGCAGACTTTTCAGAGTTTAAATTATTAAAACTTAAAACTTCATCTCAAAGATACACAATTCCTACCGATGCATATTCCCTTTGCAATAAGGTATTTTACAAAGCAGTTTCAGAGTGCGATGCATGAATGGATCTAATCGTCATACATAGAGAAAACCTACATTGTCCATCCCTTCATTTCCATATTTTCATAAAGCAAAATGCATATAAGCAAGGGAAAGCTAATTTGTTCTTGCCTTCATTGTTTTAAACAGAAACAGTTACTAGTACAGTGAACTGGGGAGTGTATTCTTGGAAACAGTTAACAAAGGCACACACAAGCTGTGAAATAGCATTTCAGTGGATTTTAAATACACTTTTAACAGGAATTCAGGTGACATGCTGTTTTTTCCATCTGAAGATGGAGAACTAAATCACAATTTTCTCTCTCCAAAGTTTATATAAATGAGAGTTTTTGACAGAAACTCTGATGGCTTAGGAGGAAACTGAGAAGTCTGTGTAGGGGTTAAAAGCTTCTACTGATATACTAGTAAAAGAAACTTTTGTGGTTTTCGTTTCCACAGTCCTTTCAGAACTAATACCAGTATTATGACAGGTTAACACACTAAAGTTCTTTTGCTAATGATCTAAATATACACATCCCTTTTTATCATTTCAAAATTACATAAGAGTTTATATTGTGTAATTTTTGCTGTTGGAACAACAGGTCTTATACCTAGGCCATTCAAGACCCTTAGGAAGGAGCTTTCTATTAAATTAATCTTTTTCAGTCTGCAACAAAGTTACACTCAAACACTCTTAACTAAATTCATCAATATTTTGGCAAAATGATGAATGAACCAAGAACAGTAGCTCTACAGCACATGGGAAGGTTGGGTTTTTGTTTGTTTGTTTGTTTTTAATTTAAATACAGTACACATTAGCGTAAGTCCAAAGCAGTTGATTAAAACACTGGGGTGTATCATGCCTGCGAGGCACGATGAGGCATCTTTGAGGAGGAAGCAGATTTGCACTATCCAAAGAACACTGCTCTCTGTGAATCGCTGCACTCCGCACTGATGGAGGGGACACCAAGAGCAAGTACTCTACCACTGAACTGTCACAGCTCCAGATGGCCCCTCGTTCCAGGGAACTGTTACTCTTTTCTTTGCTCCCACGCTAAGCTTAACATAATTGCTTAAAGAATCCATGTGTCAGTAACTTGACTAGAGAAGTTTCTCAGGTCGAAGGCCTTACCCTATCTGACTTTCCTCTACCATGCTCCCAAACAATCTTCTGAAAGTACACTGGAGCTTCCTATTTTAAACCAGACATGGACTTGAGTGTTGGGTGCTGCAGCTTTTTACCTTAAACTCCTCATGAGAGAGTTCTTTCTCCCCATACAAAAAAGCCAGCAAGACAGAATGCTGTCCCAGAGAGGATGGCAGAAAGATGGGTCCTTTGCTAAACCAAAGTTATTTATGCCAGCTTGGCATTTTCCTGCGTAATATTGTTTGAGGACTGCTCATTCATCAGTATGGTTTGCTGAACTATAGGAGTCAGCAGCAAGTTAAATAGCCTTTATTAGTTTTATTTATGAAGAAGCCTCAGCAAAGTTTGTTTGCATGGAACCATTGACCCTAGCTATTGCAAAATAAGCAGCCTGTCAACGTAACTCCCAGCAAAAAACTTTTAGGACAAATGATAAGCTTTACTGCTTCAGCTCAATCCTTCTTCAAAACTAGAAAAAGTTTAATAAACTGTGATTATTTGCTCAGCTGACTATTGAAGACAGGCCCTCAGTCTTCCTAAATTCACTGTACTGTCGTATTTTAATGCAAGATACTGTTTTTCATAGGCTATTTCTGCCTTGGAAGAGAGATGCAATCCAACCAGGTAAAGGTTAAATCAGCTATACTCTAACAATTCATATGTATCCACTTAGAATACTCTGGCTAGACTAGTCTTATGACAGTACCAAAATTGATCATGACAACTCAAATCATGGCTAAAAAATGTATATAAAGCTCATTGAGGCAATCTTAAATCAATATAAATGTGATCGTTAGACTCTAACTGCAGGAACAAATAGAAAATAAAAAAACTGACTGCCACTTTCAGTTAGAAATGAGATATGGGCACAATTGTTGATAGGGAAATTTGAAAATTAAGGTAATTTGTTTTACTTGAAAATTTAATTTTAAGGAAGTTTTACTAAGAAAACACTGAAGCCAGTGTAAAGGTATGTTGCTGGCCACCATGATTTATGTGGGAACTGACGTTAAGCAGGAACTAACAGACTATAGAGGCAGTGGTGGCTCTAGGATGGAGTGGTACATCACCTGTTCTTACCAGACTTATCAGTAGCTTTTCACTTCCAATTTTAAACCGTGCTTTTAATTTAAATTTAGTGAATTTCTTGCCACACCATGTGAGATCCTAGCTTTTCTGACAGTAAGTTGCCTTTAAATCTCTATATCCTGACTTCTCATACACAATTAGAGCTACCTTGAAACCTAATTATTCTACAGTTTCAAAGCATTGCGGTGACTAGAATGCTTTAAAAAAACATGACTGAGTTCTTAAGCAGAATTTATGAACACTGCTTCACCTGCATTAATAATTGAGACCTGTGGAAGAAAAAAAAAAAATCTATTCAAGAACATGCATACACTGCAATGTTCAGCTCGTGGTACTGGTCAAGAGTCCTGAAGAAAGAGTGTACCTTCTCATGTACAGGTAACCATAATCTCTTATGTATGGCTGTGCTTCTTCCAGAACTAACCTGCATCTGGCAAGCTCAGTATGCAGGCACAGGCACTCAAGTAATTTTGTCTTTCTGCAGCATACCCAAAATTAATGGAGTTAAATTTAAAACAGTTAATGGAATGCATGTTTGCCTATTACACAATGAGCAGAAGAGATAATCTGACTTTTCTGACCCCAGATCCAAAAAGCTGGTGTAAACTGTAAACGTTGAACAGAAGTGCTGGGAAGATTCTTCATAGGAATCTCCTCAAAAAGGGGGGCAACATCACAGTAACAGGAATTGCTATGAACCCTGTAACGAAATAAAGGCAGGACTAGACGACTTAAGACGATCAGTAACAAGTAAGAGGCTCTTTCATTAACTGGGCACTAACTCAAACCTAGCCAAGGCTGGTAGTTGCCAGGTTGCTTTATCACGGCCTGGGCCTGTTTCAGGGTAGCTGCAGCGTGACTGCTGGCATCACCCCGGTCCTCTCGGCACAGGTCTGGCTCAGCACCGTCAGGGACTTCCAGGTGCACACCTACGCTGGAAATAGCAATCCTACCCTGCAGTACTCAAGGGCACCGAGAAAAGCTTTCAGACTCAAAAACAATACATTACAAAATAAAAAAAGCTACGCAGCCTTATCAGCCCACACCTGCTTCATGCTGCCCCAAGCCCTACTTCTGCGGATGAGGGGCCGCGGTCTCCTCAGCTGTGCCGACAAGGCCTTTGCGGAGCAGGGAGAATTTTTAAAAGGCACCAGCAAAGTCTGAGGACAAGCAGCGAGCGCCTCCGCCACTACCGCACCCTTCCTCAGCAGCGGCAGCCGCCGGGCCGTCCGCCGTCCCCCGTCCGTCGCAGGCCTGCCTGCCTGCCGCCTCGCCCGTCGCTCCCGCCGCCGCGGCCCCGCGCCTCGCTCGCTCCCGCCCAGTGCCGCCAAACCGGCCCGGCCCGGCCCGGCCCGGCCCGGCCCGGCGGGGACACCCCCAAGGTCATACAGCTGCTGGCAGAGCGAAAGGCCCAGCCGGGCTCTACCCGGCGCAGGGGAGGCGCGGTAACGGATTTAACCGCCCGCCCCGCCGCCGTCAGCCCCGTGACTCGCCGTCCCGCCTCTCCGGGGCCAGGGGCCAGTCGCCAGCGGGGGGCGGGCGGGGCCTGCGCCTGACAGAAAGGCGGGGGCGGGCGGCGGCAGGGAGGCCGGCCGGGCCGGGCTGGTGGCTCGTCAGTGCGCGGAGGCCGCCGGGCCGGTAGAGAAGTAGCAGCAGCAGCAGCAGTAGTAGTAGTAGCAGCAGGCGGCACTTTGAGAGCCCTCCCGTGGCAGCCACCGCTCCGCACACCGACAGGCCGCTGAGCGACCCTCCTTCCCTCACTTCACTCCCGCCCCGCCCCCGGCTCCTGCTCCGGCTGCCGCGCCCCGGGGATGGCGGTGCTGGCCCTGGCCCTGGAGGGACTCGCCATCTTCGGGCTCATCCTCTTCGTCGTGCTCTGGCTCATGCACTTCATGTCCATCATCTACACGTAAGCGCGGGCCGCCGCGGTGGGGGAGGGGGGGAATGGCGGCGGCGGCGTTGGGATCGCGGCGGCGTTGTTCCCTTACTCCCCTCCACCCGCCATCGCGGCGAGAGCGGCCCCGCCACTGAGGAGCAGGGCAGTGGGCCTCGTCCCCCGCCACCGCAGCGTCTCCCTTCCGGGTGTCAGGCACTGGGAGACTCCCTGCCCCAGGCAGGGGGCCAGAGGGGCTCACCTGCGGGCCGGCGTGCGGGCAGCGCCCGCCGCCTGTGTCCTGTGGGGCCCGGCGCATCCCGGGGGTCCGCCGTTATGAGGGCCCAGCTGGTACCCTGCCATCGGTCCTCCCTTCCGTGTAGGTTTCTGCCGCCTGCTTTTGCACCGTGATCTTTGCTCCTTTGCCTTTAGCACTGCTAGGGAAGGCTTGGGGGTTGTTTTTTGCTGGTACACCTGTAAAGCTAGGCTTTTCCGCTGACGGTGGGAAACCAACGTGCACAGCAGTTATAAAATGTGTGGTTTTTTGACTGTACAACGAGTGTACAGCAGAACAACTGAACTAGCACAGTATCCTGTGCTGACCAGACAGAATTTTAGCTATAGCTACACTTTTTTTTTTTTTTTCCTGAGAAATAATGGTAGTACTAGTAAAAAGAAGTGTATATATAGTGTGTCCAGACCTTTTCTGGATAACTCCAAGGAAAAATGGTTTAAGAGTTTGTGAGGAGTGTTTGTTTTGGTGGCTGACAAAGCAAGCAGATTCCTGCTTGAGCCTGGTGGAGGAATTGTCTGTGGGTATGTAGGGACAGGATTAAGAACACACCTCTTTCTGTGGAAGAGCATATTTTTACTCTCTTAAATAAAAGGCCACTGTTGCATCATTACAGGGATTAGAAAATATCTGAATTTCTGTTTGCTCTGCTTGTGCTTATCTGGTCTCCTTTCTTGCTGTTCCATGTGCATCTGATAGGTATCTGTGATAAACCCCAGCCCTTGTTGAAGGCAGAGCTCCTCTTGAACTCATGGATGCTAGAGACTTGCTTTTGCTGGCCTTGGTCATGGTTGCCTTGCTCTGTACTGTAGTTCAGTTGTCTTTAGATCTTTTATTTACTTGGATAATTACCTTCTTTCTTGAAAACTAGCCGTATGGGTTGTCTTGGGCACAAATGGCAGGATTTCCATACTGGGGAGCTGCAAGGGTGCCTGGTTGTGGAAGAGACCATGAACTACCGTGGGCCCAGCTGATTCTGGACAGCTTGGAAGCTGATGAAAACAACCCATTGCATGCTAAAACCTCAACGTATCAGATAAGCGTGTGTGTTGCTGCTGCTCATAAATCTTTAAGGAAGGGTGGCAGCTGTGAGGGGCAGGAGACCCAAATGGAGATAAGGGGAAGACATGTGAGAGGACAAACAGGAGAAAAAAGGATGAGGTACACTAAGAGATGTGAGGAGAGAATAGAGGAGAACCAGAGGAAGGGGACACTGTAGGCAGTTCAAGCTACTGGAGCTACACCCTCAAAGGGACTGCCTCCTGTGTAGGCTGCACACTGGAGCAGGGGCACTCCTGAATGGACTGTGGGCTGCAAGTAAGCCGTGCCAGAGCAAGTATACATACCCCTGAAGGGACTGGGACCTGTGGGCAACCCATGCTGGGGTGGGGACACTCTGAGGGGCTGCAGCCTGTGGGTGACCCAACCCTGAGGAGACTACAACCCATGGCAGACATGTACTGGGGCAGGGACTCTGCCAAAGGGATTGCAACCTGTAGGTAAGTCACTCCGGAGCAGGTACACCTGCTGGAGCAGAGTAACAGTTAAGAAGCAACCAGCAGTGGAGGAAAATTAGTAAGAAAAACCATTATGCACTGACCCTTGCCTCCTACATTGCCTCACTGAAGGGCTTGGGAGGGACTGAGAGTAAGGAGCAGTGAAAACGAGCAGTTCAGCTAGAAAGGTGGGGAGGAAAGGTCTCTGACTAAAGCTGAAGGAGGGAAGGAGGACAAAAGGTGCTTTCCTAAAAGTTTGGTTGTTTTTCTTTTTTTCTGAATACCCAAATCAGTAATTAATTGTATGTTGATTGGCAATAATTTAAAGTAAGTAGAGTTCCCTGAGTTGAGACTGTTTTACCTGTGACAGTAATTGGTGGGGAGTGCAGGTAGCAGCTGGACCTGGTGTGGCCTGAGGCTGGAGTATTTGCAGAGGTGTGAAACTTGGAAGGAGTTGTGGTTTTTGTTATTAGGGATTTGTGTTGCAAGTGTATGTACTATGTATGGGGACTTAATGCAAACAACATGTTATCAGGTGGAAAACTTGCCAGCTGTGAAGGGGATGGGCAAGAATTGGGGTGGTCTTGTCCCAGCCTGTGAGACTTCTGGAGAAAAGTGTGCTTCCAGTAGGGCTCTTGAGATACCATCTCAGCAGGTCCAGAGCCAGGAGCTGACTGCCTTTGTCAGAGTAATGGGCTGGTGGTAACAGGGGTATTCAGTGTTCAGTGCTTAAAAGGTGGCCCTTGGTTGGAGGTGAGCAGCTGGTAGCACTGAAGTGACCAAACTGCAAGCTGTGCTGGGTTGGCAGTCTGTTGTGGAGGAGCTGCCCCAGTTACAGTGATTTGGCAGATCTGTGGAAACAGGATGTCTGCTCACCATAGTGTGACCACGCAGCTGCCCTTTGCTTGTAGTGAAATTAAAGAAATGCTGGACACCTACAGCAGCCATCCCAGGGAGATGTCCTTGCAGTGGCTGTGGTGGTGCTGGGAAACTGGAGCTGGTAGGATATAGCTGATGGCTGGAGAAAGCACTGCTCTGGTGAGTATGGACCCCGTGCCATATGTAAGCACTGCCCTGTGCAAGCGAGGAGGGCTGTGGCTTTGTCTGTTGGAATGGTATGTGGAGGAACGGCTTGGTCCTGCAAGCAAGATACCCCTGTGAAGGGAATTTAGCAGGAGGTAATCAACTGTGTTTGCTTTAACTGCTGGAGTGCATTTATGGGAAAGGGACCCCAGACAGATGGTGGTTGATAATGCCATGGCCTGAAAACTCTGGTGGCTGGACACTGTTACTGGTGCCCCTCATCTCAGAGAGACTGTTTTGCCCTGGACGGTGGGCACAGCACATTACACCTTTTCCCAGACCACTGAGGTATGAAGATGGATGATAGATAGATGGTTGATAGATGGAAACTCCTTTTGATGTCAGTGGAAGGATGTAGTATTAGAGTAGAACTATGTGATGCTTGTCATGTACTGAAAACTACTTACACTGTAACTGTTACAGGTAGTGAAGAGGAAAGATGAAGCTAATTAGTCTTCCTGTTTTCTCTTCATGGACAGTCTTGTTGGCTTAACACTTAAAGTCGTTGGGGTAGGGGCTGTTTGTCCTTGATCTGCACTGTGTCTAGCAGTGCTGAACTGGTGAGTTGGAATGGCTGATCTTGTTGTTCTCCACTGGTATTTTAGATGTTTGATTTAGCAAAATACTTAGGACGTGTGAATTAAGTAGATGAATGGGATTACTCAAAAAAGTAAGCTTTTTTTTTTTCTTGAAGTGCTGTCAGCAGTTGTTGTCAAGGTTAAGGTCATGACAGCATTTCAGCTGTGTTGGTTTGTGCTGTAACTGCTTTAAAAGATGTAGGTTTTGGATATCTAAGGTACTGTACAAGGTTTCAGTTGAGGAAGGATGTCTGTTCTTGCATACTGCATTTGCAAAATCTGATTGTTGCCACCTCTTTTTCCCCAGTGCCCTTCCCCAGTTTCAATGGTTTTAATTTATAAATAAGTATAGTAGGATGGGTTGATTTCATACTATAAAATAAACAAGTGGGCTGAAGCAGTGAAATGCAAATAGCCACGCTGTTAAGTCAAAAGACCAATCTTTATCAATTGTCTAATGTATGTGATTATGAAATGGGTCTTGATTCGGTGCTCTTTCAGTAATACTGAGTAGTGAAGTAAATGCAATAAACATGGACCAAGTAGCAGATTTTTATAGCTAGTAATTAGGTAAAGTACAGTCTGCATGTGTAACTCTGCATAGTAAGGCTGTGATATTTGACCTATTTGAGTTGCTATCCTTTATACCGAACCTGGGACCTTGGCTAAGACCCTTCCTTGCTTCCATATAGGCTCTTCAACTACAGTTGAGCCACCAACTGATCCAGTAAGAAGAGTTTTGGAGATTATCTGGTATACTGACTCTGAAACTATGTGAAGTTGTGTAGTTATATGGACACTAAAATGAACTTTCAGAACTAAACCCAAATGTATAGCTATATCTGAAATGGAAGATTGTGTGTATGATGTGCTAATACGGAAAAAATATTTATAGTATTGGGTAAAGTGTTGTTCAGGAAACAAAGGAGTAAATTACTCCGTTTTAGCAGTCTATTAAAATAGTTATTTAATGATTTTTACTAACTTGTGTTCTAAAGACATGCAATGAGTGGAACAGGAATCTTGTGAAATCGGAGAAAAAGTAAAAGAAAAGAACAAAACTAAAGCTGTTTTTTGGGGGTTTATGGCACTAAACACATTCTGTAATTCTGAATCACTGGTTAGCAAGATCTGGGGCAATGGATTTGCTGTTTTAACTGTATTTCAAAATAGATGGTTCTAGTTTAATAACGATAGGAGCTTTCAGAACATGGTGTGCCTCTTTCTAAAATAAAGCTGGCAAATGAAGCCTGCTGAACCTAGAAAATGTCTTATTTAAGCATAATCAGTCTGATCTCAGTTTCCCTACTATGTCTTCAAACTTTAGTCTGAAAGTGAATGAAAGGTTTTATATTTTTTTATCCTAAGAACTCTCTCACTTTTTGTTGTTGATCACTAGCTCAACTTCAACACCAAGTAGAGTTGTTATTGTAAATTTATTGCGGGACTGAGGAGAGGAAATAAAATGGCTTTTAAGTTAAGGAACTCAAATTCAGTCTTTGGTGACTTGCACTGAACGTTGCCTCTGCCACAGTTACTAGGAAATGTTTGGTAAATCTCTTAAGCTGTTTCTATCTTGCTGCTTTATTTGCCTGGTCCACAAAACTGGACTCATGGAGTCATGTTCTGGTTTTGAGTCTCCATTGTTCTTGTAATAGTTGTCAGTGGCAATTCTAATTATAGAACTTAATGTATATCACTTACTTTCTTGATGGCATCCACAGTCAGTTGATACTGAGGTTGTTCATTGCCTTGGTTCTCAGGTGTAAGTGGGAAGGGCAGTGCATGTAATTTAATTGATAAATGTATTGCTGGTTTTACCTTTTTAAAATAACTTAACTGTCTGTAAGTTACTATAGTCAATGAAGAAATAATTCTGCATTCATGTGGCATTTGGATGTAATTGGTCCCATTGTGCCTTGTCTGCTGAGTGATACCCAAGACTTTCAGAAACATATAAATGTAATAAAACACCTGAATATAACTAGAAGTAATTAATAGCCTTAGTGTAATGCATATGCACACAAGGAGGAAATTCAGTTTGCACAGATGCATAAAACTCATGTTTCCTGAAGTACTTCTGCAAGGTTGAAGAACTTTCTAAACACGGCTTTGAAACCTAATCAAAAACCCCCATGTAGCTGATGTTTGACTTCTGGTTTGGTTGGGGTTTTTTTGTTATGTGAAGTCATTTTGATCTTTTGGTTAATAATCTATTACTGTATAGTAATTGTGATCTTTCCTTCTTAAGAAAATAACAACTCTATTTCTCTTGGCCCTATTTGATTGTCTTGTCACCCTGTTTTTCAATTTGTCCCTCCCTTGCTGCTCAGTCCATGATTTGTGTCTAGGCTTACTCTGCTCTGTTCTCTGACCTCTCTGCTTGTCTTTTGTTGTCTCCTTTTCACCTTTTTCGCTTGGTGGTGGGGCTGTCTCTTCCTTTGGACTGTCTTATATTGTCCACTGTCAGTGTCTGGCAACAGATTGGCTAAAGTACCTGTTAAGAGCAGTAGTAGTCATTCACTGCGCCATCATAGGGTTGCATTTTCTTTGGTTTGTGGAAGTACTTCAGAGACAGGCTTGTCATAGATAGGAGCTGGGAGGGGATGTAGTGTAGATCTAATTTAAAAGGCTATCTTTAGAGAACTTGCCTGTTACTATCAAGTGTTACCAGGCATAAGTGAACCAACATTTTGATAGACTTTGATGGAGATAATGTAAATACTTCTTTCTAAGATTAGAGGTGTCCTTTCCTCTTGTTGATAATCAAAGTCAAACAGGAAACCGAGACGTATGATTGTACTGGAGTTTCTCCAGGAAGTGGCTGGAAGATGTCTAGCACATGCAGAATGCTGCATCTATTCTTGGGTTTGTCTTAGTTGAATCTTTATTGAACTTCAACAATTAAGCTGAAATTTTCCATGCAGGTTGTCTACCTTGGCGTGAATAGTTTTTCCAGTTACGTAGCTGACAAGCTTGATGTAAAATGTTGGTAGCTTTAACAATAGGTTTTTGTCTGTGATCTTGTATATGTGGAGCAGGGAATGGAGCAAAGTCATGATCTATGTTAGCAATCTCTTTCTGCAGAAAATCTTAGAGGCTTAAAAGCAAGCAAAAAAGGACGTGGATATTTAACCATAAACAGGGACACTGAAGAAGCATGAAAAGTTGGAATGTTATCTGAGGCTTCTGTTTGATCTTGGGTAACATTTTTATCTTCCAACTCTTTCTCAGTAACCCTGTCTCCAATAGTCTGTGCATTGAGGATGGACCTGACTTTATGCAGAAACCTTAAGGTACTTGCTGTGAGTGTTACATCCATACAACTTGATGGGTTGCTTTTACTCAGCAAGTGAATGTCAGCATTATAGCAGAGGTGAATCTGAAGGATAGCAATACAAAGATATGAGGTCAAGTACAGTTACTGGGGAGAAACAAAGGAAAATGACAGGGTATGGGAACACACAAGTGGCTGAAACTTTAACAACTTAGAGGTAGAGCTCAGAGTTTTTCAGCACTGTGAAGGAAATTAGAATGCTTCAGGCTGGAAATGCCTGTTGAAAGTTAAGTTCTAACCCCCTGCTCAAAGCTGGACCAAATTTCCGCAGTTTGCTCTATGCACGGTGCATAGATAGGATAATGATAGCTTCTGACAGAAGATGGAAACCACTAAACGAATGCTAAGTTTGAGGGGCACAAAATCATCAGGGGTCAGTGCTGTGGCCAATAGTGTTTGACATCTTTATTAGTGGCCTGGAGGATGGGATATATCAGCAAGTTTGATGATACAGAACTGGGAGGAGTGGCTGTCATACCAGGTGGGTGTGCTGCCATTCAGAGGGACCTGGACAGGCTGGAGAAATGGTCTGACAGGAACCTCATGAAGGTCAATCAAGGAAAATGGCAAGTCTTGCAGCTGGCAGGAATAACTCCATGCATCAGCACAGGCTGGGGGCTGACTGGCTAGAAAGCAGCTTGGCAGAGAAGGACCTAGGAGTGCTGGTGGATGCCTATTTGACTGTGAACAGCAATATGTGTGGCGGGAAAGAAAACCTACAGCATCCTGGACTACGTTGCTGGCAGGTTGAGGGAGGCAATCTTTCACCTCCACACAGCACCAGTAAGGTTATGTCTGGAGCACAGTGCACGGTTTTGGGCTCCCCAGTATGAGAGACATGGGTATACTGAAACAAGTCTGGCTTAGGGCTGTGGAGATGACGGTGGCACTGCAACATCTGATGTACAAGGAGAGGCTGAGAGCTGGGACTATTCAGCCTGGAGAAGGCTTGGGGGAAATCCCATCAATGTGTGTAAATAACTGATTTTTTGAGGGGGGTGGAGGGGTGTGAGGAAGACTCTTCTCAGTGTTGCCTAGTGACAGGATGAGAGGCAACAAGCAGAAATTCAAATGAAAGATGTTCATTTTAAACAAAACAAGACTTTCATGATCAAACACTGGAACAGGCTTTGCAGAGAGGTGGTGGAGGCTCCATCCTTGGAGACAGGAAAGGCTGACTGGATGCTCCTGGGCAACCTATTGTAGTTAACCCTACTTTTAGCCAAACGGTTGGAGTAAGCTGATCTCCAGAGGTGGCTTCCTTCCTCTCTTGTTCTGTGATTTTGTGAAAGATGGCACTCAGGTTGCTGCCTGGACTGTTATGGAGCAATAGACTGAGAAGGAGGTTGTGTAAAGGATGTAGGTTGTGTATGTTGGTTGTTTTAAACAAGTTGAAATTTACCTGATACTGTGTAGTCACAAGACTTAAACTTAGGTAATTCTTAGGGGAAGACAGATCTGGAGGAAATAGGAGTTAATTTTTGAGTTATTTATACTAAGACTGTGGTTGAATGAGTTTCTGTATTACAAGATTAATAATTAGGGAAAGCAAACTAGTGCAGAACCAGAAATTGGAGAGTGTTAACAATGTGGGAGAAAACCCATCATGTTGGAGGCAGTTAGGGAAGGCTGATTTTTTTAATAGTGTGAGTCAGGAGGATAAGATACAGACTATAAACTTTGGGGTGACGATATGCTAGTAGCACCTCTGAACACGAATGATTTAACAGAATGCAAGGAAGCAAAGCCTAGATTAAATACTGGCTAGGGTAGATGTAAAGGAGAGGAATTGTGGCAGACTGGATTGTGTGCTTATGTTGAGAGGAGGGAAGATGGTGCAGTAGATGTGACAAGTGGGCTTTAAAAACAAGCCACATCTGTTTGAGTGGCTTGCATGGAAGGGGAAGATGAAAGAGTGAAAGGTTTAGAGTATGTAAGATGGAGATGAAATGGGTTGGGTTAGTGAAACATATGGAGCTCTTGGAGGGCACAAAAGCATCCAGCCTTGCATGCAGGTGGAGTGCATGAACAGTGGGATGAGGAAGAATATAATCTTTTTGTCAGCTCTTGTCATGATACAAGGATTTTAAAGAAGTTGAGGGTTTATGTGAACTGTGTTTCCGTAAAGGCCTAGCTTTTGATTAAGGTGGGCGAGTAGAGTGATAGATGATAATATGTGACTTCAAAAATTTATTTGTGAAATTTCTGTCTGAACTGCTCTGTGGTATGCTAAGTATATAACTGGTTTTACTGGTTTACTAGAGCACCCTTCAGTATTTGTGTCCATTACTCCCTGGGAATTGCATAATGCCAAATAATGGTGTCGGAGTTCATTGGGGTTTTTACTCTTTATTTTAACTGAAATGATGTTCTTTGGTTTTGACACACAATACTGGTTTTGCATTTCACTGAAGACTATGGTTTAAAGGAAATTATTAACTACTTTATTGTGAGAAATGTTTTGCTGTAGATTGAAAAAAGCTTTTCATTTTGTTAATTGCAAGGTAAATAGTCTTGCATTTTCTTAAATATGTTGTATTTAATAATAGTGGATGAGGACCAAGGCTAGACTATACCCTGTCATAATTGACCTGGGTGAATTCATACCTTGAGGCAAATTAATGACATTGTAGCATGCATAAAGGAAGTCTTATGCTATCCTTTGGAGAAATAAGGTAAAAACATGTTTACAGGTGTAGACGGAGGCAGAAAGCTGAAGTAAAGCATTGTATGAAGTGAAGGATTAGGACTATCTTAGCAGTGCTACTTCTAACTTTTTGCTTTTGGAATTGTTGTATTTCTTAAAGTAATTTTTGAACACTTGATAGGTGCTTCTAGTGGACCAATCTTTCTTCATTAAAACAGCAGGGTAACTAATAATGTATCTTTTGTTGCCAATTTGTGCTAGTAGTTGGTTTGGTCTGGTTTAGACCGCTTGAATTACTGTCTCTCTCTTCAGAAACACCTCTTTGTAGACCAAAGACTGTTTTGGTTCCTCTCCCTCCCATTAGTAGGGCTCATCTCAGCTTTGGCAGCGGTACAGTCCATGAAGAGGAATCTGTAAATGAAGTTAAACATTCACTTTTGTTGTTTGCAAGTGTCCCATTTTTATTAAGTGCTTGTCTTGAGGTCCTGGTTCAATATGCCTGTACACACTTCTCAGGTGACTGCTGCTTTGGTTTGATAGTGGGTAGTGTGCTACACTTCCATGTGAAGCAGAAAAAAATATTTCTCTAGTCATATGCACAGCTTCTTATAAGTAGAATAATCAAACTGCTGACAATCAGACTTTGGTTAATATACAGAGCTGTTATTGAGGAGATACACTTTAGCTTACATCAACGTGCGTTTTTCTTGCAAGCCTTGCTAAAGTGAGATTCTGGGTTAAAAAGAGGTAGAAAACTCTCAGACTCATCTTCTTCACGGGAACATGTATTTTGAACTGTTGAATGTTAATAATAAGACTAGTAGCAACTAGAAAGTGAGAAATTCTTCCTGCCTTCATCCTCACAGATCTCTATGATGGGCTAGGTGAGAGCAGGGAGTAGACAGGATTTTCAGACTGCAGGAGTCTGGGTTTTTTGGCTGCTTTTTCCCCTGCCTGCTCTACTGACTGCACAGTATGAGGTGGTACAGTGTGTGGTTGAAATACAGCATCAAGGGTTGTACCTGTTAACCTTTTGAAATATTAACGAGATATTTCAGAATTAAGATACTCCACGCTTCCTTTTAAGCATTTTTAAGAAAGATGATATATATGTCTCTTAACAGCATTTCCAAGCAGATTGTTTTATGTAGATTGTGTAGTGGTGAGGGAGGTAAATGTTTTATTTGAGGGTCTGTGAACAAAGTGTTGTGTGTGGTGTGTGTGGTTTTTGGGGTTTTTTTGTTGTTTTTTTTTTTTATTAGAAGACAGGTGAAACTTACCAAGTTGGTCTTGCTGGTCTGTATCTGTTGGAAATGTAAAAAATAAAAAAAATAATATTGCCCTTTTGAAATGTTGTCAAATATGGTGTTGAGTGTAGAAGTGTTAAAGTAACACTTTATTTCAAAGGTTTTTTATAATTGCTTTCTTCAGTTTCTGATGTTCCTTATAGCAGCCTTATTCAAGCTCTCCAAGGCATTTGCAGTGCGAGGGCAGGGACACTGTCTCACTGATGGTTGTGTAGCCCAAACAACTTTTACAACTTTTTTTATTACCGCAATTGGGGGTAATAGGGCCTGGGACTGTGTGTTCAAACTTGTGTGAATTGGTGTTTGAGTAAGGTTTCTGCTTCAGTGGCATGCTGTTTTGTACTCTGGAAACACTTGCAGCTGAGTTAATTGAGTAAAAAATGGTCTGTTATCCACTGAAAATTGAGGAAAAAAAAAATTACTGGCATGGTATCTGCTCTATGATTTGTTAATGTAGTTTCTGTTTAGTCATTAACACAATTCTGTTACTGGCAGTTAACTGTTTTGGAAGCTTTTAGGGAGAAGAAACTGGAAAATGTTGATGGGTGACAAAGATCTTTGGCACAAAGGGAGAAGTAAGGAGCAGCCTAGGGTCTGTAGGAAGCACATTATCTAATGTTTAGGAAATAATGTTGTCATTTAAACTTGTGCCTTATGAAATGCATAGGGAGGAGCTATTTTAATTCTATAGATTTGCAAAATAAAAGTCAGAAAAAGAAATTGAATAGTCTCACAGTAAAAATGTTCTAAAGCTTTGTGTTTTAAAAGATCCCGTACTTAACATTGAGGGGTTGGTCCTGTACTAAAAGCTCTCTGCTGTGGTTGGTTTATCTGGCCCAGAGTTACTGACGTCCACTAGAGATGCTTTCATAAATAAAACACAAATCATGCTGGATGCAGTTCTCTGAAGTTGCATAACATTTGTTGCCAAGGAGTCTGTATCAAAAAGCTTTTTTATTTCTATGCCTCAGTGGCTCTTGATTTGATGTTCAAATGGATAATCCAAATCCCCTCCTACCCCTACACCTTTCTAAACATTTCTGCCATTCTAATCTGCCTTTACTGAACATGTGGCTATGTGGTGACTCAGAGCAGCAAGCTAGCTTTTTCTGTGGGATAGTTCTCTGTTTGATCAGCAGGCTGATCCAATTTATCTTGTGGCGCTGACTGCTTTATAGCCACCAGTAGGCTGAGGGTGTGGGAAAGCAGAAACAGGGAACGAATTGCTATTTTGATGGCAGCCTGTAGATAGGCTGCAAGGAAGAATTGTGTGTTCATTTTAATGCTTAGTATGACCCAGTAATGGCTGTGTTGTAGGCAACTTGTGTTTTTGTTAAGCATAACTCATTTCAGCTTGCTAAATTGTAAACTATCTAGGACTTGGAAAGTAAAAGGGCTTCCATTACTTCAGGTTTAACTACAATCTATTGTATAGGAGCCTATTTGTTTGTCTTTTATCATGCAGGTGTAGGGGCAGGGAAAGGGAGTAGGAGAAAAATTTCTAGATGAAAAAAAAGGGTGTGTTTGCTGGTTTTAAGATGAGGTCTGTAGTGTTTGCTCTTTCTTCTTCCTGAAAGATAAGATTTTTTTTCTACTTAAAACTCCAAAACATGTTTGAAAGAAGTTTAAACCCCCCTTTCTCTCCCCCCACTTTAAAAAAAAAAAAAAAAATACTGTGTCGAGTTATGGACTGCATCTACTGAACACGACTTGTGATAACATTTGGAAGATGCTTCTTAAAGAATTTCAGCTGTGTATGAAGGTTTCAAATTCAAAATGTCAAATAGCACGAGATAGGACTTCTACTGTTTTACACTGTAGGATTTTGTTTGTCTGTATTAGTAGCCACTGACTGAACTACTACTTCCCAAAACTGGAAGAGCAAATTTGGTTTGGTTTTGGTTTGGTTTTTCAGAACATTTACCTTCTGAAAAATTACAGTGATCACAGTCTAGGTTCTGTCTCACTAAATTCCATCTCAAGACCTTTAATTCAACTTCTTTTTGGTGGAGAAGCTTTGACTGTTGCTATTTTGGAACTTATTTTTTAAGGTTGGGGGTTTTTTTGCTTGGTGGGTTTTTTTTGGTGTTGGGGTTTTTTTTTTTCATCATTCCCCTTCCTCTCCGCAGCCTACTGTGATTTCAGTGTGTTACATTCTAAGATCTTTTTTCTCTTTTTGTCTGGGGAGTTATGTAGTACCAAAGAAAATATGCATTGAAAGTGAATGAAATGTTTGGTCTCCCTTCTACCCTCAGCTGGCTTGTGATGAATCACTAACCAATTGCATGCTTTTCAACATAAACTTCTAGTATGCAAACAGTAGGATTACATTCTTTGTTTTCAGGTTTTTTTGCAGGCATGCACAAACCTGTGACTGTTTCTCTACTGGCAGACAGCCACAAGAAGTCTGTACTGCAAAGCAGGCACCTGAATCTTACCCATCATTTCCTTCTTTCAGACTTCTCTACTTCCCTCTATCTCTGGGCATTTTATCAAGACCAAGTGACATGTTAATTGTTTTTAATTACAATTGCTGTCATACTAAAAATTACATTAGGATTTCCTCTTAAGTCCTTTTCACTTGTCCCCAGCTGTGCATTTCTGCTCCTCCTTGTTGTTGGATCTGACACTTGTCTAACTGTTAGGTCGGTGGGTGGATGGCTGACTTTCCTTGTGTCTGTATGGCTGTTGAATCAGAGGTAAGCAAGTGGCAAGAGTGCAGGATGGAGAAGACTGCCTACCTGAGAACACTCTGGTTGGCTGATGGGGTGGATTGACGTGGGCCAGCAGTGAAGCAAAGCTGTCCTGAACTGGCACCAGCACATTTCTGTGGGGCAATGTCTTCCTTTCAGCCAGGAGAAGTAGAAGGGTGGCATGCCTTGAGTATTACTTCAAGAGTCACTTGTGAACATTGGCAGTATTTTATGCTAGTAATTAATTCTAGTTAGCTGTATCTGGCAGGCAAATAAGGGCTGGGAGTAAGTTATAAGGGAGTGAATGCTGTAAAGGAGAACTGTAATGCAGAGTTGGTTGTGTGGAGGAGTTTTCAGGGGCCTGACCCAAATCCTTGTGTATGTTTCTAAAAGAAGGTGGTGTGCCCCTGATGCTTCCTTTTTGCTGACACTGGTCCTCCTCTGACTCCACGGTGAGCAGGCTGATGCTGCTTATCCATGGGCGGCTCAGCTCTTCTGGAAGCCCACTGAAGCCTGAGGAGGAAGGAGACCCTGTTCTTCATCTTCTCCCATGATCTTGGCAGCATATTCACAGCCACCTTCTTGAACATGCTCTGGAACTTCTTACAGCCTTCCTTAAGGTGCCCTAACTCTAATTTGGAAGAAGACAACCTGAAGTGGGAGGAAAGAAGCCAGATTTAACTCTGAATGAGTTGAAGCAGGATTGTATGGGGACATTGTTTGGCTGGTGTTGATGGCAGCGCAGAGAAGGAACACAGGGGATCTTTGCTGCTAGTGAATCTGCATGATCATCCTTTCAAACTGTATACTTACTAAGTTAAACTGACAAAATGCTACCATTACATATGAGGTTATACTTAGTGGTGGTTTGAGTATCTCAACTAGGTCACTGTGGGATCAAACATCAGCACCACTGAGAAGCACAACACATCCCAGAAGAAGAGGGGAAAGGAGGAAAGAGGGAGTGCCTCTGAGCAATAGCCTGTAGTTAAACTGGTTCAGCTACGTTGTAAAGCCCCACTGTAGGGAGCAAAAAGGTTGAAAACAAGACCCAGCAGTCTGTCTACTGTAGCAAGCTTTTTGTTTTTGCTGGAATACTTTCTTGTCCTTAATGAAGTGAGAGGAGTAAGTATAGTCTTGGCCTTTAAAAAAAAAAAAAAAGTTTTGTTGCTTAATTTGATACATGTTAGCAAGAATTCATTGTGTAGTATACTGTGATAACTTCGTAGCTGGATTTTGTCTTTGGAAATAGTAGAAATATAGATTACAGTTCCTTCTGTGGGGTCATACCATGTTAAGGAACAGAGTTTGAGAAAATTTTGCAGATGTTTCTTGCATGATATAGGCTAGCTGAAGTATAGCTCCTGATGCTATTATGTATCCTGCTGCTTTTTCTTTCCCCACCTATGTATACAAACACCAAACTGCTTAGAAGGAATTTCACAGTTTTGCTACCTAGGGGTTGCAGGCTGATCCATTTAATATCTGTAGGTGCAAAAGTGCTTATACATAACCTGGCTACTGTTCTTTCACACACAGGATCTGAAAGTGCCTTTAAATAGTGCTCTGCCAGCATCTGTTTCAAAGTTGTTATACATTCCTTGGTGTAGTGTTTTTCTGTGGCTTACTGCATTAGGCAGAGATAGAAAAAAATGCATAAAGCAAGTACATCTGTAAGTGTTTTTGACTGCTTTGGGCTAATTTTGATGCACAGTAATATATCATGATCTATATGTGATACAGACTTTGTGAAATGATTGCTTTCCTTTATCATTTTGAACTGTCATACGTGCTCTGTGGTAATGAAGACCACTGATCACAGCACCTGTCTGAGAGAACTGCACCACCATAAGCACAAGTTAGTGCTCAAAAATACCAACTTACTGCTTCATCTTACCTCTAGTTTGGAGACTTCAGTGCATGTTCTGTAACACACTTCACCTAGAACATACCTGCATCAACAATGTTAATGCTTTAAATTTAGTCTATTACTTTGTCTTGCATGTTAAATGTTAGCCTTAATTTTAATATAGTAACTTGTGTTTTTATAATGGTTGGTCTCTTTCTCTGGTAGGTTTTCAACTGTAACTTTTTAATTGTTCTTCAGAATATTCCATTTCATGAATAGTCCTTCTCAGTGTAAAATGATCTGGTTTACTGTTAATTTGCCTCTTGCTCCATAGACTGTAACAGAGTATTGCAATTACTGGCATGGAAATTGCTTTACCTTAGTGTCACAATACCACAGTGCCTTCAGGATGGCAGGCTGCCACTTTTGTGCAGCATTATGAATAGAACATGAACTGGAGTCTTATTTTTAAGATAGCATGTTAGAGACAGTCTTACCATACTGAGCTGTGCTCTGTCAAAAGTCTCTGTGTATGGTGTTTCATAGCTGAATAGATCCTGATAATGCTGCAGGCCTCATTTGCATGTTTTCCAAGGTTCTTTCTTACACCATGTGTAGGCTTTTCCTTATGTAATTCAATCACCTGCATAATCCTATGTGTCAGCATGCTTTGTAATAAGATGCCTTGCAAGATTCTGCAGTTTTATCACTTGGTGCTTATTCTTTATCACAGTCCTGCCTCAAGTCTGTCTTCATCCTTTCTCTCCTTACCTTTTTCCATTTATTCTGCCACTTCCTTCTCTTATTTCCTGTTCATCAAGGCTTTTAGCGTTGTACAAACTATGTGCATTGCTACAGTTGGTTTTAAATGGAGTACTTTTTCCTCCCCCTTGTATTATCTACCTTTTGTTTCCTCCTGGTCAAAGTTGCATTCTTGAGACTCTCTCTTCTTATTGGCCCTAAAGCCCTTGTTTGCTGTTATTATGTTTGTGAAAATTGGTAAGGAAATCTTTTTCTGTGGTAGCTGTCTGAACTACTGCTTTCCTTACTTTGATCTGACTGTCCCCAACTGCTCAGCAAGACTGTTTCAGTTTAGCTCTGCAGTGCCCAGGCTTGGACTCGGTAACAGTACAAGGAATAACCTGCTTTGTCCTCATGCTTTTTTAGTGAGCCCGTTGTTTATTCTCTGTAACAGCGTTATGTCCCTGGTGTCCAGCTGCAACCTGCCTGAAAGGAGCATGCTAGGGGGCTGGGCTGATGAGGTGACAAATGTGATGTCGCTGTCCCATTTCAAGAAAAAATACCTACTGGAATCTCTTCTTTTAGTGGAGCTCCTTTGTAGTTCAGTAATTTGACTTGGTCAGGCACATTCTTCAGGAGCACGCTTTTTGGGTTTTTTTTAATTATTTTTTAAAAATCATTTAACCAGGATGAAGCACTCCATGAAGCAACTGTGTTCCCATTTTTGGGGGTTTTTTTTGAGGCAGCATCTTGTAAATTTTAAAGTGTGAAAGTTTTTAAGTTAAGAATTGATACCATTAGGTATATGCTGCAATAAAATATTCTTTCAATCTGACTACTATGCATGTTAGAGAACTACAGTATGCAGTATATACACTAATTTGCAAATTTCAAGTTTCAGCAAATACTTTTTCTCCAGTTACTTAAATTATATGTATATTTACTTGGTGCAAATTTGATTGTATGCTGGCCCATCAAGCTTTCAGAATTTAATTTTGCATTCGTTCACATGGGAGTGTAGGATTAAACATTCATGTTAGTGAGTTGTGACAAGATTGTCAATTTACTTTGTATATTCACTGCTGAAATACTAGTGACTGTTTGGAATTGTATTCTCAGGTTATCTATGCTTCTGACCCAGCCCAATGTCCATTTTTTAGGAGTTTTGTACTATAGTTGATTGATTCTTATCCTTTTCTTGGAGGCGTTTGTTGACAAATTGATCAGTAGGATCAACTGTTCCCCCTGTGCTTTCATTTTGCTGTAAGTTTTGCATCACTTAATGCCAGAAAAAGCACCTGACCATTTTTGGTTTTTGCCTTGTTGACAGTAAATTGTTTTTTCTAATTATCCTGTTATAATTCTGAGTTTTAATGCTATGGAGGAAGGCAGAAAAATCTTGTCTCCTGTGTCCTTTGAAAAAAGTGTTACTCTTATTGTTCAAAATACATAGTGTGAAATGCATTAATCTGAAATGTCTAATAAGTTGAATAAGGCTGAATTTAACCTACATACAATGCTAAGATTTTTTTTTAGGCACTCTCTAACACATCAACTTGTCATCTATAAAAATAGCTGTTGTTTCTACAACCAAAACTTTTTTTTGCAGCAACTTTAATGCCCAAGCTTTCTTAGTTCAGACTGTATTTTGAATGGAATTAGCTAGCATATTTTCTTCATGTGGTGGTGTATGTTATTTCTCCTTACAGACGCCTTCACCTCAATAAGAAAGCCACAGACAAACAGCCATATAGCAAGCTTCCTGGTGTTTCACTGCTAAAGCCGTTAAAAGGTGTGGATCCTAACCTGATCAACAACTTAGAAACCTTCTTTGAACTGGATTATCCAAAAGTATGTATACTACTTAGTGTCCTTTTTTTATCTTCCATGCCTCTGAAAGTCATACCAGGAGCTTGACCTAGAACCATGCAACTTGATTATGTCTTGGATTGTTCTTCCTTTCACAGCGAATACATAATTACACATTTTACATGTTGCAAACAAAACTTACTCCTTTTTAAAAAGCTGTCTGTAAAGGAGAATGACTAAGGCTTAGGAACGGAACCTATTCTATGCTTCACTAAGATTGTTTAGTCATTCCTATATTGTGGTTTTTATAGCAGTATGAAATCCTTCAATCTAGAAAAGATCAATTGAGAGGCCAGACACCTTCCCAATTAACTACATCTCTGTAACAGATCCCCTAAAAGAGAATACTTAACTGATAGCCTGACTTGCTGGTGGTTCTTACTGATGGCTAATCTAACAAAGAATTGCTCAATGATGGTGAGGTGGTGTACCTCACCAGTTATTGGTAGGTAGGATGATCTCCAAGCCACTTACTGGTGTTGGGAAACAGATAGTTAATAAAAGCTTATATTTGCTGTTGAACACTTTGACTTTGTAATATAAGTGATAAGTGTGTCAGATGCTGTCCTTGCTACAAGGAGCTTACAACTTAAAGGGAAAATCTGCAAATGCTTGCTGCATCAGTCACTACTTGGTTTACACTTCTGTGGATGGAAAAAGAACTACATTTTCTACTGCATATCTCCTGAATTCTAAAACTTGTAATTTATTTTTAGTAAAAACCTCTTTTCTCAATTCTTCTTGAAACTGCTTCTGACACTGCTGCTTCAGTTGTAAAAGGTCAAAGGTATGTGTAAGCTGTACAGCAAGTTTCCTTTGTCTATTCTGACCGAGAGCTTTAAACTTACTCCTAAGTAGGCAGGATAAAACAAAAAAAAACCTGCACTATTTGGAACTTATTAAAAGTTGAATAGTTTTTCTGTAATGAAGCTTGGGGTCTTCTGAAAAGCTTCAGGCATGAACATTTGAATCCTTTAAACTCAACAAAAGTGCAATAAAGATTAAGAGTGGCCAAGATAAGTTTAAAGCATACTGGAGGCATGCTGTGTATGCCGGTATTGTAAACAGTGTGAGTGGCCAAGATAAGTTTAAAGCATACTTGAGGCATGCTGCGTGTGCCAGTATTGCGAACAGTGCAAAGAAACTGCAATGGTGTCTTAAGCTATTTTATTACTATAATGAGCATCAAAACATTATGCAGTTGAAACATTTGACTACAATTTGTTTAAGAATTCAGAAAAACAGTTATGCTGGATCTTGCTTTATGAGAGCCAGTCTTGACCCTTACTTCTGGTAAGTTATGCATATGGGTAGCAATCTTAAAATACTGCTACTCCACACCAATCTGAATTTCAGATAACAATAGTGACAGTCATATTTTTCCCAAGGAGAATGAAAACGAATGCTTCAGTTTACTGGGGCACAGATTATACCGTACAAACAAGATCCCCAAACTGTTTGAAAACACTTCTGTACAATAACTACAAACATACTTCATTTAAGAGACTGACATCACACCACAAATTAGAACAAACAACACTATTGCCTGGTATTCAAAGTTCAGCTGACCAGGGGAAAATTATTGGAAAATAATAATCTTAAACTTGTTCTAGTGAAGCTGAGTTCACCCTGCAGTGATACCGATTCTCTGATACTCTTCTGTGATACCCTATGCGTGAAATAATCTTTTCTTGTGTATAAGCCAGTTACGCAGCTTCTAAACTGCAGGACTTACATGTAATATTTTTATCAGTGAACAGTTCTTACCAACTGTGATACCATGATTTTTGGCATAAATCCTTCTATTCATGTTATGTCCAAATGAACCTGATTGTAATGTTTATGTAGATAAGCATCTCTGTACTACTTCTTTAGTCATATGTTTTGTAGTTCTTTACTTTGTTACTGCATACAAGGGCCATTTACTGTGAATTTTTCTTTCAAATATTGGAATGTCAAAGTGTCTTATTATTTTCCATTGAGTTTCCCGGAGAATCTCGTTATAGAAGTGTCACTTCAACTGTGGATTGAAGATTAGTTATTTAATTATTAGAAAAATAGTTGTTCTTTTGCTTATTTAATTGGATGAGCAACAAAGAACCAATTTCTTTAGTTGGTAATTTCTATGGTGTTCATGCTGTCAGAATTGTTCTGTTGTGGTGGAAGGACCTGTCTGCTTAATGAGACAGGTCTTTTACCCTTTAAATTCCATTTTTCATGCTGGCAGAATGATAGGAATCAAATACTGCTCGCTCTTCAGGCAAATTGGCTTTGAGTTTGCATTCTGAGAGGTACAGATGTGTTTGATAATTTGGAGTTGGTAAAACTTGGTCTAGGACTGCTATTTAAGGGTTAATGATTTTAAGTTTCCACAATATTCTGAATGCAGTTAGAATCATTGAGGTTTTTTTGTGTTTAACGGTACCTTTTTTTTTCTTGAAAGAATGTATTTATTTAACATAATGAGGTACGTTATATCAAGTAAGGAGTATTCAAGGATTTTGTTGTTAATGCAGAAACAGGAATAGCTCCATCAAAGATTGCAAAGCTGTTTCAAAATATCGACTGATTCTTAAAATGCTGTTTCCTCACCCACTGTCTGTAGCTTATGTGTAACAAGCATGCAGCTTGATTGCTGAAACAGCTGTAGTTTTTCCTTACCTCTTGTTGATTTTTAACCATTATTCTATTAATGAGGAAAATAACATATGTTACGTAAGCATATACATGTTCCTGAGCTTAGCTTGTTACACAGTTAAGTATATGTATACTGGTCTGTGTGGGTTGTCTTCCAACTCTGTTCTGCATATGCATCTACAAAGTAAAGGAAAGGAAGGTGTAGTTCAGAGGTGTGCAGTTAAGTGTATCATAACATCATTCCTTTAATATTTTGTGTGCTGTAACTTCACTGAATATAAGATTAGATTTCAGATTCATATGTGAACAAAAATAGAAGTAGAAATAAAAATTTTACCTTGTATACCAAGGATGTCTTGCTTCATGCCTAATAGAAACCCTTCTGTTAACAGGAAAACTAGTGTTCCTCAGTGTATTGGGATACAGGCTTGGTTGTTTTTTCACAGGTACTTGGTTGTGCATTAAAAAATAATCTTATTTAGCTGTAAAATAATCCCTTTGGTTTTATTTTTAATTCTGTAATAGTGTTCTTTGTTCAGTTTGGTATGTTGTCAAGCTTTATTCTCTAGACCATATTGATATTAAGTATGTGTGTAAATATATATATATGTATGTGTATACTTTTTTGTTTTTACTAGTATGAAGTGCTACTCTGTGTACAAGATCATGATGATCCAGCTATTGATGTGTGTAAAAAGCTCCTTGGCAAATACCCGAATGTTGATGCCAGACTGTTCATAGGTAAGCAGTGCAACTCGAAGGTGGGACTCTTACTTGTAAAATGTTTTTCATGGTGCTTTCAACTCCATATGCAGTATTCCAAAATAAATAGTTGCCTTGTTCAGCCCACGTTGGTTCTGTAGCTTAATTGTCCGTTTGGGGTAAAGAAGCAAGTTTGTAGTCACAATCTGTGACATCAGTCGAAAAAAACCTCTAGGGATGATTTATGGAACCCCTGCAACTTTTGCTTTCTAAATTTGAAACAGCAATTTAAATCCTGTCTTTGCACTAACCTAAATGTGCAGGAAGTGACTTGGAGTTGTGGCTGTATTTGAGCTTGAGGTCCTGGAACAATCCTTTTTCATCAGCTTAGATTGTAGGGCTCTTTCTTCACTTTACGTTTGAATTAGAGGACGAGGGGATATTAGAACTAGGTAGTACCATGTCATTTTTTTCTCTGACATGAAACAAACTGGACATGTCTGTCAGTTGAAAGCAAAGAAGTGTGCCTGACTATTCCCCTTCTTCATTTTTCTCCTACAATTGCTATAGAATATAATGGTCCTAATCAGTAGTCTTAAGAAATAAGAGGTAGAGAATATTTACCTTACAGAACATAGTAGATAACTTTGTAGTTCTACTACCCTTTTAATTACATAAACTTGTTACCTTGCCATTTTGAGGAAGCATTTGAATATTTTTTTCTTTTTTAATTCTCTGCATAATTGTAGTAAGATCTAAAATATAGAAGTGAAGGAATAATTAGAATTTAAATTCTTTTCATAAAAGTGGATTTCAAGAATTGATGGCTAAATATTTATCATTCTTCAGTTAGTATATCTAAATATTTTCGGTATTGAATCTGAATTCTAGGAAAAAAAACCCAACCCCATACATTATTTGATCACGTTTGTATTTTTTAGGTGGCAAGAAGGTTGGCATCAACCCCAAGATTAACAACTTAATGCCTGGCTATGAAGTTGCCAAATATGATCTCATATGGATTTGTGATAGTGGAATAAGAGGTATGTGTGTGTTGTAATGTGCTGACTGCTATGTTACTCTTATTCCCTCTGGGCAAGCAGTTGTTGGAGATTATTTTGACTGAGAAGACAAGTAGAAATGAAAGTTAAAAATCTGGAAAAAATATTTTCCTAGTATAGAAATGTTTAATCTCTATTTAAAAAAAATATATTAATCACCATTTAAAAAAACAGTATTGAAACAGTTTCCATTGTATTTGCTGAGAATTAGTGTTGTTATTTTTTCTGAAACTTTATTCGTCCAAAATACTGTGCCTCAAAGTATATGTGCTCTTGATATTGGTAATATAATGAGAATTAGTGGCTCTATACAGCAGTCTGCTAATGACAGAATTACTCAATGAACTTTCTTTTTTTCTTTTGTCACTTAGTAACACCAGACACACTGACAGATATGGCCAATCAAATGACTGAAAAAGTAGGCTTGGTCCATGGCCTTCCCTATGTTGCAGACAGACAGGGCTTTGCTGCTACCCTTGAACAAGTGAGTGCAATGTTGTTATTTTGGTTTGGTTTTTTTGCAGGACCTTGCTGACTAGAAGTTGTATAGTGCCTCTTGCACCTTTTGAGTGAAGAAATGTTTATTTTCAGCTGCAGTCACACTTCAAACTATTTAGGATAACTTTTAAATGCTCAAAAATGCTACTGTGGTACTCTGAACGTTGACTCAGTATTTAAGTTTACAATACAAACAACAAAGATTACAGGATGAAAATAATGAATTTTATTTAAAAAATTATTAAAACTGAAGAAGTCTTTCTAGTGCTTAGTCAGAAAGGGCTGTTAATTCTATTTTGATGTCTGAAAAGGAACACAGAAAGGGCCATGACAAGTCAGAGCAAAGTCCAGTTCACACAGTATCTTATTTCCAGCAGGGGTTATAAGCAGAGCCCTTGAGGAGAATAGAACACAAGTAAGGCTTATATCCTATTTTCCTGTAATGCTGTCTCAACTTTCTGCAATTTTCAGCTGAAAGAATTCCTGGGCAGGAAGTAGACTTGTATCTTTACTAATCCTCCATAAATTAGTATTCTAGTAAGAACAGGTTTTTTACATGAATCTTTCCATTCTTTCTTTGAGACCATATAGATTTTGAAGAGCTGTGCTTGTCTTTACCAGGAGGTTCCATAGGTCTATAACCTGTTACAGGAACTACTGCTTTGTTCACTCTGACCCTTGTTCTTCTATAGCGCGATTTCATGTCTCCTCATACTTGTTTTGGAAGAGAAAGTGAACAGTTGATTCCTATCCACCATCTTCACATCACTCATTCTGTCATATTCTCCCCTCTTCTTTCTCACTAAGTTCTCTTTTGTAGAATGAAGAGGTTGAGTTTTCTTGTTTGTTCCTTGTGTCTCAAGGCATGTAATTTAATCAACTATCTTCTATTCTAAGCTGGTGTGTATAAGGCATTTTGGCCACAAGGCTAACTAATGTATGTCAAAGGCAGAAACGTATACTGCAAGATGAGCATGCCTCTTGAATGAGTTACTGTATTAGTAAGACCAGTGTGAAGGCCATTCATAGGAAGAATAGTAGTGAGAGGTGCTAGCACTCATTTCTCCTGTCTTTTTATAGGTAACTCCTAGATCTAAGTCACTGAATCTTGTAAAAAGACTCTCTCACAATCTGAATTTTTTCTTTGCTATTTCTGTTTGCAAGTACATTAAATAAACAAAATTCTCCTGCTTCTGTACAATCATATAGTAAGTCTCTAAGAACATGTATGCAGTAATGCAGTTAATCTTTCCAAAAGGAAGGAGACAGCATGTCTGTTGGCTATGACCCAATAATATATTAATTCTAGTGATTAGTAAATGACTTAATGTTTTTTTAATACATGTATTCCTTGAGAACAACTTCAATAAATTAGAAATTAAATACCAAATGAAATACAGTAGTTTAATATGGGCATTTCAAACCTCCTTATGAATGTGTAAAAACACA
The DNA here is from genome assembly GCA_008921705.1 of Burhinus oedicnemus. Classification (NCBI taxonomy): domain Eukaryota; kingdom Metazoa; phylum Chordata; class Aves; order Charadriiformes; family Burhinidae; genus Burhinus; species Burhinus oedicnemus. The sequence goes on along the minus strand of VFFE01007158.1, from coordinate 884,174 downwards.
GCCAATATCATTACTAGGTTTCTCATATTTGGTGGTAGGCTGTATTTCTTAGATTGATGGTAAAGATCTTTCCAAATACATTGTCGTAATTGGCCACGTCTAGCACTTTTTTCCCTCCAAACATTTTTGGAGAAAAAATTGCCAGTGAGTACTGCTTGCATAGATACACGTAGAGTTTTAAAAGCCTTATCTTGTTTTGGCAGGTTTATTTTGGAACTTCACATCCAAGGTCATATATTTCAGCCAACTTAACCGGCTTTAAGTGTGTAACAGGAATGTCATGCTTGATGAGGAAGGATGTCCTGGACCAAGCAGGAGGACTGATAGCTTTTGCACAATATATTGCTGAAGATTACTTTATGGCCAAAGCTATAGCTGACCGGTAAGATGACTCTGAAGTAAGCTTAGTGCTTTAAGTGCAGTTTAAATCTTTTTTTAAACACATACTACATACTATAAGTATAGGTGTTCAAGTCAGCTTCACATGTATATAGCAAACATGCTTATGACATGCTAAAAGACTATTGTGTGATAGTCTTTTACAAATAATTAAGCCATATCATTGTCAATTCCTTAAGAAAAAAGTTCATGAGAACTTGGTTTAAGTAGTATTCAAGTGGTATTTGCTCTTTTTCAATGAAGAGATTTGATAAAATACACTAATTTTTTTGCTTATACCTATTGTAATAATACAGCACATATGGCAAAGGAACTTTTTGAGCCTAATAAAATTCTTGGGTGTTTGTTCTCTAATTGTTTTTTGTATCTCTTATTTGCACCTTTTTATAATAATAAATGTATTTTTCAGGGGCTGGAAATTTGCTATGGCCACACAAGTTGCAATGCAAAACTCTGGTTCATATTCAATTTCTCAGTTTCAGTCCAGAATGATCAGGTAAAATTTTAATCTTTACTTACTCTCCCACCCACCCCCATCACCTGCTTCTGATGTGGATAACCTGATAATGAGAGGGAATACATTTTCCAAGCTAATTTGATTTAATGTCCAGAATGCTGAAGTTCCAATGCACTAGCTTGACGCATGTTTCATGTTAGTCTTGGGAGAGAGGCACTGACTTTCCACAGAAGTATGATTGATACTAAAAAAAAAAAAAAAAAAAAAAAAAAAAAAAAAAAAAAAGCCCTTAGTACCTTTTAAATGCTAGGCGAGAATTTTTGCAATATTTTACTTGGAGGTGTAAATTAAATGAGATTAAACTAACACTATCAGAGAAGACCTTGATGGCTCATCATTTGAGGTGGTTGAGGAGGATGTAAAGAATAATGCACAGTCAGAACTGATTTGTTTGTCTTTTCTAGGTGGGCCAAACTGAGAATTAATATGTTGCCTGCCACAATAATTTGTGAGCCCATCTCAGAGTGCTTTGTTGCCAGTCTAGTTATTGGATGGGCAGCTCATCATGTGTTTAGATGGGATATAATGGTATTTTTCATGTGTCACTGCTTGGCGTGGTTTATATTTGACTACATTCAACTAAAAGGTGTTCAGGTACGTAGCTTCATTTCTTTGGAGTTATTAAAGTTACTAGTGCCATCTACTTCAGCAGACAGCTAAGCCTAATTATAACAACAAAATTATTCTCTTGACATCAAGGAAGTAACAGGTCAAATCCTGTTACTTCTCAGTCTTCATGTTTCAGTTATAGTAGTGCGAAAACGAGCAAGTGTGCTTGATTGGAATTTTGTTGTCTGTATGCCTCTGCCTAGGCTCTGAAAGTTTGCGTCTGTCCCCTTAATCTTCAGATTTCCAATCTGCTCTGCCTAGGCATATCCAGAAATTTTAAGCTTTTTTTAACAGCACAAGAACAACAGCTTTGTAGGATTTTATGGTTTGTTCTTTTATCTTAGTTGTCACTTTGTATTGTATTATTAAGGTATATTTGTACCTTTTTCACTCTATTTTGATAATAATGGACTTACAGGACAGCTGTAGCCTACTTCTAAAAATAAAATCTTCCCATCACTAGAAGTGAGGCCTCAAACTTTTAATATACAAAGATGTCACAAGTCAGAGCAGCATTTGTTCTTCTGATGCTGTAGGAACTATTTAGACTACTTTCTGCTGTGACCATATTCCATCCAAATCTAATCCATAGTTACTTGTATATTCAAAATTATCAAATAGCTCTTATCATACTGAGAAGTACTTTTGGTATCTTAACACATACTGGAAATAATAAAAAAAAAAAAGGGGCCTTGTGTTGATTCTGTAGGACTTCAGAAGGTCAGTTTAATGGTCGCCTTTCTGATTACTCTTCTCACCATGTGCAGCATGTAAAAAGCTTTGTGCCTGCTCTTCCTCTTCTGAAGCCTCTTAGATTTCCAGCTCTGCTTGTAGCTGGAAATTCTCAAAGGAGCAAAAAATACAGAGAGGATATAAGCTTTTTTCTTAGTTCCACTTTTCCTATGCAATAGGCCAAAGACTTATTTATTTGAATTTCACTCCTCTGGGAATGTGCAGGAGTGTTGTGTCTAGATGTTGTTCTTGGGGTCTGTGGCTAAAACTCAGTGTATGCTTGAACAGTTTTACAAAGCTTCAAAAAGAAAAAAGTGAAATTGTCACACTTCTGCTTGCCTTTTGCTCTACATACAAGTCTCTTTTCAAACCTTCTCATTCTGCCAAGCTCCTCATGTTTAATATGGGTAGTCACATCTTGAACAGGAAAATGTTCTTGGCTTATAAAAAAATGTGCTATTGATACGTAAATCTGTATAATAAGCTTTAAAATAGATTTATCTGTAACACAAATGTTTTAAATTACTTTAAAATTCCTTTTGTATAATCAGTATGTTTAAATACTTGTTTTTTATATTCCTAGGGTGGTGCTCTGTGTTTTTCAAAACTTGATTATGCAGTAGCTTGGTTCATCAGAGAATCCATGACAATTTATATTTTCCTGTCTGCTTTGTGGGACCCCACTATTAGCTGGAGGACAGGACGCTACAGATTACGTTGCGGAGGCACTGCAGAAGAAATTCTTGATGTATAGCCACAGCTTTGTAACTGTGAATGTCAGAAAGAGAAAGGGGAAAGAAAAGTATTATAAATTGTTTATGTAAATACTTTTAAGAAAATCTACCTTCAGTAGTTTTACTACTCGTATGTTTTGGTATCTGTTCTTTAATTTATTTTTGCATGGCACTTGCATCTGTGAAAATACATCTGTAGTCTTGGCCAAATGGTACCTTGCTCCTATGTACAAATAGAAGTGGAAAGAATTGGTCCTGACATTTACATTCTATAGGAATGCTCTGCAGTAAACACTTTAAAAAAAAAAAAAAAAAAGTATCCTCCTGGATATGAACAGCTTCTTACTCCATGATGTGCTAGCCTAGCAAATCCAGGGTTCACATAGCTATTTTTCAGCTGGATTGTACAAAGCTGTACATAGTAAAATCACAGAAGTACAGCTGATTTCTGTTTTATCCCACTAAATTGAGCTAGTAACAGGACCTTGGGAAAGAAGCTCTTAAATGCTTTATGCCTACCTCTTGTGGTTGCTGCAGAACAAAATAAATGGAAAGGTAAAAACGCTTTGCAGAAACAAACTCAAGTAAAGCTGGAGTCTTGCGTTTATATGTATATATGAAATACTTTAGTCGTTGCAATGAACCAAAAGTGGACTCAGTTTGATAGAATGAGTTGGAAGGAATTACTGGTCAGGCATGTATTGTGGGCATCTTTTGGCCAACTCTGATCTGGTTCGTCTTGAACCTTGTTAAGCACTGTGCTGTAACTAGCCAAGCTGGTCCCCTTCAATATTTCCATCCTTTTTTAAGGGGTGCTTGTTTTTCCCTGTGAGTGAATGCTTTCATGGTGTGGGGGGGTGCGTGTGTGTGTGGGGCGTAGTAGGGGGTAGAAGGGAGCAGAAATACATTTCAGAAACATTTCACACGTGAGCTATTTTCTTACACAATGTATTAAGAATGTAATTTCATGATGCAGGTATTTAATATCTTTTTAAAGTGAACATACATAGCTATACTAGTCATAATTAAGTATTCAATTGCAGTAGATATTGTGAATATATTAAAAGGCTGGGCGAGTTTGCTGTTACTAATTAAAATTATAATCTTAATTTAAACATCAAACTAAGTCTACTCTTGGCTTTTTGCCTTCTACTGTTAGTCTAGCCTTTAAATTGGACTTTTGTATTCCAGTGGTATGACTAAAAGGACTAGATTATAATGCATGCTGTGGTCTGTCGTCCCCATCCCCCCTGTCCCCCCCCCTGCTCCCTTTAGCTTGGTTTCCAACCCCATTGTGAGACTTCCTAATTTGTGGTGAACTGGACTTGTTTTCTTTGAACACTTTTTAATTAAAAAAAAAACACAGCAAAGCTAGAGAGGGATGTTGCATAAGCCTTTTGTTTTCATAACTGTATTTATGCTGCTTTACTTTTCTTCATATGGAATAGCATATTTTCACCATGAATGTGAGCTGCTAATTACAACGGTAATGCCAACACAAAGCAGCTTTAAAAGTTGGATGTGTAGTATATTAGCAATAATGACATGTATTTATAAAAATGGACATTTTTACCTTACTGAGCCAATCCCTTACCTGTCATATGCTACACAAATGTAATGTGTATGTACGTGTCATAAAACATACTCTGGGCCAAAATGCTTCATCCACTTTAATATCTCTTTTGCCTTATACCATGGAACACTTTTAATGGGCATTTCTGTATGAACAAAGGCTTTTGATGCATGCTTCATTCTTTTCATGTGAATCAGGAAAAAGCACTTTTCCTGAGGAAGGTTGCACACTGAAAGCTAGTCTAGTTGTGACCCACAAAAACATTCTGGTTTTAATATTTTTTTTTACATAGTTGAATTTTGCTGACAATGTTTGTATCTTCATTTGTTTCATGAAGTTTGATGCCATTCATTGCATTGCTAAAGTGAAGCTTAGCTTGCAACTTAGCTTTATGCTGATTTCTATGCAGGCAATGGAACAGAACCAAAAAAAAAAAAGGCTGAACAGACTTCATTTTAAAAAAAATAAATAGGTGGGGATAATTGCTTAACAGGTGCTTTTGTATTAGTAGAGCCATCTTTGGTCATGAAAAATAAAGCTTCACTTAAGCAAATAGTTTCATTTGGGTATTGTTCAGTTGATTATAAAATGGGAAACCAACACTGTCAAATGTTGTAGAAGATGCTGCAACAGAACCTCTGAAAGTTAAATGGCTAATGTAATGTTGTGTTGATCTACAGATGTGTAGAATATACCATGTTTATTTAAAAACATTGTCTTGTTTTTTCTTTTATTTAAAAATAAATTTTGAATACAATCTGTTTGGAATACAGGGTTTTTTTCCCTTTGTTCATTGATGCCCTAACATGACACCTTTAAGTGTTTATGGCAGTGTTGATAGACTTGACTTATAGTTAATCTTCTCAGCAATAAATTGGGTGTGCCTTTCTTTTGAAATTTTTTTACACCTGGACCGTCTGGTTTGGATTTTATATTTTGCTGAAATTAAGTCACATGTGTCTGAATGTGACTTTGAGTTATCCTTTGTTTTTTGGAATAACTTCTGTGTATAAAAACCTCATAACTGAACAGATAGTTCCCTATGTATTGTAACTAGTCAGCCTAGATTCAGATTTGAGAGATGGATGTCTTTGCCACAAAACATGTTGAAATTGAGGTGTAGTGTTGATACCTTGCTTTGAGGTACTCAAGAAAGCACTCTGTGCTTCCTCTGTCTTCTGACTTGGCTTTTTCTTATCTTTTCCCTAACACTTAGTAAGATTTTCATGCAAAACTTAATAAGAGAATGTGTGTATGAGAGAGTTGTTGGAATCTGGGAGCCATGGCAGAAACAAGCACCACTGGAATCACTTGAAAACTAGTTATAGAAACTTAGTGTATTTTCTGCTTGATATATTTGCAGCCACACCACACAATACCTAAATTCCCTTTCCTGAGTCCTTTTATTATTTTCCTGCCTATTATTAAATAATGTTTTGATTTTATTCTGTGCTTTCAAATGAAATCCTTCCCACTTGAATTCCTTTCATTGCCACCCTTCTGTCTTCTGATACTGACTGCTGACTACCTGTATTTCCTCTGTCTGTTTTGTCAGCTGGAAAAGTTTGTTTCCTTCTAACCACCTGCTTTCATATATCACTTCTGAAAGCTGTTTTCATTCATCTGAAAGGCTTCTTTTAATCCTCACACCTAATTTCTGATCATGTAATTTTAAGGTGGATTTGAGCTCCAGCCATTCTTGGGTTGAACTGGTTCCCCAGCAGCTGAGACACTAATTCCGGCTATTGAGGCTGAGGAAACCTGAAGTTTTTTATGGCAATAGATAAACTTTTTACAGTTATACAAAGTGACTTCAGCTTAAGTGCTCTCCAGGCTTGTCTCAATAATAACTCTTGGAAGGGAGGATGGCAGTGTATAGACTGGCAGTAATTTCAAACTTTGGGGTCTGAGAATGCATAAACTGAAGTTTCTAACTAATTGTCAGATTATACTGCATGGTTCTGCTACTTGGATATTTAGAGTGAATGTACAACTTTAAATAAAGGTGTTTTCTTAGCTCTTCAAATAAACTAAATTCCATGACAGAACCGCCCCATAACAGTAAGTGCTGTATATCTGGGCAGATGAGAATTTCCCCCAGGAAAGTCATCTCCACCTTCATGTTGGCTTTGGACAAGGCATGTATGCTTCCTACCTTAGTGTTCTAGAACTGCACTGTAACTCAAATTTGTGGTCTGAGATTTGCTTTTAACAAAAAAAAATAAAAAATCCCATAACAATACAGAACCCCAAAAATCCCCCAGAACCAAACCCCACTGGCTTTGTGTATCCTGTAGGTCCTAGGCATATGAAGTTGGACTGCTTTGAAGGTTGTTACCTCTTCTGTGTTGCACAAAGTTCCATTGCCAGCTATCAGACAAGTGAGAATAAGGGATAATTCTTATGGTTAAATTCCCCACATCCTGCTTTCACTGCTTATTTCTCTGGTTTGAACCTTTCCATAAGGAAGCAAATTCTAATGAAGCACTTCAGGCCAGTTTAGCCACTGCCACGTTTGTGTTAGAGTCTGGTTACCTGTTTCATGTAGAAAGTTGCTGTTGACTATATTGCAAATCTTTGCTGAAAATGTTTCTTTTTTTGGTAGCAGTTTCTACTGATGGCTGGCTCTATTTTCAGTTATAAGTCCCACATCCAGATCAGTGTCCGGGTCTCCCTTCGAATCCATTTTGTTCAACTACAGGCAAGCCAGCCAGTCTTGTGGATCTTAAGGCTTTGCAAGGTTGTGTCCAGTGTGTTTCTTCTTCAAAAGCAGTTTTAGGTTAGTGTCTTGTAAATGTCATTCTAACTATGCTGAAGCCCTGCGGTTTGTATACAGAAAGAAGTGTGTCTAGCCTTTTCAGTGGAAGATGTTTGTGATGCTTGTCTTTGCACTTAGCTTAGGTTAAAATAGCTACCCAACTTATTCCTGTAAACTAAGACTAAAAAAAGAAAAGTAGTATTCCTAATACTCTCCAAAACAGCTTCTGGAATGCTTTCTTAAATTCTCATCAGATCAAGAGTGGGCTGGTACCAATATGTTGTTCATGCTTCTGGGAAGAATATGCTTCCTCTTCTTGATCTTAATCAGCTCTAAGTATTTTTGGCTGAATGTTGGTGTGACCGTAGATGATCAGTTAAGAGGCTCAAACCAGACAGCTCACAATGGAAGTTTGTGGATTGCAGCCTGTTTCTGTCTCGTCCCTCCACATGTGCCCCCAGCTCTCTTTCCCTGTTGCTGACGGGAAGGAAGGGCCTCAGCCAAACCCATGTGCCAGCTAGAATTAATGGCCATTTTATATGCGGCCAACTTGTGGGTGAATGGGAGAGGTCAGGCTCGTGTGCCTGTGCAGGAAGCCAGTAAGCTCACTGGGAGCATGAAACAGGAGCTGTCAAAAGAAATCTCTTCACTGGGCTTTGACATGAAGTGAGTTACTGTTCTTGACTTGGGCTTTGCATCCTCTGGGCCTGTGTTAAACTTAGATCTGCTCACAGGGTTGCAGCGAGCTCAGATGAATATAAAGCTAGTCTTCCCCCCCACCCTTATTGTATGATGAGAAGCTTTTTCTCTTTTAAAGCTTGCCTGTTGCCTGGAAGAGTGGTTTTTTACATATTCAACAGTAACTTGTTGGTGGCAATGGCTCCTTCCTTCCTCTGATACCAAAATACTGAGGGAGGTGCTGACACAACAGAAGACCCGTATGATACTCATGTAAAATGCAGTAACGCATTCAAAAGTGACCCCCTAACCCTGTGGAAATGAGAAACCATGGAGAAACTGTGAAACCTTTGGGAGATTCTGTCAGTATATATAATTAAGTTTATTTTTCTACTTGCATGCAAATACAATTATGTATATACATTTATATGTGCATACATGTTTATGTGTGAACTTTTATACATAATTATATATGTACTAATACCAAAACAAAACCTTGCAAGAAGCCTTGAATTTGACAAGCCTTTTCTTTTCTGTAGGTGGACCAGACAGGTAAAACAATGTTTTTCTGATACAAAAAGGCAGCAGCTCAAAGTTAAATAAATCATGAGCTGTTTGGGCTAGTATCCAGTTTCATTTAATCTCTCAGTAAGCAGACAGTGGAAGGCTCAAAAAAAGTCAGAGGGGTTTTTTTCTGGACTACTTACTAGCCTGAACAATGTTTTATTTGTCTAGTCTTTTGGGTCATCTCAGTAACTCCCCACTGAGGGACAATTCAGAGACTCTGCTTCCTTAGCTGGGCAGCTCCCCAAAATCTGAGCAAGGCATGGCACATACTTCTGTCACTTGCCTCCTTTCTGTTCAGTTTCACTGGCTTCTGCTCTTCCCTCTTGGGACAACTCTTTTGTCTCTGAAGGTCTTTATAAAGTTTTCCCCGAGGACGGAAACATGCAGGAAGGAGAAAGAACAGAAAGAGAGAACTGTAGTGAATGCAGCGTTAAATTTGTTTGTGACTAATGCTCCAGACTGAAGGAATATGGGCAAATCTGCATGTTTTTGCAACATGTTGGGTAATAAGGAAGAATAACACAGAGGTTGAAACCTTAGAAATGTTTTCAAGGGTTCTTACTTAGAGAGAGACTGAGACCTCTGAGACGTTCCTCAAGGCTAGCTCTCTACAATAAGCCTGGTTCCCTTGATTAATATGGGGCTTTCAGCAAGATCTGTTCTAGGGTTATGTTGTGTAGCTGGCAAAAGAGGAAAGCAAACCAGCAGGGGTTGCTGCCCACCCTGCAGCTAACTAACAAGACACAAGAACTTGCAGCTGTTGTCTCCTGGTTACAGACCACTTGGTGATCTCACTTTAGCTCCCTGTGTCTTGGAGTTCAGTTGCATGCAAACTCCTGCAGATGACTTGTACTATAAGGATGGTTTGTCACTGTTGGCCGGTTGGCTGAGCGGGGAGGGAGCTACAGCTGGATCACACAGATCTGGACCTTGCCCAGGTTTGGGAGTGTTTGCAGCCATGGGGTTTATTTGAGATGACAACATTTACTCTTGAAATTGCTGCTGGTGGATTTCTCTCCCATCATGCTAAAGGGGAAGCCGCTGCCCCAGCATTCACAGCCCATTCCAGGAGTCACACACACACACCACCTGAGTCTTCAACTGCTCAGACCAGGGTCCCTTTGCAGCAGGTGACCCCAATGAGCCCACGGGTGCCCCTTTCAGCTCGCTCACGCACTCTTGGGGACGTTCCCTCCTTCTTCAGGCTCAACTCTAGGTTTCCCACAGCAGATTCTCAGGCCTCGGATTTTATAAAAATAAGTAATTTAGTTGAAAGGTACAGCAGCGAGGTCAGCCTGGGCTGGGTGCCTCCAAAAAGGGAGGGGCCTGGAACAAAGAAATCCCTGGGCAATTGTGATCCATACACCTGCCCCTCACATGCTGTTCATGTAACTGTTAGTCCAGTGGTGATTTTTGGTCTGGGGTCTTCTAACTCCTTATTGGATTCTTTTTCTGTGTCCAGGCAGGCCGGCCGTTGACTGCTCTTATCTTGTTGATTTGCAGTCTCTGCTGATGGTTGTAGCCTCCTTATCTTCTGGTTTATGCTTCTTGTGCACCTGTGCTTGCTGGCAGAACATGGGGAACTGAAAAGTCCCAGACACAGGGAAAACACTACCAAACCCCTCTTACTTTCAGATACTAGAACAGCACAGACTTAAAATGTTGGCATGTTTCAGGCACCCTCCTACAATTATGATGACAATTAAGCAGAGTTGTGTAGCCCATGGTCAGTGATGACTGCCTGTGGATACAAAGTGTACCTTGTCTGTATGCAGACTGACACAAGCAATGATCTCATCATAATGCATCAGCAATATGCTAACTCTGCTAGGAGTGTACAGGCATATTTGACATCCAGTGGTAGTTTCATAAAGACAGTCTTTGTGCTGACAGAATACAACTGCATAATATTTTCATGCTTTGCCTGTCAAACAGATTGCTTTTGTATGCCGCAGGTGATGGCTAAAGGGATGATTTCATTTTGCTTAAAGCCATAGCTGAAATGAGCACCAGAAGTGCAATTTGGCATTTCCAGCCCTCTGTTCTACAATTAACAGAGAAGTTGGTGCATTTCTGCCTCAGGCAGTCCATTGCTGTTGAACAGAGGACCCGTTCTTTATCGACATATAAAGTAATGCAACCAAGTCCATCAAGCAGGAAAGCCTGCGCTTGTGCACAGGGTCTGCCTCAAGGCTGGTTTTCGCAGAGTCTCAGTGAAGTAGCCTAAGCCCAGCAGCAGTGTTACGCCTGGAGGCCAGGGACCCATAGAGCTGTTCAAACTCAAAGGGGAAATTGCCCTTCAATTTTGCACTGCGTGAGTACCGTTTATCTTGCAGCCTAAAGGAGGCCCTTTTTACTAACCCCTTTCCTCCACCTCCAAAACTCAGTAGCTTTCCCTTCTAAAACAACACTGCGAAGTTAGTCAATTTACTACTCCCAACATGACATTGTTTCCCCCTCGTCTTGGCTGTGAATTGTTTTGAGCTTGTCGCTCCCCAGGAAGTTGATGATATCATCATAAATAGGCCAGATGCATTTTTCCACTTTTTTTGAGGCTGCCAGAGGTGGCAAGCGTCTGAAGGGACTGAAGCTCTGCTGTTTCATTGCTCTGCACGAGAACTTCTGTGCTGCATGCCTTCACCTGGTTTGCACTGCAGCCACTTCTGGTATCTGCTGCATCTGTGACAGCCATTTGCTCCCATTGCAACACTGCTATCCGTGGATTAGTGTGTTTTACCTCAGCAAAGGAAAATGACCGCCTCCTCCCTGCTGTTAGCAATAGATGAAAATCAGAGGGCACCAAAGGGCACACTCGAATCCTGTTTGGTGAATGTTATCTCCATGTACCACAGTGTGCAGACGGTGTAAGTCTGACACAGCTGATACTTGGCTGTCCCTTGTTGGGAACTGGTTCCTCCCAAGGTGGCAATAGACAAAGAAAAAAAAGGTAAGCCTTTGCTTAGCATTTATCCAGAGATAAATAGGTTTTTTGGAGACTCTCACTGTAGTACTCCCATGAAAGACAGTCCTTGCTACCCATGTCCTTAGCAATGTTTTAGGTACCTAGACTTTTCTCCATACTTAGCTGAAACCTATTGTTTTAGGAGGAGAAAAGTGCATCACTAGCCACTTGAGTTTGATCAGATTGACAAAATCACAGCCATCCTTTTTTCTCTGTCTGCCCAATTGATAGATCCTTAAACTTTTTTTCCTGGATGATCTGTTGAAGGTTTTTTGTGACAGGGTCACTTTACTTAGTTACTTTCTGTATGTCCTTTAGAAATACTCTACAGATGTCCACAAGTCCATAGGCAATGAATCAGAAGAGATCAGTCTGAGAAAACTCTGCGTGACAAAGAAACTTCTACTCCACACCAGAAAGGGTCCATGCTGCCTTAGAGATCCTTTCAGTAAAACTGAGAAGTGGATTCTTCAGTGGGAGAAAGATAATCACGGCTGCTGCAAACAGCACCAAATAGCCCACCATGAGCATCCTTGTAGCACGGGACCTTCTTGCTCCTCTGTCCATCCAAGAGTAGATGTATGTGCTGCTCTCAAGGAGCTTCAGTGCAGTTCTCACCACAAAGAATTAGGCATGAATCTTGGACTCACAGAGTAGCTGAAGTTGGAAGGGACCTCTGGACACCTAGTCTGAGTGAGAAAAAGTCTGGCTCCATCTCCTTTACTCCACCCTCACCAGGTATTTATAGACATGGATAAGATACCCTTGAGCTTTCTCTTTTCCAGGCTGAGCACTCCCAGCTCTCTCAGCTTCTCATATGTCAGATTCTCCAGTTCCTTCATCATCTTTGTGGCATTTCCATGGACTTGCTTGAGGGGTGGCCTCACCAGTGCTGAGCAGCGGGGAAGGATAGCCTCACTTGACCTGCTGGCATCACTCCTCCCTGTGCAGGCCAGGACACTGTTAGCCGCCTTTGCAGCAAGGGCACAGTGCTGGCTCATGTTCGACTTTGTCTCCACCAACACCTCCAGATCGTTTTCTGCCAAGCTGTTTTCCAGCCAGAGAGCCCCCAGCATACACTGGTGCCTGTGGTTGTTCCTCTTCAGGTGCAGAACTTTGAACTTCTCCTTGTTGAACTTCATGAAGTTCCTGTTGGCCCATTTCTCCAGACAGATCAGGTCGCTCTGGATGACAGCATGACCTCCTGGCTGTCATATGTGCATCAGCACCCTGTAAAAAGGGAGCATGTATGCCAGACTAATGCATAACATAATATATTTTGGATCCCTGATAAAAACACTTTGTAGAAAGTTTATTTGAGTCCTCTTGATGGCAAGCCGTATTCATACAAATGAAGTTATTTTATTTGCTCCGTCTAAGTCCCCACAATTTTCCTTTGTACAGACTAGGTGCATAAACAGTCTCTTGGTTACATTTCTTTAACCTTGGTGCCCTATGTCCATCTAACTGGCAAGCTATCCCAGGCAGCTATTTAAAGCATCTGAATATTTGGGCTCTTGCTTTTGCCACATTAATTAATTAACTGTGGGTAAAGTTGGCTGCAGGAGAACTGAGCTTTCTGATACTTCTTACCAGCAGGAATCAATGACTATGCAACCTCTCATTTTTGCACCAGATTTAAAAAAAAACAACCAAAAAAACCAACAGAAGAACACCAAGTCTGGATTTCACACACTAAGTTTCTGGCTATGGTGTACTGTTTCAGGGTCTGACTGGACTTGGGCTTTTGAATACTTTCAACTTCTGTTGATGAGAACTGGAACTGAAAGTTCTCTAGGCATCACTAGGTTGCCCTAATAAGGCTCTCCTGCCCACACCCAGACTTCAAGTAAAGAATATGTTTGGTTCGGGAGTGTAACGCAGGCAGTCATGGCTGCCAGATCTTTATGTCTGCATTACGTGCTGATGAACAAACAGGTGCATTCAGGCAGGGAGCAGCATTTGAGCCTCTCTGCAAGCATTCTGATTATGAATCTGAAATTATTTTACTTCAGTATAAATAGCGAAAAAAGCATTCTATTACTCTGAACCAAAAGCAAATTATCTCCGTCTTAGTCTGAAATGGAAACAATACAAATGGGTTGCTGATTGTAATCATTGGCTGTGACTGCTGGCTCCATCACTCATTCCTGAAATAACTGGGTGAAGAAAGAAACAGGTGTTGTATATCCCTGATGTATGCATCTGGGCACAGATTCTGAGTGCATTTGTTGCATTTTGGATAAAAGTCATCTTTTCTGGGTGAGGGAATCAACAAACTGTCCTTCACATCAAGTATTCCTCTGCCCCAGTGCCCTCTGTCTCTCTGCCAGGCTTCTCCTTTCGCCTGCCCAATCTCCCTACTACCATCATCTTACCTCGAGGCTTGCTCTCTTCCCTCTTCCTTTCCATTTCTTTCCTCCCAACCAAGTTCAGATGCAGGCTGCTGCTCCCTGCCCAACAGCACATCTATGGAAATGAGTTGCATGACCTCTTCTGTGTGCCTGGTGCAAGGACCACATTGCTCTCTCCACCTTTGCTCTTCTCCTCCATTTCCAGGAGGTACCAGTTCACACAGAAGCCAGCCATGCATGTGCTGCTGGCGTGCACCCTCCTGGAGTACTTGCACACGGGAAGAGCCTGCTGCTCGCTGGAGCACAAATGCAGAGTCAGCCATGGTGGCTTGACAGCCACCATCATGCTGACCACCAGCCAGTCCTGCTGCTCCCATGCCTAGTGGGGTGCCGAGCGGTGGGAATGGGCACCACGTGTGGTGGGTGTCGGATGGCTTTCTGCTGAGTTCAGGGTACATCCAGCCTCTGTGCCAGTGCCAACTGCCTGACACATGGTAAGTGGTCTCAGGGACTGCTGGAATGGGTTGCTGGATGCTCTGGAGATGCTTTGCAGCAGTGAGTTGGAGCAGGTTGGGGAATAAAACAGAGGGTTCAGCTGCTGTCTGGCTGTCTTCTGCCTTGTGCTTTTGTCTGGCTATCCTGGCATTCAGAAAGCCAGTGCAAAGAGCTTCTCTATGTCCAGCACCTATCGTGTGTCCCTGAGAAGTGCAACTCTCTTGGTTTAGACAAACGTGCCTGCTGGTCCTTCCGTGGGCTGAGGTGCGCTCTGAGTGGACTCCTGAGCTTGACAAGACTGTGCAAGTTGTAGGCATGCCTTGAAACAGATCCTTAGCAGCAGAAATCTGAGCAACTGCCTGCTTCAAGGCATGGGTGCAGTTGGGCAGAGGCCATGGAGGTCGGATGGTTTCTGAATGCCCCTCCTTTGCACTGGCTGCAGTCACTGCTAAACCCTTTGCAAAGCTGTTTCAGCAACCTACATCGAGTCACAAAGCAGGGGAAGTAGTCAGGGTTGGGTTTGGGGGGATTTGGGAGAGGAGGATTTTTGTTTGTTTGTTTGTTGCTTTAGGGGTAGAAGAGCTCAGTGAAGGGTCTGGTGGCTGGCAGGAGGAGGGTGACTGCAGCAGCCAGCACCAACACTGGTACAAGCCACGGTGGGCTCACACCCTCAGACAGTGATGCCTTTATAATGGCTTAACCCAGGTTTCAGTGCACATGGCAGTTTTTGGATGGTGGGCTAAGTGATTTAGGTTGTATGAATGGCCATTAAAGCATGCGGCTTAGTTGTAAAATATATTAAACTGTGGGAATTCGATTTGCATATTGGATTAGGTTTAGCTTTAAGCTAATTAAGCAACATTAACTGTGTGCATATTGTATTTATATGCAATATATTCACTTTCAAGCTAAATATATTGACTTTCATATTAACTCCTAATGTTTTTTCTTTAGGGTGACATAGTTTATGTAATTTTAAATAAAAATAAGCATGCTTGTTTGTGCATGTAAATAGAAAAAACGAGAAAATGTGCTGTTAATAAACCTCCTTCCCTTTATTTTCTATTAAATATACAACACTTCTATTTTAGTAAATGAAAAAGTTTCTGATTTGCATGCTTACTGGTCTGCTGTCTGGAGGTGTTTGCATGCCTACTTGCTAGAAAGACCTTTTGTTCAAACACAGTACTCTCTCAGCAGAGTACCAGATATTACAGAAATACAAGCAAACTGAGATCTCAGCCTTGAATTTTTCAACAAGGTGGTACATCCTATTCCTGAGAAAATCCATTATTTATCTAGCAGCCACAGAGCTGGTTTCCTCACCATCTTGATATATTCCAGTGTAAAAGAGAGAAGAAAAGTATAAAATGCTGCCAATTTGAAATCTACTATCTTCCTCCATCTTTATTCTGATTTGACTGACCTAATGGTGCCTAAGGCAGTGGACGTGTCCTCCCTGTGTCTTGTTTGGATGGTTATACTGGTATTTGCCAGCAGTGTTATTTGGAACTAGTCTTTTTTAGCTATGATTGCTGTTTCCTAACCAACGCCTGTATTGAGACCAGCATTTCTCAGGTCTCTGTGTTTGCAAGTGTCTCCTACAGATTTAAGTCATTGTGCATGTACCTCGGACTTGCTCTTTCAGGCCATGTTGCCTGCTCAGGAAAGAGCACAAAGTTTAGTGGCTGCCCTCCTGCCAAAATGATGCACAGATAGTGCCATATCCTGATGAAGTTGGATGAAGCCCCTGGACGCTGCCACAGGGGAAGATGAACATTTTTTTGCCTTGGAAAGACATGTGGCAAATGCCTGTGTGAGAAAACCGCGCTGTGGTATTTGCTGTGTGCCCATGGAGGTGGCTGCTCTGTGTGAGAGCAGAGACCAGGCTCAGGACCTCCAGGCTTCATCAACACGTAAGTAAACACCATGAAGACCCAGAGCCTCCACTGGGCATCCTCGCAACCCATGTGGTGTAACTTGCTCTTAACCTCGGAGCCATGACCCGAGCCGAGGCAGACTGAAACTGAGTGCTTTTAACCAGTGCCACATAACATGTTGTTTTTCTTCTAGGGTGTCTGTAGTATTATCTTTATTCTGGGTATTTACTGGTAATCCGCATAAAAGGATTTTGAATTAGCTTTTGGACTTTGATGAGCTTTGCAGATAGCACTGTTCCCTTGCCTGTTTCTTACATTGTTTCTTTGCTAGCTGAACAGCTATTTGATACGGGGAGGTTTTCTGAAAGCCTGCTGTAGTAACACTGCACACCATTGTTTTTCTCTTTGCCAGCCCTTCTCCTGTTCAGCTGAGAGCACAGCCCCATCGCTGGGTCTGCAGTTTTGCTAAGAGCTGAGTTTGGGTGGGCAGAAGCTGACCCAGGGGAGCGGAGCCTGTGGGACGTGCGGTGCCACGACCAGCGCAGTGCTGGGGACATGGGTGCTGCTGATGGGGTGTCAGGGTGTGTGGCTTTGGCAGCCCAAGGCAAACAGCCATTCCTCAAGGTGTGCCGCTTCAATGTTTAACTACAGCGTAAGCCTTGTGGAACCTGGAAAGTGAGATATCATGGGGACAGGTTGTGCAAACCTGTCAACGGTGCCAGTTAGACTGAGCCGGGGTAGGCCTGAGGATGCCTTCTGATGTTTTAAGCTATCCTGCCCACTTTTGGAGCAAAGGAGACTGCTGTCCATGAGTGTGGCTCCCACCACTGCCAACGGACAGACTTGGCTGGGCGCCGGGATTGAACCTCTGCTGGGGAAGTAACTCTTTCGCTTCAGAGGTGGTGCAACTATTTGGCCCACTTCTGAGCAAGCCAGGACCGATGGCACAACATCATACGCACAGCAAGCTGCAAACATCCTACTGCAACAACCAGCTAGCATCTGCCGGGGGGAGGAACGGGCTTAATGGCAAATTCAGAGAAGGGAAGAGAGGGTGGATGGAGCTGGCAGGGCCATTTTGTCACCTGTAAAAGCACGTATGCCTCTTCCCCTTCCTGGGGCTGGGAGGAAGCAATTTGGAAGGATACCCTGATGAGTCCTCACTGAACCCTGCCTGAGTTATCGCTGCACAGGGAAATGGAGGTGAGTGGCTTCTCACATCATCCCTCTATGTCAGCGATGCAACTGAAAGCAAGCAGTCAGCACAGCCCATTTTCCCTCCTGGTGCTGCGTGGCTGGAGCCTCTGCTGTGGCCCATGGTGTGGATTTTGCTCTGGGCTCTCATGCCGGAGGAGAGAGTACGAAGAGGCAGAAGTAAGTGGCAGAGCTGGCACGGTTCCCCTGTGTGGCTGGTGCTGCCTGTGCAAGAGGTGCTGCTGGCCCCGCTGTGCCCTCAGGACCCCCGGGGCAGGGCTGTTAACTAGTTTTTCTCCAAGAAGCTGCCACCGCAGGTGCCTCTTTACCACCTGAGAGGTGCTGGTGCAGCACCAGCTCCCCACAGGCTGGGCAGGGCCGACCCTTCGAGATGCCTTAGGTGGTCCTGCATGTTCCTGTTGGGGCCAGGAGTCACCTTCAGGAGGTGTGGAGCAGCCTGTGGGAGGTGTGGGTAACACCTGTGAGATGAGCTGCTGCCTAAAAATTTTGCTAAATCTGGGCTGTGGACAGAGGCAGCTGCCTTGTACTCATGCAGGGGGCAGGATCCTGGGGCTAAGTGTTGGGAGCAGCCTGTGCCCCTGTATCAGAGTACCCTATTCCTTATTCTGTCCCCACAGCTACCCTATTGCTAGCTCTCATCATCTGGGGACATGAAACAGGGACCTCTGCAGCCTTCGTAGCCACCAGCAGTGCTGCGCTGCCTGGGGGGCCATTTGTGGTGCTACATGCTCCCAAAACCAGCTGCCCACTCTCTGCGGGTCTTGGAGAACAGGCGACCTCCTAGCAAGGGGAGTCATTCCATTTGTTAGTCATCCTCATCAAAATGCTCTTTACTTTTTCATGCTCTTGAAGGTCTCTCCTATGTAGCCAGGCAGGGGAAACAAGTGACCTCTCCTCACAGCAGATAGTGTCGCGACATTGCACAGCCTTTGCCACAAACTGGCTCATTTTCAGAGAAATCAAAGCAGTGCTAGATATTCAGTTGGCACATACCGAATAGCATAAAGGTCTGTTTTGCTTTTTCTTGTTTTTCAAAAAGGAAGAAGGCGATGCCATTTCCAGAAAATGGGGCTTTCCAAAGCATACTGAAGAAAGCGAGGTTTGTGGGAGTAATGCAAGACCTGGCAGTGCTCCTGTTTAGGGGAAGCACATGAACAACATTCTACATCCTCTGCCCAGCAGCTTTTGTGGTGTACACATTACTCACCTCCTCCTTGCAGTCTGGATAGCAAATAGCAACACTCAGCAGAGTTCATCCAACCCACTGCTAGGTAGCACAGCTGTTCTGTTCGAGCACAGTTTCTTTAAAGCTCTGTGTATCTCCAGAGAATTGTCAATAGCCTTTAATCCCTGTGGCTGGGGAGAAGGTTCACAGCTCTGCGGAGCTGCTGATCAGCTTGCAAGATTTCTCAGACATTATAGACTTGCATTTTGGAGCATGAAAGCTGTTTGCAAATGCCAGAGGAAATAGGATGTTATCAGCACTAGGAGAGACAGCATCTTACCCCAGCCTGGAGGTCAGGTATAGCTGTGTGAAGAAAACATCTTCCACGTGTGGTTTCCCAGGATGTCTACTGGGTCTGGCACCTGGAGGGCAACACCTCACATCCCAGGAACTTGCCAATTATCGGGAGAGAGTTAAAGCCCAGCAAACTCACGGGCATGTGAGCAGCGTCCCACAGCCAGCTGCACTCGCTGGCTGAGTACTGCCCTGGTAGAAATGTTGTGGTACAGCCCTTCTGTCAGTGGGCAAACGAGTTGCTGGTTCATCCCTGAACACTAGCAAAGGGGGCTAGGAACGTGGTAATAAGTTTTTCAACTCGCATGACAGTCAGCCAGGACAAACAGGCCGGTATCTGCTCAGTATCAGAGCTTTCTACAGGCTTTTTACTGCCACAGAGCTGCTTTCTTGTTTTAGCTGCACAGAAATGCAAAAAGGCTAAGCTCAGATCCCCTTCATTGCAAATGCCCGAGAAAGGAGGGGGAGCTCAGATCTGAGGCTTCAGTATAAAGTAAAACAGCTTTGTAAGCAGTGAGCCTGGCTGATGTAAACTGATGCAAGTCCATGGCTGGTCATCGCTGTTGCCTGCTGGATTTCTGTTTCGCTGGCAGCACTGATTGATTACATCTTGCTGAATAGAGTATAAAGGAAAAGAAAAGGCAAAGAGAGAAAAGCAACAGCACAGTCTGCCCGTGAAAGGAAGCGGCCTGCATGTCTATCTCTTTAGTGCCATTTGTCTTGAAACACTCCTCAGCCTCATCCTACTGCAGTTTTACAGTGTGGTGAGGCATAGATGACAGCTTTGTGCAAGGGATGAATGTAGGAAGTATGTGGGATATACAGGCATGGATGCTACCCGCAGCACTATTCCTCAAGCTGAAATAATCTTACAAGGAAATTGTTTGAACTAAATGTTTCTACTAATGCACAAAAAAAGCACAAAAAGCTGCAGAATCCTGGAACTTCTGCATGAAATCAGATCTGTCAAAAACCTTTGGATTGTTGCCCAAAAGGAAACTCTTGCATACCAAAGCGTGGCTATGACCTGGGAAAAGCCTACAGGACAATGCTTAACCATTCCTTGTGGTAGAGGGGCATTTCATAAAAAACTTTCTGAGAGAAGCCATGGTTTGACCCAAAATATTTCTGGGTGTGCTTGAGCTGTGGGTTTTGCTCAGCATTTACTACCAGGAAAACCTGGGCACACTGCAGGCAGATCTTGGGACTTCTTGCTCCTATCTCTCCTGGACTGTAGTCACACCGTTGACAGCTTTAGCTGCTGTATCAGTGACATGGGAACTGGCCCTTTATTTTGTGCTGCAAATGGTGATGGGAGGGTCATTTTCTCTTGACACCCCGCCACAGACAAGATCACTTCAGGCAGGCAGAAGCCAGGCTGCATCAAACAGCCTAGTTTGGGTTTGCAGGAAGGCCTCTGCAGCGCCAGATGTGCTGTACGGACACGGGCAGGCAGCCTGCCCTTTACTGCATTGGCACATCTTGGCAAACCACTCGCATATCTTCCTTCAAAATGTTATAGTTTGCTTGTGCGTGATGGCTACAGAAAAATTTGTAGGCAGTGCAATTTTCTAGTGGTGCAATTGTCATAACGTCAGTGCCTTCAGATGGCTTACTATAAAAATGGAATATTAGTAATTTTATCTGTGTGTTGAAGCACAGTTGCGGTTTTGCTGGTTTGTAAGAGAGGAAATACCTTAGCTTCCTTGTGTTTTTTCTTCCCAGGATTTCTTCCTGTGAAGTAATGAGCATGCCTGAAATTCACTGCAGTGAGTAATTTAACAAATGGTTTCACGTAAAAAGAGAAACAAACGCATACCTATTTTGGAGAGGAGTTGATAAAGTTGCTGTTTTCCAGAAGTCTCGAAATTCACCCTTTCCCTCACCTCCCTCCAAAGGTCCAAGTAAAAGCAAAGCACTTAGGATAACCTTCTGGCCCTGAGGAGTTAAAAAAATCATAGCTGGAAAGATCTAGTTAGATATAGTCAGAATTTTGACTTAAGAAAGTGGAGAAAATTGCAGCTGTAGAAGCAGAATGGAGATCTGCTGGTTGGCGGCTGAGGATGACTGGTACAAGGGGTAGGAGCGATGTGCAGAGGGTGGATCTTGCAGGGTGGGCAAAGCCAGCGGGAGGGACCACCAGCACAGGAAGCACTTCCCGCAGTGCAGCCCTGCACCGTGCTTTCCTGAGGAGGAGGGAGAAGCGGGCTGCAACCCTCAGACCCAGGACGCAAAGACCTTTGGGCCCTTTTACTACCCACTTCCAGACCTCCTGCCTTGGTGTCACTGTGCTTTCTGGTAAATTATTATTATTATTATGGCTTCAAACTGGAAGAAGGTAGCTTTAGATTACATCTTAGGAAGAAATTTTTCACTATGAGGGTGGTGAGACACTGGAACAGATTGCCCAGGGAAGTTGTGGATGCCCCATCCCTAGGAGTGTTCAAGGCCAGGCTGGATGGGACTTTGAGCAACCTGGACGTGTCCTGGCCCATGGCAGGGGAGTTGGAACTAGATGATCTTTAAGGTCCCTTCCAACCTAAACCATTCCATGATTCTATGATCCTATGAAATGCTGAAAAAAATACATATTTTTTTTTCTGGATGAGGCTTTCTAAGGGTGCTCAGAGGACTCTGTGCCATGGGGCTGGGTCACCAGGATGGCTGGAATACACTCTGCTCAGTGGGGGCCAGGGTCCTGGCTCTGCCCCAAGGGGCTGGGGACATCATGCATGGCAGCAGGTATTGACCCTCCTGCAGAAGAGGGAGGAAGGGCTGCCAGCTTTGTCAGCCTCAGCTCATTGCCTGGCTTATATGGAGGTCCAGGGCGTGTTACACTCTAGATTGTCACACATCATCACATGGAGGTGGCACGTGCTAGAGGAAGGTAACTAGAACATGTGCATTTGTCTCCCTAAACTGCTTCTTCATATTTTTACACATTGATAAGATCTCCCTTGAGCCTGCTCTTCTCCAGGATGAACAGTCCCACCTTTCTCAGCCCTTCTTTATAGATGAGAAGCTCCAGGCTCTTCATCATGTTGCTGAACTCTCTCCAGTATGTCCATGTCTCTCTTGTACTGGGAGCCCAGAAGGGAAAAGAAACCTGAGTGGGAAACTGCCAAAAACAGGAACCAAGCAAGACAGCAGCTGTGACCTTTACTCCTTTCAGTCCAATGAAGGTGATTCAGCAGTGTGAGTTTTTGGTTTGAATTTCAACCTGCCTCTCTGCTGAACTCAGTTAAACCTTGCATGCTTAGAGAGTTTCGCTCTCAGTGCACTTTCACCATTCCCATTTGCCAGTAAATTTCAGGTTGTGGTTTCTGTTCCACTCTACACTGATCTGGTGGTTTTCAGCTTGCTAGACCAGCAGAAAATAAATCAGTGGAAGAAACCTATTGCTAAAGGCTTTCACTTGCTGGACATAGGCCTCTGCCTCTGTCAGAAAACCTGGAAGCTTTGGAAATGAAAAACAAAGTGAAAACCACTACTATACTGTAGCTAATATAATTTCAAATCAATCAAAAGCTGTCAGATCCAAGCATCAGCACTCAAGTCTTATGCTCTGAGGCACAATGGTGCTCCTTGTTGAAGGTACTCATCAAAACGCAAAACAAAAAACCAGCTTTGCTTAGTGAGGCAGTCCTGCTGTGAGGATCTTTGTCCTGGGCAGAGCACTATGGGGGGCACAAGCAGTGTCCCACAGCTGGGACAGGGGCTGCGCCTTGGTCTTTCTTCCATAGTGATGGGAATAAGACTGAAGAAGAGATGTAAATGCATGGTGTGTTTCGTTGTCTGACATCCTGAAACACACCTGAAATGCAGAAATTTTTTAGGCTGGAGGAAGTTGTGGCTTATTATGTGAAAGGAGTAGTTTGACTTATGATTTGTTGTATTATCTCACACGCAGTGGGGAGCCCTGCTAGCGTATCAGCCTTTTGAGTGCTCGGCATAGTGCAAACCCAGAACAAAAGGGTGTCTGAGGTGAAACACAGGCGTTTTCTTTCATCTGCACACTCTGCAGGTGTTGCTCAAATGCAGCTCTCCGCTACTGAGGAGCTCCTGTAAAATGTGCAGCTGAAACAAACATTATTTTTGCAATTAGCTGATGCAGCTGCATTGACACAGCTACCAGCCTGGCTGCAGGCATAAGCAACTTGTGAAGGTTGTCATAGCTAGCCTAACTTGGGACACACCTGCGCAGGTGTAGCCAATTTTGTATTTAGAGGGACTGGTTTCCATTCACTTTATTGCAACCAGTCACTTCCTTTGAAGCGTCACCTGTCCTCCAGAACAGGGCTGCCAGGAGCAGCAACGCTGGCTGTTACTACAGCAGCTGACCTACCTTACTGAGATGCCCACTGTTGGTCCTCCTGTCGAAAGCTAAATTCCACGCTTTCAGGCTTGGACCTGGTCTGCTCAGGCTGGCTCTAATGTACTTGGGAGTGGTTAAGAAGCTGAATGCTCTGAATTCAGTGTAAACCAAGGTTTCAGCTCATTTTGATTTTGTTGGTTTAAGGAAGTGTTATGGCTGTTTCACAATGTTGTGAATTAATTTTTTTTTAAATTACACCTTTTTTTAATCTGCAGTGACTTGGAATAAAAGAAGGCCTTAGATCTTCTGTGATGAGGTCAAAGGGCAAACTGAAAATGCCACGTCTGATATCTGGAAACGTGGAACACACAGGGCTGTCTGTAGACAGCGCAATCTCCTCTGGAAAAAAAAAAGCCTCAGGAAAATCTCTCGTTTGCAGCTGACGTCTCAATTTGCAATTCTGTTTCTGGCATAGTATCTAACATGTGCCTCACAAAATTCACGGGGTGGTAGCTAATTTTCTGATTTTCCAACCACAGATGTCATTTGGCTCATTTCAGGAAAGTGTTTGCTCTCAGTACCTCGCATTTTGCCTTTAAACGGTCACAAATGTATTTGCAGGCTGCCATAACAATGGTTTAAATGACTGCCCTTTGTCTGATTCAAGAACGACTGTTTTGTCTAAGCAGAATTTACACATTTTCATTATGTTCCTTTAGAATACGTCACATTTGTGCTGGATTAGTTTTCACCAAAAAAAAAAAAAGACAATGAAGCCAGCTTGGGCTGCATGCTGAACTGCATTTTGCTTATCTAAATGCACTAGCTGGAAGCCGATGGGCTGCCGTGTCTGCTCTGGAGTGGCAATGCTCCGATGCCATTTACATGCTGTTTTAAACTTCAGATTTAGAACAATCTCATTTCACACTTGATGGGTCACATTAAACACCTTGAAAAATAATCTCCAGGTCTTAGATCTGCACCAGGACCAAGAAGGCATACTTGTATGTATGTATATGCTCGCATATATGTGAATATTAGTTCAGTGAGTATAGTAATTCCCTGAATTCCTCCTCTTGGCTACGGGATCTGATCTGGGGGGTTTACTTGAGTCTTGGCCAGAGAAAGGCAAGAACATTCAACCTTCTCTTTTCTTCAGTTTTCTTGGTGGGAGGTAGCACAAAGGATGGGAAAATGAGCACTTGGTCATAAGAGCATAGAGGGAAGTCTGATTTTCCTTTTATTTACTCCAATTCTCTGACACTTTCAGAGTATTGGGTTTAGCCCTGCTGTACACACTACCAGCGATGCTAGGATGCAGCCCACTGATATTCTGGATGACCGTGTGGTGTTCCTGTCGAGTTTATGGCTCAGTAGTGTTTGTTTTTCCTTTATTTTTTTATATATGTTTGAGTTTCAAGGTGTTTTATCCTGTAGTTGCAAGGAGACGTGGTAGCTGGGTCTGATACTCCTCAGAGGGAATTAATAGTGGAGAGTAAGGTGAAGGGTGTTGCGAAGTGGATCTAAAAGGGGAAAGTGCAGAGAAGTTGGTACATTAGGGGGAAAAAGGGAAAAAAGTATGAAATAGATGGAACTGGGATGGAAGGAAGGTTCAGTGGTAAGGGTGGAGCAACCAGAAGCTGTGAAGTGATAGTCAATGTAGCTGAGGTTTGTTGGCTGAGTAGCCAGGGAATCTTGGGGGGGGGGGCTATGTTTTGGTACAAGAACTTACCCTAGAGATAACTTTGCTCCAGATGCATTGGCTTGGTGACCTCAAGACTCAAATCGGGTGTTGTGCTCATTATGTGCTTGAGACAGGAGAGATGACAGAAATGTCATATTGTGTTTGCACAGGCTGCAGCTTTCCTTATTACCACAGTTAGATTGCACAACTATTCAGATTCATGCACTTTAAAGTTTAATTAAACCTTATCTTCACCTTTAAGATTGTGTGCCCTGATGTGACTGAGCAACGACAGCAGTTGCCCTCAAGTAATTTTTATTGCCAGAGCAGCCTCCTCTAACCTTTGACATGATCCAGTCAGTGACTGTCATCAGAGCCTTTTGCACCGTGGTGGGTGCTTGTTCACTGTAGGCTTTTCTTCTGTGGTGGCAAGGACTGTTTTTCCCCTGTGTTGTGGTCTCCCTGGCATTCCTGCACCCCTTCTTTCCCTTCTGTTTTCACTATGGAGCTCTCCAAAATACCACCTGCTGGTGCTTATATTTGCCTGCTGCTTCTCTGAGGACCCAGCTCCAGGACAGAGAGGCATCGGATTGGTGACCTTAAGACTCAAACTGGGTGTTTTACTCAGTATGATAGAAATCTTGTATTTTCTGTTGAAAGCCATTTTTATTTCAACAAGACACTTTCCCTGTAAGCCAGTCGCTTCCTTTTTTCCCCCTAAGCGATGATAACGTTGCATATTGCTGTGGTGTGCAGCTCCTTTCCCTACAGCTGGCAAAGGTTAATATGGTTCACGTACAGCTGGCAAAGGTTAATATTGTTCACATGGAGTTGCAAGGTTTAGGCCTTATCTGCCCTGTCTGTGGTTTAGGTATAGCTGCAGTTCAGAGGAGAATCACAGCTGGCAATCAATGGCAAGTTTGTGTCTCATTTCCACCAAGTAATCTTGGTCTTTCCATAATGAGTCAGTGCTTTAGTCATGGACTTTTGAACCCTTGTCACAGTCCTGTACTGATTTTTCTGCAATGACTGATGAGTTACTGTCAATTAATGGAAATCTGGGTGTGCTGGCCAGGCTTACTGGGGAAATTAAGCCCCTTCTTTTCTGGGCAGAGGATCCTTCAGCACATTGTGGCGGGTGCAGGAGGCAAGCATGTGCCCTAGCAGAAGCAGGAGGAGCTGAGACAGGCGCAGAGTGAGCTTCAGGGTTATGTCCATTGTTGGAGAGCAGCCCCCCGGAGAGACCGGTTGATGGTGGAGGTGCTTTACCGGTTTTAACAGCACGTGCAAAGGAGGTGGGGCTCCCAGGGATGAAGCCATGGGCTTTGGCTTTGCAAGTTACCTTACCCCACCTCTGTTTCTTCCAGGAGCTTGTGCCTGCGGCATGCTGCGGGCTTTGAAAGACTAACCTTGCTGCATGTCACAGCCCTGACTGCATCCTCCTCTCCACGGGGATGGGTGTGCGCAGCAGGGAGAGCTACCCACATACAAGCAGCAGTGAGCACAGTCCTGCAAGGGGACTGGTGATGGACGCACAGCTGTCGGTGCTGCTTCAGGATCCCTCCTCACGTGGCTGTGGGCTTTGCTGTCATTACTGAAGCAATTAACCAACCCTGCCATCATATCCTTATAAACATCCCATTCAGCACCTGCCCTTCTGCACTTTGGGGCTTGCCAGCTCCTCTGGTCGTGACGGAAGGCCAACACCTGACATGTGGTGCTCTGCAGCCTTTTTTTCAGGCAAGGCAGTGTTAGCTACAAGTACATTTCCTCTCCTGCATTTACAGTGAGCTGGGATAGCCTTTATCCTCCCCACAGCTTGCCAGCTGCCAGCATCTGCCTTCTGCAAGACTGCTTTGTGCTGCTCCCACCATCCACCTGCACAGAGGCTGCCAGCAGCATGGAAAAGCAAGGTGATGCTTCCGTGAAGATGCTTCCACAGCCACAAGAAGGATCCTCAGCCCCTGCAGAAATGGGCATCTGCATTTATTATTTACCTAACAGTGGCCATGGAAATGAAACCGTCCCAGCAGCTCAAGCGGCGTAGCGTTTCTCCAGGCATTTCTCCCTCCCAGCAGGCAGGGATTACGGTCTGCACACAGAGGGACAGAAGCGTCCAGTTACAGCTAACAGGCAAAACCATTAGAGCACGCCAGAAGAAATGCAGGTGTGATAAATATTGCATGAATGTGCTTGCTCTTTTCCCATGACCCTCTGCGGTCTCAGGAAGGAGGGCTTTCTAGTTAAGGGTGAAATGCAAAGCAAAAAAAACCCCTATGCATCTGAAGCAAATAAGGGTCATGAATCCAAACCCCATAAAGCTGAAGAAATGTCTTCTGTGGTGAATTGAGACTAAAATAACTAGTATTCCTGAAGCTCTCAAAAATGGATTATTGATTGAAACTATGAGAGAGAATTATCAGGCTGAACAAGGCAGAATTTTACCTCACCTGTTGCGACTTCAAACCAGCACAAAGTGAAATTATTGCTGTATCAGACCAGCACCTTCCTCTGGGCACTTCCCACACCTGCGGAAACCTCCCCCCTCTTTTGGGCTAACATGAGTCTTGCTCCAAAGCCACATTTGCTCAGATAGCATTTTTGCATACCTCTTCTTCCCCTTCTCAACCTCCAAACAGACCTGACCTGAAGCAGTCCCTGAGATTAACTTGACCCATCCACTGGCTGTTCGTACAAAATCTCAAATACTAGATGAGTGCCATTGTGAAAATGCAGCCAAGTCTGCGGCAGTGGTAGCTCTGGACAAGCAAGGGCACAGGGACCAGACCTGGAAGGGAGAGACTCAGACTATTGCAGCAGCTGTGCATGATGTAAGACTGTCTTGTCAGGCTACTCCGCACCTCTGGGATTGCCTACAGGTTTTGTTGGAGACTGTTCTTCCCTGTGCAGTAATCCCTGTTTTTTCTAGGATGCCCCATGGCTTCAGAGAAACTCTAGCTGGATAGACTTTACGGTATTAGTAGCGGGCATAACTTTGTGTTACTCTGGAGAAATAGTTCTTTTCTCTTCTGCCTCTCTAGCTCCCGGTGCCTGTTGGTTTATTTCTGCCACTTCTGGACAAACCAAAGCATACTTCATTCTGCTGATCTTCTCTTCCACTATTGCATTTCCACACTATCTTACCAGTCTGATGCGTTTTGGAGGCAGGGTACATCTATTACTTCATGGCTGTGTCACAGGCGGCACACTTTAGAGCATTTGGTTCTTAATTTAATGGTATTTTCTTTACCAAAGTGATACTACTGCTAATAAAACAGCCATGCCAGGAGCCTGAACAGCATGAATCTGGACCCTGCACAAGTTGTCAACAACTGGTCAAGCCCTCTTGCTGTTTCTGAGATTGAGCACTAGAATGAAGGATGAGAATTGCCAACATTTGTGTGACATCGCTGAGCATAAGCCAAGCTGCTGCGAATGTCAGAGAACACACTCTGCCTGTGATAAGAACAACATTGTGTAATGTCCTTTTATTACAGGCCAAGCTAATAACAGATTATCTCACATTTCCATCAGCTAAATGCATGCACACAGACTTCTACTGCACTGCAGTGTGATCCCGTCCAGCCTTCAGTCTAAACAACTGCTCTATAGAGTCAGCAAGCAGCTTTCACAGAGGTTCTACCTGATTTTGCTTGGACTTACAGTAGGAAGTATCGAACATATTGCGCTCTCCTGGCAATACTGGCATTACTTACAAACAGCCTAATGGGCTTTGAAATTAGGCGTATTCATAGTACAGCATTAAAATTGGTTTCAGATCAGCTTCTGCCTTATTCTGCAGGCAGGAGAACCTGTAAACAGAGTATTTTACAGTATTACAGTATTAATTATCTCCTCTTTAATTTATTAAATTTGCTTTAGTGGCCTGACATCTCACTATGCATGAGGCTCTGGCAGAAGACAGCCTGCAGAAATCTGGAGAGAAATGTCTTTCATTTTTGTTTCCAGGACTGTGCTGTTGCACAGCCAGGGATCTCCACAAATGGAGGATGACCACTCACCCCAAACCACCCCTGAGCTAACGATCAAGGATCAGCCTTCTGCACTGGAAACAGGGTCACTGTGTTTAGGGTGAGAAGTTTATACCCAGCAGTATAACAAACATAAGCACTTGCTCAGGGAAGTAAGGTGCAGGCTATTTATTTAATCTTTGGAGCAATCTGACTCCCTTTTTTTCTTTCCTCTCTGAGAAAACTCCAGAGATTACTGAAGACAAACTAGGTTATTCTTTTTATTATTATTTTACTGCATTTGTCAGTCTACATTGCTTTTGACACAGTGAAAGCTGTGAATGAATCTTGGAGCCTATAAGCCTGATTTATGTGCCTATTTTCACCACTTTGACAGCATAAGGAGATGGCAAACTGGGCATGTGTGTGATTAATATCCACAGAAAAAAATGTATGTGCTGACAAAATGGCTTCAAGTATCCTTAATGCAAATGAGAATGGGGCTCACAGCATCCAGGATTTCTTCACAGCTCATGATACCTGTCAGCAGCACTGATGATAAATCTCAGCAATTCAGAAGCTCACCAGCTTCCCCTTCTCATATTGGGTACCTGTTTGCACAAGGAGCTCCTTGGAACTGAAGAAAAGGGACCACTGAGTAAATAAATATTAGTTTTTCCTACTGTTTTCTTTTTCAGCATACAGAAGCAATCTGAGGACTTCTGAAATGCAGGTTTTTCTCTTTCTTTTCTTTCTTTTCTTTCTTTTCTTTCTTTTCTTTCTTTTCTTTCTTTTCTTTCTTTTTTTCTTTTCTTTCTTTTCTTTCTTTTCTTTCTTTCTTTTCTTTCTTTCTTTTCTT
This sequence comes from Burhinus oedicnemus, assembly GCA_008921705.1. Lineage (NCBI taxonomy): Eukaryota > Metazoa > Chordata > Aves > Charadriiformes > Burhinidae > Burhinus > Burhinus oedicnemus. The sequence continues at coordinate 854,353 of VFFE01007158.1, read as the reverse complement.
TCTTTCTTTTCTTTCTTTTCTTTCTTTTCTTTCTTTTCTTTCTTTTCTTTCTTTCTTTCCTTTCTTTCTTTTCTTTCACCAAAAACTTTCCTTCTAAATGATAAGGCAGTGGAAATAAACAGTAGAAATAGAACAGGAGGGAAAATAGATCCCTGGGTGTTTGTAGCGAAAGGACCCACTTCAGCTTAGCTGCTAAAGCACCTGCCTACAGCTCAGTGGAAGAGGAGCACCCTCAGGCTGGTGGCAGTCAGAGAAGGGGTGCAGTCCCCCATGCCCAGGTATCTGTGGCAGAGGAGGAAGATGGGTGGCAGCAACAGGCTTGGGTGACCACTTCCACAGAGGTGGAAAGGAGAGGTGTGTCCCCACCTCCACCCCAGCCTTGCTTCCTCTCTGCCACAGAACCCTCACCTTCCCTCTGCCGGTCTCCATACAAACCAGGACCCTGCTGTGGATCACTGTTCCCCCTGCTTTTTCCACGCACCATACCTCCTTCCACCTTTCCTACCTCACACAGGATCCCCTCGTCCACCTCCTCCCCTTAATGAGATGAACAGGGACCCTCTGATGGATTTGCTTTGAGGGGATGCTGTGGGACCCTAATGCCACCCTTATACTTGCATGAGCATCCGCTCCTCCTCCTGCCACTTGTCTGACCCGTGTTCACCCACATCCGAGGATTGTAGTGGAAAGTCTCACACTGAGCGTGCACCTGAAAAGTCAAGTGAGCCAAAAAGCAAGGAAGGGTAAAATGTGCCCCTCCATCCCTGGTCAGGAGCTCCTCCACCCCAGCCCTTGCGACCATCCATGGAGAGCAGGACAGGCAGGGGAAAGGATGTGCAGGCAGTATGGGAAAACATGGTACCAAGACCTTGGCCCCCATGGGCAGGCTGCTGCAGAAGAGCTGCCGGCTGGGAAGTTTTACACAGAGCCCTGCGTAAAATAGTTACTGCAGGAGCCTGAAAATGATGACATCTGGAATGACCTTCCTGTTCCCTGCCTGTCAAGGGGGGGATGCAGGCCGCTTCCGTCTCTGCAGTGCCTGGCACAGCAGGGCTCCCCCGTGGCACTGAAGGGACACTATTGAACCTGTCTGGCCCCTCAGTGCTCACTGGCGTGGGAGGCAACGCCTGGGCTGGCATTCTGGCCACCTGCTCCTCCATGGCTTCTCACTGGTGCTCTCAGCAGCTCCTGAGATCACCATCCATGCTCACTGTGATCCGAGTGCCTTCGCATGGCGGGGCTGTGATGCGCAGACCTGTGCGTGAGCTCTTCTGGCCACTGATGAGTCCTGTTCCCACCCTTTTATTGGTACACTGTCCTGTGGCCTCTGGGACCAGTGTTCAGGGAGCACCGTGCTCCCACCTTCTTGCAACTGTGTGCTCTGCATGTGATCATATGTCAGATGCCATCTCAGGGTGCCTAGGAAGTGAGTTGTAGAAGATGGCAAGTAAGGTGAAAAATAGGTGTTTGGGGTATTTTCTGGCTGGGCTGCATCTCTGTAACTATCACTCTAACATGCCATGAAATAAAAAATCTGGCAAAACATTGCTTTGCTCTTTATCTTTCCCACAACAACAGCTCTCAGCATCTTACTGAGCTGTGAGAAAAAAAGGAACTTTCTTTAACGCAGAAACAGTTGATGCCATACAGGAACCTGTGACAGGCAGCACACACTACTGTGCTGAAAACAGGAAATTCAGTATCACTTTAAGCAGGCAAAATATTTTAAAACAGTCTGAAAAGATGTACAAAGCCCATATTTCTGCTCTCTGGACAACATCACTTAACTTCCCACCATGGACAATGAGTTTGCCTACAACTCTTGGTAATGATGCCTTTTTTCCCACTACTTTGGTAGTGCCTTTTGTGGACACCTGTGTCCCCATTGCTTGAACTGATGCAACCCAGCAGACACGCAATTACTTCTTGGCACACTGCAGAAAAGCCCCACCTGGAAAAAAGACTTACCTGACTCAGACTAGTTGACTTAACGGAAATAGGCGTTGCTGTACTTTGACAATATCCCTCCCTCCCCACTTCATTTTTTTTCAGCATCAGCATTTTGCATGCGCCTGTGGACACTTCTCTCACAAGAACAGATTATCAGTGGCACAACCTCTGTACTGGCTTAACACCTCCCCAGCATGGCTCAATACCACAGGGGTGTGATGATGCAGCTTTGGCAAAAGCAAGAAAGGTGTTGCCACCCATTTTCAGTCCTTGGTGTGTCTGCAGCCCAAGAAATACCCTACTTTGCTCCAAGCACTGGGTTGCCAAAGAAGGACTAACAGCTTCAAAATCTCTCCAGGAACAGTAGGAAAAATTAATCCTTTGAGATCTCCTGAGATAGTCACAGTGTTGTGCACATTTCCAGGTGGGCCTTGGTGTATTGGATGGATGGAGGACACTGGAGGTTAGCAGAGTCTGTTTGGCACCAAGAAATCAGGACTGTTACTGGTGACACAGCTCATACAGCATCACCAATCTGCAACAGCCAGTGGAAATGCTGAGGTCCCAGGTTGCCTTCATTTCAACACTTGTGGAAGACCACCAGTGCCCAGATGATTTCCTTTGGTTATTGGACTGCAGGAGGCTAAGCAGCAGGCAATATCCGCACTACGCTTTGAAGGCATATGGTTCTTGGCTGTATGATGCATCAGTGCTTTCCTCTCTGACCCCGTATGTCAGCAAACATCTTTACTGTGTCCGGGTTTTGGGCCCTGTGCATGAACAGCTTTGCTGAACCGACCTCCCGTCTGTATGTGGGAAGCTCATGTCACTGCAGTGATGTGGAGGCAGAGAAGCAGGATGGTAACAGAGAAAAGCAACAGGGTACAGGGGGGGTTTGGCTGTTTGCAGGGGGAAAAGCTGACTGTGGCAGAGGTGGGTGTGTACTGGCCTCCCGTGCCCATCCCTGCAACCTGTCCACAGCAGGGACTGAAGCAACGGTGTGCCGGACCTGTGCTCCAGCATTGCTGCTGGGAGGCCAACACTCAGGCATCCTTTCCCCTGCATCCTTTCCCGTCCTTACCAATACACCCACCATTTGAAAAGCAGTGACAAGAGAAAGCTTCCCTGTGAAAACATGATGCCTCTGTGCCTGTCCTTTGGCCCCAGATCTTCTGGGAGTCTCACCCTCCCCCTCGCTTCGGGTCTGCTCACCGGAGGGCTCCCTGCCTCAGGTAAATGGCAACCTCTGCTTCGGTGCCCGTGCCAGCACAGAAACCTCTTGCTTGCACAAGCACAGCATCTCAGGCTTGTGGCCTGCAGCCAGTTCTTATGAAAAAGCGTGGCAGACCCAGGTCTGGAGGCCTGTGCGGGGATATCAGTAAAATTGCTTAATTAAAAATGCTCCCTAAATCAATCCTGAAGGCCTCACCATGCTTTTATTTAGTCCTTTCATCAGGCAAATATTTCTTAATAGCTATTGGGAAAGAATTAAGTTCACATGGTGGATTTTTTGCAGATTTTGGGGGTTTTTTTTGGTTAGATGTTCCCTTTTGTGGGTTTATGCACTGGAGGCTTAAGAGAAGTGTGGTGCAGGAGGAAAGTGTCTGGAAGTGATTTTAAGTAGCAAGGCAGGAATTTGCTGGTGTGGCAGCATTCTCAATGGCTCCAGAGATATCGCTGTGTGTTGTCTGCCACTTCTCCCTGACCATCCTGCTCTTTGTGTCCTGGGGCCGGGTAGGGCTGTGTGCTCCCGCAGTGCAGTGGCTTTTCAGTGGGATGCCTTCACCGGTGCAAGTTCGAGCGACCACAGGGCTGCTTCAGCTTGTGGTTTGAGCTGGTGTGGCCCTTGTGGTCTGCAAAAGGATGAAGGATGCAGAACGGTTATGGCAGGCTACCAGCTAAAGGCCTCATGATTCAAATCAGTTCAGAGGCAGCAGCTGAAATCACAGTAGCTGTGCTTAAGCAGGAAGATCATATGTCAGAGGGAGGGAGTGAGAGAGAGAAAAAAAAGGCACGTTGTAAGGAAAAGGGGTAATTTTGTAGATGGAGTAAGAAAGAGTAATTGCACTGACAGTCTTGTCCAAGCAAGGGAGATTTCCTGGCTGTGTCTGTCACGCTCCTGCCCATCTTCCCTGTCGCACTGGCTGAACAAATGTTGCTTCCTTGTCCCTTCCCTAAAATGGTCTTAAGTGATTTATCAGCAAAGCCACAAGCGGCAGTACGGTGTGCTTACCTTGTGGGTCCTTCATCTCAAGTCATCTTCCCTATTGGCAGGTGTTTTGAGGCAGTTTTCTATAGCAACAACGTACGAGAGCAAAGGTGTCTCTCTCCAAGTAATCCTGAAAAATCAGCACGCTGGCAGGCGGATAACATCATGTTAGAGTTGTGCAATAACCACTATGCTGGAGCAGCATCAGGTGAGCACTGGCATTTCATCGCCTACACGGATATTTCTGTGTCAGTAAGAAAATCCCAGGCATGCCCCCTTACTACTGTCAAGTCCAGCCTTCAAACACCTGCATGGCTGGTGATCAGGTGGGGAAGGGTCGTGGCTCCTTCAGCCTCTGTACATTACAGGAGAGTGGTAAAATCCACCAGGCTCTGGCAATCCAGGCAGACGTTCGGTCCTGGCTCCCATTAGTCAGCTCCCAGGTGTTGCCCTTCTTTCCCAAGAGAGATGGCGGGAGTTTTGGATGAGTGGACAGGGCTTACTCTGATACAGCAAATCCTAGAAAAGGAGGTACACTGCTCCCTGCACCCCTGTGCCTCATCTCACACCACTGCTTCCTTGCTAGCACAAGGGTACCAACATTTTACCTGGTAGCCTCCACTTGTCTTCCTTCAAAAACTTTTTGGAAACTTTTTTTTTAACCCCCAAAATGTCTTTTGAACATATGACAGAATCTTACTGCTGGGCTCCTTGCTCAGCGTTATGATATTAATGAACTAAAACCATGCTTGGAGACGGGGACTTGGGCCAACAGGAACTTCAGTGTTGACTTTATGCATAAAGCAGTGCCAAGAACATAGTAAGTCTCAGCAGTTACCATTTTGAAAAATAAGCACTAGAACATGCAATCTTGTTGTGGGAACACTTTGTGTTACTGTTGTTTCAAAAGTAGGAGCTTGAAATAAAACAGAAAGACAAATTTCTCAAGAGAAGTCAAGCCTGTCTTTGATTCAGAGTGCTGGGGGGGCGGGGGGGGGGGAAGAAAGAAGGAAAGAAAAAAGAAAGAAGGAAAGAAAAAAAGAAAAAACCAAAGCAGGCCACTCTCTTGTTTTGGTGGAGATTTATTGAGCTGGAGGGACCCATCCCAGCCTGGCTTCTGATCTTCCCATCTGTGACTGCTTCTTCTGTCAATCCTTTGATTAGTCCCTGAGGATATTTTCCACCTCTTAGGTGCCTGCAGCAGCAGTGAGGGAGACCAGGAGAAGTTTCTCTGCCAGCAGTGGTTCAGAGTTTGGTTGTTTTCACCTAGCAGCTTCCTGCAAGTTGACAAAAATGGAAGGCGGGAGAGGCAAAGGAAGGAAAAAAGCTCAAAAATCTTTCTCATTCCTAAAACATATGACTATAGCATTGTACCCTCCTCCTTCTCCAATGTCAGTAGTAAACTGAGTTTTAGACTCAGTGAGCGGGTGCTCACTGACAGCTCACTGCAAATATGGTTATTTAGAGAATCCTTATGGGGTGTGTTCAGAAAACAATTACTTGCAAATCTTTTTTTCCCTATTGTTCAATGAATTTTTTAAAATACATAAACGCCACGTACATAGGAGATGTCATAAGGATAGCTAAAGCATAGGAGAACCATCAGGCCCTTTAATAAACAGCTTGGGATCTGCCCCATTAATCTTCCCTGGCATTTCGCAGAACCACTAGCTTTTAGCTGCTTCTATGAAGCAGCAGGATTTTGCAGAGCTGCTTCCTGTACAAATGCAACAGACATGAGGCTGTTTAAAATTTCTCTTAAAGAAGCAGCTAAAATGAAAATGACTGCCCAGATGATCTGAAAGAGCAAGGCTTGCGGACATGCCATGACCGCATGCAGCATTCGCATGCCTGGCAATTTCACAGTGTAAGCTACGTTGAGCTTGAGACACACTACATTTTGCCCTCGCATGTTCACTGGTGCTGGCAAAGGCGGGCACGGGGCCTTAGTTGCCCCTCTTCCCCCTCTGCCACCTGTAGCATTTTTAGGAGTGAACTGAAATATAATCCATTCACGTGTATGAGCAATTGAGCCTCTCCCTGCCTATCAGCAGTTTTATCAGAAAAGATAACACAAAATAGACATGAGCGTCTTCCACTGGCAAACAGTGTTTTCACCAAGGATTTCAGTGAATGTGTATTCAGTTGTGGAAAAGAAATGCAAACAGGAGCAGCTGATGCAGAGTAAGCAAGCACCTTCCCGCTCGACTGGGATCAGCCCTGGTGTTGGCTGCCTGGCTTGGGGTAGCATGCCTGAGATGCACGGGCAGATCTCCAGAGGGATCACACACCAGGGCAGAAGTGCCCCAGGGCAGTGTCCCAAGAGGATGAAACTTTCAAGGGGAGAGAGGAAGGATGAGCTTCCCCAGCTGGGGCAAAGCTGCCTGACATGGACAGCACAACTGGTCCAGATGGAGAATGGAGGTGTCCCCGAGGAGCACAGCAAAACCATCAGCCTGGCTTGATGGTGGCAGCAAGGGGTTGCGTGGGGTTATTTACATGGATGTGTACGCATGGCTCTGCAACAGGACCTGATGCACCTGCTCCACCCCTGATGCTACCAGCAACCTGGGGACTTCATGCTCCACACCGAGGAGCACAGCCTTGGGCCCTGGCACCCTGGATTTGCAGTGCGTACTGGGCACACTCACCATTTCCAGGCATCGGTTTTGTAGGGTGCCTATGCCGTGTGCATCAGCTTTCCAAAGTGAGGCATGGGCTTTGTCTGCCATACTGCTGCTGAAAAACTGTTTCTAGCACTGTCCATCAGTGAGCTAGGTTGTTTGGGGGACACCAAGTCGTCCATGCCTTTGCTGAAAAGCAACCAAAGCGTGGGAAGAAACAAAAGGCATTAATAGTTGGTAATCAATTTTATTTATATAACATGACAAATGTTATGAAATGAAACTATTTGACTTTCAAACACACAAGGAGGCTTGCTTAAATCATTCTGATGTGGTATGTAAACACCTCCCCAGACAGCTTGAGGAAATTAGCTGTGTTCCCGTGCGTGGAGACCCCAAGAGGTCGAGCCTCTGCAGGGAGATTATCAGACAGCCTTTGCAAGTGCTGAAAAGCAAGGCAGCAGTTTCACACATGTGAAGGGGCAATGCCACGTCCCCATGACACGTCACAGTCTGCCAGTTAAGCATTTGAGCTGCAGAGGGACTGTGGCTGGAGTTCTGCAAGCCCGAGGAAAAGAAGATGCCGGAAGGAGAACATTTTGGGGTTTGGAGCTGGCGAGCAGCAAGTGCCAGGTGAGCTGGGCAGGGTGCACCAGCTCTGCTCCATCGGCGCGTGTGCCCGGCTGCTGCTCACCCCATCCCCACACCGCCTTTGTGCACAGTGCTTGGCAGGCACGAGCGAGTGAGCAGGGATTTATTGTGGTGGAGTCAAACAGCTCTGGTATCTCTACCGGGAGTTTAAAGCACCCTCTCCTAGCTTACCCTTAGGAGAACAGACCATTTTCTGTGCCGATGCTGGTGGCCATGCTGCATCGGTAATTCTTCTTCTTGGTTATTTATTTTTATCGCTGTGATTCACGAGCAGGTAGATGCTTCACTGTGAGTTGTGGGCATGACTCAAAGGAAATACAAATGCTGACAAAAAGAGGGAGAGGCTTACAAGCTTAGCAACAGCGCCATTTTCCATAGTTATTTGGTCAGAGGTTAGCTTGCAACAGGTTTCTGATTGCACCAGAAAAAATTTCCGTTAGCAAATGTCCTCTCATTCTTTAAAGCACACAAGTTTTATTGCAACCCGTCTAGACAGTGCTAAATATTTAGAAGTCCATCCTGAGTTACTCCCTGGATTGGCAAGCAAACCTTTCTGCCTGTAATATTTCTGATTTTCCTACCTATACAGTTTTTCTCAGTATCGTTACGTGCCAAATTTTAACTTCCTATTCATAAGGCATGCTGTACAAAACAGATTTTAAGGCCAAAAGGTTGACAGTTTATCAGCCCAAGAAATGTGAATTATTGTGTTAACAGGAAAGACCTGATCTTTCTAAAACTGCTTGTTGTTTTTTCCAAGACCTCTTCTCTCGAGTAAGCCCCAATCCATTATTGTGATGAGATTTTTCAAATTATAAGGGACAGAAAAAGAAAAAAGGGGCTGTGACGGTACCAAGAGGAAAGAGTTTACAACCGTTTCCCTGCCTCCCTCCTCTTTCTCCTTTTGTACTTATTTGCTTTGCTTGCCTCCCACACACACCTCCCTTCACAAATATGTGTCCTGGGATAAGCGCAAGAGATTTTTTTTCATTATGTTGTGTTTGAAAACTGGGTTGGGAAAGATGAGGCTTTTTCTTTATAAATACAAACATAAAGCACCCAATTTACCCTGCGGAGGGAGGGAGGTTCAAAGAACAAAAAGGCTTGCGAGAAACTTGGGCATAAATCTTCAGGATTTCAGGATTCACTTGAGCTACTTCATGAATGTATTCGCTTTTTGGAGCTCCCTTCCCTGTCAGCTGTGCCGGTGGAAGGGGTGGCAGGAGTGACGCCAGCTCCCCAGGGTCCCTTTATGTCACCACTGGCAGACAGCAGCACCCTGGCACCCCCACCCTGGCCTGCAGCGATGCTCCTGGGGCCAAGGGGATGGAGAGGATGGTCTTGCAGGTGAAGAAGGTGGAAGCGGGCGACGCAGCATCTCAGGGCACACACGTCTCCCCATCCTCAGTGAGGTGGGATCCCCTCCCTGCCACAGAGCATGGACTAACCCTCAAATTTTTATTTTCCTTGTGAGGATACCAGTCCAGGCTCTGCTGTATGAAACAGTGATAGTAAGGCTGCAGAGCCCAACACTGTTATCACTGTCAGGCGTTTGGTGGCTTCTAGTACAGGACAGCAAGACATTTTGAACAAGCTTGACACAGGCAAAACCATGCCAGTCTGACTCCAGAGGCTCTTTGCAGCACACAGACAGAGCCCGTGGGGCTGCCAGGGAAGGTAAATCACAGCAGAGCCACAAATAGCTGCCTTTTGAGGTGGAGGGTGGGTGCGGGTCTCTCCATCTCTCCAGCACCTGTTTGGCTCAGGCATTTGTCCAGCACGGCTGCTTTCCCTCTCTCAGGCAGCGATGTGGTATGAATCCTCACTGCTCTTTCTTGACTGTAAGCAAAGTCCTGTAGGGACCCAAGAGCACAAAATACAGCTGGAAACCCCCTCCTATGGCTGCTCTCTCGAGGAGGTGACTGACACGTGTGGATATGCACGGTGGGGTGACGTGCACCCACGCAGTGCAGCCCCTGGACACGCTTGCTCCCCAAAACAGCCCTTTCCCCTGCCTGGCACACAGCCTTGATGCCTATGCCTGCTTGAAACAAAGCAGCAGCCCCCCTCTGCCTTCTCTGCACACCTCTTTCCCACTGAGCACACCCTTTCCCCATCCCCAGCAAGCCACCGGGGCATGCTCCTGGGATGCAGGGTCTCATCCGGGACCAAGGTCTGTCAAGGGCAATGACTTTACATTTGGTTAGACCTGCTGTCAATTTCAGGTGGATCCCACCTCCGTGAAAAATGCTTCCACACAGCCCACCTTTTGCCTGGGGTGGTAGGGCATTTTGTCTGTACAGCGTTATCAACTTCTGAACAGCTTTAACAACAGCTGAATAAACCCAGTCCCTGCAAACAGCAGAGATCCATTTCCACCATCAATGCTGAACAACAAAAAACAGTTATTCTTTCTCCCCCAGTTGAACCATTTTAATCAACGGGAATTCAGCAAGACTCATTTCTGCTTTCATCTGCCGCTTGGAAATCCAGGGGAAATCCAGATCCTGCCCTTCCTTAACTTGCCTGTCTAAGCAGGTTACCTTACATGGCTTTTGAAAAATTTGAGCAAAGCAGAGCAGGGACTGGGAGTATTTGTGGTCCTCATAGACAGTCACATTGATTTATTTTGAGCGCTCTTTTGTGCTTACAGCAGCTAATGCATGTTAGATCTGTGTATTACTGCTCGTTGCAGCTGCAGGCCCTGTGGAGGGAAGTCCCCACTTTAGCCACAGAACTAATATATCACAGGAAGGGACCAGTCATCTTCAAACTGCGTACTCTGCTGTTGCTGAGACCTCATTAGGACAACCAGCCATCTCTCTGCAGGGAGAGAGGTTAACACTGGTCTCAGTTCAGCAAAACATCTGACCACATGCTCAACATCAAATCCATACTGTGCCATTGCCGTCAGCTGTCTTTTATTTAAACCTGCCAATAAACAAGGTTTTCATTGTCTTGTGACTTCCGCCCTCAGCTTCTTTGCTAGATCTGGCAATAACGTTGCTTTTTGGGGGGGCTGAAAGCCAACATTCGCAACAGACACACCCTGGCCTGGGACACCGTGAAGACCAGCATGTGCTTGCTGCGGTTTTCCTACCACTTGTTTGCTTTGCTTGTGTTCTCCCTAATGACTTTGCTCACTTGGCTGCTTCTTTTAATTGCTTTGTTACTACTTTCCTGTTTCTCTGAAGACTTTCCCCAGAGTGTGCACAATGGGGAGGCGTCCTGCCTGCTCTCTTCCCTGCCACTAACACCCAGGGACGTGGGCATCTCTCACCCAGAGGCTTGCGGGTAGAGCAGGAACCTGCCTCCAGCAGTGGCTGGCATGGCTCAGCACCCAGGGGTTAGTTTGCAGTGTTTTTCTTTCCAATTCCCTTGAAAAGCTGCTGCTTTTAGTATCATAAGGAAAGCTGCTCATTTTGAAACTTGGGATGGAGGATAATGACAGTAACCTGCCAAATACAGCGAGTGTTTGTGGAAGTGTCAGGAATGCAACCAACAGGTTCAATTTGTCTTACTAACTGGCAAGTCTGAACATCATAAACAAGTAGATGACACTCTTGCCCTCAGCCATCATGGTTGCAGTTAATTTTTTTTTTCTTATCATACTTCAAGGTTTCAGGTTTTGAAGCCTACAAAGGACAACAGAATTTATGAGAGCTGCATTAGTGCGCTATTAACTTAGTGATCCTCTTGAATTTAAGCCGGTATTAAAAAACTTAGAAGGAAAACCAAATGTGCTGGAGGAAAAAAATCTTCCCCCCCCCCCCCCC
>VFFE01007158.1:816155-843123 GCA_008921705.1 Burhinus oedicnemus | reverse complement strand
AAACCCCCTCCCCCCCCCCCCCCAGCATATCTGTAGCTGACTGATTGCTGAAAAACAGTGATAGAGGAAGGCAAAATCAAAATGCTTCAAAAGCATATGCCTATTACTCCCACAGGGCTGTATTGCAAGGAGGAGGCTCGTAGATGGGTGATTACAGCATTGGAGGGGAATGAACAAGCTCCAAGAACTGGGAATGGCCCTGTCAGCTCCAGACCAGTGCTTCTCATCCAGCCCAGAGCAAGCCAGGGCTCTCCACTGGTGTCCCCTCTACTGGGCTGGGAAACCCATTGCTGGATGTGGCTACAGCCACAGGTAGCTGCAATGGGGCAGTGATTGGAGGTGACCCAAGGAGGCAGCAAGCCCAGTTTTCCTGGGGAGAACAGACCCAGCACACCCAGTATTGCAGTGGCACCCAAACTTGTCAGCTCCATGCAGCATCCTCCTGGTGAAATCCGTAAGGCAAACAAGTGCAAAGAGCTGGGCCACTCAGTGCGTGGAGCTCTGCAGGCTCATGTGAGCCACTTTGGAGAGACTCCTGCTTTTCTTTTGGATGATTTTGAGATGCACACTGTACTTCCTATGTTTCCAGTCACACTTGCAAGAGCCTGAGGGTCAAAGCATGGACAGGTCTGGAATCCCGCCCAGATGGTCCATCTGTTCCTAAAATTTCCAGCACAGAGAAAGCAAGCAAACAGCAACAATTAACCTCACTGTCCTGATAGCCACTGATGGCTGCTCAGGGGGCACAGGCCTGGCATGGACCTGATTCCTGCCAACCCTTTGCTGTGTCACTATTGTAAGCATGACATGAAATTCATCCAGTGATGTCTGAGGGTGGACATGGCTTTGGAAAACCCAGCTCCACTCAGACACCATGAACGAGAGCTGTTGTTAGCAGGTCTCTGGAGCATGAGCACATCCAGCAGAGCAGGGAATCCCCTGTGGTGAACAAAAGCTGTGTGCAATCCAGCTCTGTTTTAGCCCACATGGCACAAAAAGTGTTTGTGTGATGCTGGGTTACAGCCCTTCTGGGAACAAGAGCCTGCCAAGACCACAATGAAATTTGTTTATCCTAAGACAGCTAGGAGAGGAGGAACACTATAGCTGTGTTACAAGGATGTCCCAACCTGAATTGCCCTGTGATCTACCTCTTCCAAAGAAACCTGCACACTGGAACATGCCACGTAAAGACCACGTTGCATTCACTTTGTGCACTGGTGCATGTAGCGTACCGACCGGAAAGGTAGTGGTGCAAGGGCTGAGACATGAAAGGGGCCTTAAGGAAGCTGTGTTCAGGTTTGGCTTTCTCACGTTTTCTGGGAGTTGGTCCAACACCACAGGGCAAACTTTTGATTTACAGGGGAAGCACAAGCTCTTTGCCTCCGACCCTGACCATCTGCTGATCGAGGCCATTTATCTCCACTGAAGTGATGGGGCAAGACTGACTTGCATCAGGTCATGGTTTGGCCAAACGTGACAGCTGGTGTCAGGCATCATGGGACAATAGCAATGGACAGAGGACTCCAGCTGACTCTATCACCCGCATCAGAAATGTTATTGGCAAACCCTAGTATAGTTTATTTTTTTCTATGGTGGCATGAAAGCTATTTAACTCCAGAGAGGCTCTGGTGCTATCAGACCTGACTTCCACTTCTTTAACTAGAAGCTCAACCAAAGCTGCTCTTTTTAACCAGAATTTTAACTTTCTGTGATGGCTGCCATCAGCCCCCTCTGGCCCTCTTGTGCCAGTTTCTCAGTGCTTGGGAAGGGTTGTTCTACCTGGACATGAAAAGTGGAGGCTGTCTGTGACAAGTGGATGGGGAGGGCTTCACGACTTCAGAAGCCTGCAGGCTCTGTAATGTTCTGCTCTGAATATGGACTGGCATCTCAAGTTTGTTGCTCTCACACCGTCTGGGCACTCCACCTGCACAGGTCACACGACCTGCAGGACGTTAACTGGGATTTGTTGTAACATCAAGAGATTGAAAACGCTTCCTGCACCCCTTGTCTGGATTACCTGCTCACCGCGGCCCACGCATCGTGTTGAAACCATGATCACCCACCCACCTGGAAAAAGATAAGAGGTCATCTTGCCCTGCTTGTGGAAAGGGAAAGCAGGGCATGTGCATAAGGCTCACCTGGCATTCAGACAGCCTGAAAAAGCGCTTCTGCAGCTCCATCCACCAGCAGGGATTACCAGTTCACCTTTGCACCATGTCTACAGCGGCCCTGCAGACAGCAGCTAGAGTAGACCTGTATGGGTCTTACAGGGAAATGCAGCCTGTCTGTGCAGGGTTTCCTGCCTGGATGGGTGGCTTCCAGCTCTGCCAACCTGCCAGCAAAAGAAGCCCTCATCCCTGAGGGCAGGAAGAGCCACAGAGTTCAAGAAGTGGACAGGGGCTGTTTTTCCACACCCCAGCTGAGGTCAGTGAGGATTTTTTTGTGCTCTGTGAGCTATCTCTACATTATTCATAAGATATAAAATAGATAAATAAACCAACAAATTTTGTAGGAGATGCAAACATGGTCAGATGATGCCCAAGTTGTGTACTTCAGACCTATCGCCACTCTGTGGGTTTTTTCGGTTGAAGGAAGGATTACGACAGCAGCTGTGCCACAGTCGCAGTGTCCAGCAGTTTCACGTTACCAGATGCCATGTTTTTGCATTACAGATGCCAGATTTGATCCGACTCACCCAGAACAAGGGGCAGGTTAACAGCTTACTGCAGAGCCCCTGTTACCCTCGCCACCAGGCTGCCACTGTGCCAACGTAACATGAGCTCAGGCGTTCGTGGGCCAAAATCAGAGAAAATACAGAAACACGTGGAAGGAGCACAAAACCACAGAATAGCTATGCAACTTCTGGTGCCCAGAAATCATAGCAAAGTGATTTGTAAGACCCTCTGTCTGAATTATTTTTGATTTGGGTTGAGAGAAAGGAAGCAAATGGAAAAAACAAAGAAGGTAGTGACTACCTCTCTGGAAAAATACACTTTATTTCCCCAGTCTAGTCAGTTAATCGTCCCTCAGAAATGGTTACAGTTAGCAGCCCCTTTAAATGGCATTGTGCACAGACAATAAACCCCAAGCAGTTCCTTAGCTACGACACTACAAAACACATTTCTTTGCAAAAGAAAAAGCATGATGGAACCTGAATGTGTACGTGCATTTGTACATTTCTTTTGCATAAAAACCCTTATTTAATACGTGCACACTGGCACAAAGTTGAATATTTATGAGCTTGTACATTAAGTTTTCTTTTCTGAGTATCCTGTTGTTCTTGAGAACATTTGCAATTCAGCACCCTTTGGTTGTGTAGTGGACCAGGCTTTTCCAAAAAGAAACCATTTTCTAAATTACATTAAAGAAACACTTTGACAATGTAAGGAATTAACTCCTTTCAGTTTCTGATGTAGGCCCTTCCCATTCGCGATGTGTGTTAGAAAGACCTTCACAGCTGGAACAATGATTTAGCATAAAGAAATTTCCAAATAGCGATGCAGAGGTGCATGGAAATGATTAACAATCGGAATGAAGCTGGACTGATTTAGATCTCTTAGGCTGTATCAACAGTAAGTAAAATCAAGATTGATTTGTGCACTAATTCTGTCCTTTCCTCTCTGGAAGCCAGAACATCTTGAAGACCTCTGTCTCAAGGCAAAACTGAGTATCTTTTTCTGCTGAAGACCTGAAGTTTGGGTCCTCAGGCTAGGTAGCTCAGCAAATACTTACCAATTTCCTTATGGCGACTAGGAAAAAGTCAAGCCCAGTGGGAAACATCATCATCATATATACTGTTTGGTTACCGTCAGGGGTTAAGCAAAACAGGATTTTGTTAAAATGTAAATGGATCTCAACCTGTACATATAATTTTTGAATATGAAACACACCAATCTGAATACATACAATTCTTTTTTGATGCATCAGCTCTGGTGCCCTAAGGTAATTTTCAGTTTGCCTGATGTTCATTTTATGCAAATCCTGTTATTCTCAGCTCCAGTGCAGATTCGGTGCTGCTGTTCCCAGTGCCTGCATTTACAGCAACACGCAAACGAAAAGAGGGGTTTCACCAGCAGCTGACAACCTAAATATAAAGAAGTGTAGATAGGCATGAGATGTGTGGGCACAGATGGGCACTAGGCACTAAGACCAGGACAAGCAGAGGTTTTCTGGAGCACAGCTGAAAGAAGCAGTCCAGCATTCACCTCCAAGGTGCTCTCATTTGCTCACCCACTTGCTCCCCACCAGTGGTGTTTTCTGTCCTATCTCCCAGGGATAGTTGCATCTTCCATCTCTGCTTTCCTGTCCTGGTTTGGTTGTTGCTCCCTCTGAGAGCTTCTGTGAAATGCATCCCAGAAATGGGTTTACCTACTGTCTTCAAAAAAGGAATGCCCCAAGCAAGGCCACTGCATAATCTAGCATAGGGATGCATTAAAACCAGCATAGCATCTTGTTTTAAGAGCATGCAATGCATGGTGACAAGGTGTTGCCTACACTAGTCTGACCTCCAGAGCAGTTCTGCTGGCTTTGATGGGATTGCTCTTGAAGTATGCTAACATGCTGGCAACCAGGATTAAGCTGCAGTATGGCTTGACCTTAGCCTGAATGAGGACTGCCTCTGAACTGACAAATAAAAAGGGCTTGAGAAATTCTCACTCGCCTTGGCCCTCTGTTCCAGGACATGCTTTTTTCGCAAAGCTGCAGACGTTTTATGCTGTGTGCTGCAAGATGCCCGCAATTTGTTTGCACCATTCCTTTGGAAAAAGCAAGTCCTCACCCAGGGTGACACTTAGAGGGATGACTTTCAGCCTATTGTCAAAGACAGCAGCAGATTTCTGTAGCATTGATTAGAGCTTCCCAGGGTATCTGGCCTTAGAAAGTAGGGATTTGCTCAACTGAATATGAGTTTCTGTTTGGGAGGGCGGTGGTCTCCTGTGGGATTAAAGACTTGGGAAAATGTATTTCTGCTGTCTTCCTCGATGATATTGTCAGCACAGTAACCCAGTAGGTCAAAGCTGGGCTCCTGAGGCCATGCTTACACCTACTTCAACACGCATCTCCGTCTTCCTTACTGCTTTGGTTTATTGCAAGTGGGAGTTCAGCAGTCCCCCCTCATTTGCAGAGCGCAGATGTTGAGACCTCCCCTCAAAAGACAAATGCAGGTGTACCTTCTCAGGGCAGCTAGCCAGAGTTTACAAGGGCTGAGGACATCCTTCCCTTGCATGGTGAAAGCTCTGCCACACAAGGGGCATACACGTGCATGCAGAGAGGCATGCGCCTCTCAGGCGCTGAAGGCAAAGCCTGGCTGCCCTGCACAGGGAAGGAAAATGCCAGCACGTAAAAGCTCCTCAAATGGTCCTCCACACTGGGCAAGGCCCTTCTGCCTTTTTTTTTGTCCAAGCAAAATGCGTGTGATTAGAGAGCAGGCTTCATAACGATACCCTCCTTTCTCATGTTCAGCTAGGGCCCATGCAATCATAAGAATATACAGCTGGAAAGGACTTACAGTAAAAAAACCTGTCATCATTGAGCAGAAATGCAACATCCCTAGACCATGTTGGACAGAAGTTGGTATAAACACACTCAAAAGCTGTCAGGGAAGTAGACTCCTTGGTGGCTTGGGCAGCTCTATGCAATATTTTTCTGCCCTGCCCTTGCAGAAAGCATTTCTCCACCTGGCATCACAAGTCACACATAGAGCAAATGAGGCTGATCACTTGTCTGACTTCTAATAGGCCCTGGGCAGAATGGATTTGTGTCCTCATACATAACTGAAAACTAAGTGAAGATGATGCTTATCTGCTCTCTCCTTGGTAAATGAGGACTTCTTTCAGCCTTTCCCCAGTTAACCTGTATGTTTCTATGGCTTCTGTATAGTGTTTTTTGCTTCCAGGTAGCTTTTTCTCAAAGCACTCATCTCTCACATGTGCATGTCACTGCAGCTGAGACCCACCCAGTGCTAAACTGAAAAATCACCTACCTTTGCCGGAGCATCCATCTGACAACACTTTGCCTTTTTGCAGCAGCATCACCCTGCTAATACCTCTGGTGTCTGTTGCTTTCCTTCCACCTACTGCTCCTGTGCTGCTATCGGAATACTCTCTGCTCCATTCCCATAGGTGTGTTTGATTTCTCTTCCAGACGCTGTGCATTTTTGCTTCTCTTTTCATTCTGCTGACTGTGGCTGAGGCCCAAGCATAACTGTTGGTGCAGACAGTTTGTCTGCTGAGATGAAGACAAGCTGGTCAATAAGACATTGACTGACTGATTGCATTGGCCTTTCACAGCCTGTGCCCTTTTTATCCAAGTCCCTGGAAGCCCTTCAAAATTTTTTTCTTCTCAGCCTCCTTACATTAATGGCTGGCATCTTCAGTGGGGTTTAAATAGTCTGAGGGAAACAGCTTTCTCCTTGTCTCTCCTCATGAGTTTAGAGGTTAAGAAATAACTTACAGGGCTCAAGCATGGGCAGCAACTAAATGCAGTGGCTCTACAATGTTTTTGAACCCTGCTGTGGTGATAGCTGGAGCCTCTAGATGAGGAATAAAGCTGTAGAGCACCAAGCAACAGCCAGTGCCTACCCAAGAGAGACCACCAGCTCCCATACGTGATGGGTGACAAGTGGAACTGAGGGAAGACTGGGGAAGGCAGAAATAGCAACCATTTGTTCAACATTCCCCTACAGTGTTTGGGAGCAGTGCTCCCAGGACAAGAGAGTCTGGCTGCTGCTAGCGACAGTGCATTCCCATCGCTTTCCTGGGCACATTACCTCAAAAGGTATGTCCTAAAGAAGCTGCAAACAGGCTGAGCTTGGTAGCCTCCTGGGAAGCTCCAGGAGAGGGTCCTTAGCTCTCTGCCATGCGTAGGGCACAGTCCTCCCATGGAGAATAAAGCTTCCAGAAAACTGGTCCTCCATTCCCTGAACTCAGCTATTTATAGATCTGTGTTGTCACTCTTAATGAGTTTCTCTTTTTGCTTCTGTAGCTGCTGGGAAAAAAAATAAAATTGACTCAGCAGCCAAAGACTGTTTACCATGGCATGGGGCAAAAGGTTTGTTTGGAGGTGCACTTTCCTTATTAAGTAATTGCCAGTGAAGCAGAGACAAAAGTGGAGGAGACTTCTATGTGGGTAACAGACAAAGGAGCTCAGTATCACCGAAGGAGCAGTTGGATCATCTGTCCCCCCACATTGCACTCTGATGCTTGCCACATGTTTGTGGTTTGCCAGGAGATGCCAGTGGGAGCTACAGAAGCTCTGTAAAACCAGGGAGATGGCGCAGAGGGGGTTTTGGTACAAATTGGCTTTCAACCCTCCCTGCGTGGGAAATGCAACTGATTTGTCGAAGGTGCCGAGAGCAGGAGGGTCTGCAGAGCAACAGCTTTCAGATAATTGCCCCAATGTCATCATTTCTCTGTCTTTTAAACCCGTTTACTTTGTTCTGAAGGAACTTCTTTGTCTGTTTTCCCAGCAGGCTCTTGAACCCCAGAGCTTATTCCAGTCTGTGCTTTGGTTTGTGTGTGTTTCAAAACCTAGGAAAACCCCCAAAAGGGAGAAGACGTGGCCTACATCACAGGGTCTCTGCCACTGCACACAGAGTTTTTCTAAGACAGCCTGATAGCCAACACTATGCTAGACAGCCCACACCTCCTCCTATGTGGAAACCTACAAAAAAGCATTACCCAACCTGCTGGCCATTGCAGAACAGTCTTTTGCAAGCATATCATCCTGACACCTTTGTTTCAGGAACTCGTTAGAGGAGATTCTGCCATTACTTTGCTCAGAAAAGCAAGGATAGGGTATTGCTCAGCACCCACTCTCTCTGCAGTCACGGCACTTGCAGAAGTATAGAGAGCATGTGCTGCTTGAACCTGCTCTAGACAAATGTGACCTGGCCACAAATGGGAAGCAAACCCACCTCCTGACGAGCATTATTACCCTTCCTGACTGGTACGAGCTTGGGAAAGGACTCCAGATGAGTCAGATGTGGTTAATGCTACAGATATGCTGCAGACAAAACATGCCGGAGAGACAGTCCCACTTCCCTGCTGCAAGTAAAGCAATGCAAACTCATGCAGATAATCCCACCCGAATGCCCCAGAGAGGTTGCTAATGGCTCCAGGCACAGCAAGAGGCTTACACCAGGGAGTAAACCTGCAAATCAGAGCAGAAAAGCAAAATAATGCCATTAGCTTCCCATGTGCAGAAGGGGGTGGAAAAAGAGGAGTGTTTTCATTTTACTGTCTAGCATTGGATGAACTCACTGGCAAAGAACCATTGATGCTTCTCCCTTCTTGAACACATTTTGCCAGCGTGGACTGCATTTCACCAAGGGGCTGACATCCCAGGCAGTGTCGGTGCTTATCCTTTTCTTGAAAATAAATACTTTAAAAGGGTCCTGCTTCTCCACACATTGCCCACTCGACAATGCATTCAGCCAGTATTAGCCTTCACAGCGTTCACAGAGTAGTTCAGCCACTAGACAGATTAACAAGGAAAAACAGGCTTCATTGATCCAACTTGCTAATTATTGTGAAGCCAGGGAGACATGTGTCCTGGGCTGTGTTACTTGGGCCTTTTAGAAATCAAGTACAGGAAGCAGGGCAAAATTACAACCTAATAATGAATTGTCCCAGGCTGCTAATTAAGTTATAGCAGGGCTGTCGAAACCCCATGCATGCTGTTGCAGTGGGAAAGATGATGGTTTCAAGGACAGTTGCAGCAGAAGTCAGTGGCCATTGTTCAGCATCTGTCACCGACACAAGCCGACACTGAGATCCCCTGGTAAAGGAGGAAAGGTGAAAGATCTCAGAGGACACTGGTCGTACATGTTGGCACCCTAGTGGGTTACCATCACAGCGAGCATATTCTCAGGGGCTCTCCATCAACCTGCATTTCTTTGCCCTTGCTCCTCCCAGAAAGAAGCGTGTGCAGGGGGCTTACTGTGCGTGCATCGCTCTTGTGAGTGACCAACAAAAAATTTGTTCCCAAACCACATCATCACTGTTCTATGGCTACTGGTTTTCCAAATGTCCAATATGGAAGAAGGGGAACCCCAGACCATCCCACCTTCCCTGAAAGCACTAGATCTTAACTGCATGTCATCCATAGTGTTGGGCAGCTCCCAAAATAATCAGAGACTGAAAGACCATATACTTCCCGTGAAGGCCAGGCATTAGGGACAGCTGAGCTCCCCTTGAGTGGAAATTGCTTGCCCCTGTCTGACGGCCTTTAAGCCCTTATACTGTTTAGATGAATCTGGGCAGCTGGATCACTGTCTGTTGGTCACAATGTTGGTTAGACATCCATTTTAACACCCTCCTTGCCCCTGCCCCAAAATCCCTTTCCAGACACTGGGATTGTTGCTCTCTGTTGTCTCACTGCTGTATCTTCCTTGCAGCTGGTCTTGTTACTGGTGTTTTTTCTCACTCAGCCAGGTCCCAGCTTCTCATGCATAGAGACAGCAAAACAACCCTTCTGGGGGGGAAATTTCTTGGCTCTCTTAATCTTTCCATGTTGCAATATGCCTGATCTGGTATCTAGGTACAGACACAGCACATATACCAGGTCTCCTACAGCTTAGCCCTGGGAAGTGGCTAATGCCGGGGGTGAAAAAGGAGCAAACAGCCTTCCAGCAGGTCCACAGATGGGCTGCAAGAGAAAGGAAGGTTGTGTGTAATGGCTTTCAAAATCAGAGCTTTTGTGGTTGCCAACAGCAAGAAATACCTTTTAGCTCAACTGCAATTACCCAAATGCAGAGGTGGTTGCGTGTGCCACGGGAGCTGGAGGAGCCGAGCAGCCTGCGACTGCCCTGCAGCGCTCACAGCCCTGGTGGGGACGAGGAGAAAGGACCGTGGAGCAGGTGAGAAGAACTAGCAATGCCCCAGGGAGATCCTTCTTAAACTTTGTTGGGTAAACAAAGCAAACACCACCCCCCCCTCAAAAAAGAAGAAACCCGGCTCTTATGTGTAGGGGTTTTAGTGCAATTTACCAGCACAAATCTCTGTGAAATGGGAGAAGAGTTATGCCACGGGACAAAGTTAAATGCTTCTCACTTCACCACAACTTTTAGTATGGTGGTTTGGGACCACAGCTAGGGACAGAAAGCAGGAGTGGGTCACAATGCCATGAAGCAAACAACATAATTTCCTTTCAGAAGCATTGGTGAGATTTGAACCTTCACCATGCACACCACAGTATCGGTGTCACCTCCATAAGTCAGTGGTACAGTAATATCTGGTACTCTGAGCAAGGAAAAAAGAATCTCTGAGGAGCTGAGACTGATTAAGCTGGGGAAGTTGAGTTACCTATAGTCTTTTGCTCTTTCAGGATAATTTTATTGTGCAAAGGAGGAGAGAAAACAATGAGGTGACTGTGAAAACAGATGGGGGAAAGGGGATAGCAACCAGCATTTGGGTAGTGGAATTGCATTAATACAGCAAGCACAAGTCTGTTTATTCTCTTACTTGCTGTCAAAAAAAAAAAAAAAAGAGAGAGAGAGGACAGAAAAAGATGAAGAGAGAATATGTTTGTGACCCACTTAACAAGAACAATGTGGAAGTTAGTAAAAAGCTGTTAAGTTTAAGAAGCGAGGCTTAGCTAGGTGGTAAGACTGGAAAATTCCCAGAGCACAAGCACTTTCTCTTTGCCACACAGTGTAAAAAAAGATTTTGGTCCTGACATGGCAGTGAAAGCAGAATGAACAGCAGATGTGATTTTGGTCCTCATCTGCCTGCTGTTAAGATTCAGTGATCCTCCTTATAACTGAACCAAAGGCAGACTCTACCTTGGCTTCAAGAAAAGCTGATTTTCATGGCGCATTCTGATTGCCCGGTATCCTATGTTTTATTATTGTTTTATTATCTATTTATTAAGACCAGGTCTTTCCACACCAAATGGTGCCTGGATGTTGTACCCCACTCTTTCTTATTCCCAGCTCCAAGGGCACACGCACTGTGCCCAGCTCAGTGTCACCTCACCACAGCCTGCCCCTGGGGACACTGAAAGCAGAGAGGTGCAGATAGACACAACCAAATCTGGAGCCTGCTTTGGATCTGCCTCAAAATTGGCCAGAAGTTAATACCTCTTAAAGGATGGTCTCCCTTACATTTTGGGCCAGCATTTTTGTTCTCCAATACATTTCCTGCTGCTAATGCAGCAACTGCAAGTGGCTATAAAATTGAGCTGGCTTCAACCCGTGGGTTCAGATGTCCTTAGGCATGCCACTTTGCTCCTTTTTGTCTACCAGGCCGGCTCTATCAAGCAGGGATCATATGTACAGTAACTTGCCCAGAGTGGAGGAAGGGAAATAGGGCATCTCCAGTTTGGACTGGAGCCTGACCACTCCACCATAAAATACACCTGTAATGACTTACAAACAAAACAGTTTACTGCGGCGCTGCTGATCAACAAGGCCAAGTTGCATTTTTGAAGGGAACGTGCTTGAGGCAAAATCTCTTCAGAAGGCAAAGCACTCAAACAGCAAGAGACGTTTCCTTTGCAGTTTTCCACATCTGGACCTCCCACTAGGACACAGTTCAATGTCTGAGAAGCTTAGAGTAACAGAAGGAAAGAAATACTATGTATTATTTAACATGTTAAAAACAGAAAAAAAGTAAGATTTGAATATTGCTTTGCATACATATTTTTTTTAAGGGAGTTTAATTCTCCATAAAACAGCTCATATGGGCCTTAAAAAAATAACGTGTATGACTAGCACAGATCGCATAGTGGGAAAATTAATCAAACTTGGAAAATATGTACACAGCTCACAGCCAGTGATTGCCTGATTAGTACCAAGGGTGATTTTCTGCACCAAGCGTGAATGATGTCCATCTGCCAACAAGTATTATAATTTTCCTGGGGACTTAACATCAAACATAAAAGCCTTTTCTGTTAAAGATAAGCGCCGTCACTGATCTGTAAGCAGCAGGCTTCTTTTTGTTAGCTAGGTCCCAGCACCAAGGATTGGTTTGACCATGTGCAAAATACTGATTTATCTATTTGAAAAACAAGGTAGGGGTAGAACTGGGGTCATTTCATGAAAGCTCAGGCAAAAAGCCTTCAGAGGGTTTGCCCGAACATCCTTACTGGTTACAAAAGAAAGCACTGCAGTTCAACTGACAGATGTTTGGCAAGAAAGAGTAATGAAGGAAATGAAAAAGATGAAGAGACGAGTGAAAAAAAATATATTCCTCCTTATTTTCCAAATAACATAGCAAAGAAAGCAGTCAAACATGAAGGGCAGCACAGACAGATGGAGCTGACAGCTAACATGAATGCTGAAGAGGATGTGTGGGACCTCCTGTGAATCTATGTTTGCAGGTGAAACATCAATATGTATAAAGGAAAACCACGGTGGGCACTGCCATTTGAACAAAAAAATCTGGGTGTAGAAACACACTCATTTACAACCACTTTCCAATTAGATGTTGCCTTTAGGAAGAATAGTTACCTTCCTCAGGGAATGCAAAATGTGCTGGGAGCTGATATTTGGGGTGTCTTTGTGGACATCTAATATGCCTTTATGTGCACACAGGTATCATTGATCTGTGGGTGCTCATTCCGCATCAGCATATTTTAAGTCTGCATCAATTCTGGCAGTCACTGGATGAGCTCCTGGCAAAGCGATCAGGGCCAGGGCAGCTCACAGGACTGAAACACTCTGTCCCCTCTGGGGATGCACTCAAATGCCACGAGTTTCCCTGCCCAGCAGAACTACGGGGAGATCCTCCTCACCTCCAGCCACCGCAGTGTTAGGAGTTTGCAGTCATCTAGCTGTGTCTCTGATAAGGTTTGCTTGGGGCGGGTGCCTGGTTTTCATTATGAAATCCTAAGGAAATAGCACCCGCGGCCAAGTTCATCCCTGGTGACGTAAATTCCCCTAACTTAGAGGCGTTGCCCTGTTACTGAGACTGACCCCAAATTCCTCCACAGCCACGTTTGCTTTGGTGTAAGTTAGTAGCCAAGTTCTACAGTGCCATAAGCAGAACCCCCTCCCCCGACCAAAACCTTCAGCGAGTTATGTCTTTAAGAGTGGAAAAATAAGAAAATAGCTTGTGGGAAGGGTAGGTTTATTTACAAGCATTAGTAAACACTTTTGGGAAAGATGGGATTTTTATAGCACAGACTTTTCATTGTAAAAATAAAAATAGGGATTTTTTCTTTTTTTTAAGAGAATACCCTACAGACCCAGTGTGTATTTGGGTCTCCCTCCAGAGATGTTCCTGGTCACACAGGTTATCCCATGCAGCTGAAACCATATGAAACTTTGCACCAGCAACATAAAGGGAAGCAGGGCAAATCTTTGCTGCCTGAGACACAGTTTTCAGACCCACATCTTGCATGGGTAAAAATATGCCTGTTTACCCTCAGCTGGAAGCTCAGCTAGTTGCACCCCTGCACAGTGTGACCACTAGCCAACGGCTAATATCCACGGGGCTTCAAATCCTTGTATGGGAACTGGGGCTAACGCAATCTAGCAATCTAGGAATTCACTTCAACAGGTCAGGTGCAAGACAGAGAGTATCGACTGAGCTAAGGACCACCGCTTTCCAGGGCACCATGTCCTACTGCCGTTGAAGTAGGACAGTCTCACCCATAACACCATCACAGTGGGTAGCTCCTTTGGTAATCACCTCAGAAAACCTTTGGAAAACAGCTGTTCATCGCAAGTATGCACCTTTAGGATATTTATAAGTCTGTGCTGTTGGTATCAGAGTAGTAAATGGGATGGTGTAGTGGCTGGTGTTTGTAAACTGCTAACCTCAGTTCTCTTCCCCAGTTATTCCAGTTGATTGTGGCCTTGTTCAAACCACGCCGTTTCTGTATTTCTATTTTTCCTCCTTGCAAAGGAGGCTACTTCCTCCTCTAGGAAGAAGTTGCCCCAGGCTACCCAGTGAAGCTAGCGGCAGCCAGGTCCAAAGCCAAGCAGGAGAGGTGTCGTCAAGCAGGGGACGTCGCTCTTTGCAGGATGGCTGAATGCTTCCCCACAGGCTGTCACAGACACAACCAGTGCACAGGACTGCCGTATGGCTTCTTCCTCTCGCACTGGTGCCTTCTCCTGAGGGCCACCACCACAACGGTGCAAGAGTCCTGCGTGCCACAGGTAGCTGTAATGGCAACAGCTGCACAAGAAGGTGATGCCTACAGTGCCATGATTACCTTATAAATTGAAATGACAGCTGGCTAAGGACAAAAATACATGAATAAGGTATGTGACAAGGTGAACCAAAGTACCTGGAAATGGAAGAAAAGAAGAACACCTTTATCAACCTAACACCACCTTTCTTGATGACTTTGCATGCTTGAAAGTGGACCGCCACTGCAGAGACTTTGGCTAGTCCTCAGCAAAGCATGTCAGCCTTATTTGTCATACATCTGATGTGGAGCTGGTATAGCTGAGCTACCGTAATGTTTCCTCAAAAGACCCAACAAAAATCATACTGCAATACTGGGAGACTGGTCAAGACCAGGAAATAGATTCTTTAGCGGTTACAAAAGAGACAGAAACAACATCCATTACAGGAAATGCCTCAAGCTAAAAAGTTTGAGGCTGGGAGAAAACTCAGGGGAGATGCAGCATAACCTATTGCAGTAAAGTTGCTGCTGGTTCCTGGACATCCATTTATGGCCCCAGCTGGAAACAAGATACTATGCTAGTGGACCCATGGTCCACACTAATGCTTTTGGGCAGCTTCAAGCCTTAAATTGCCAAGTACTGTCATGAGAGTGACAGGACACATTTATGCCTGTACCATGTACAAGCTACTCTTGAGAGTAGCTTTGCTAGGGAACAATATGCAATGGTGTATTGCTGTGTAAAAATAAAAATCCTCAAGAACCTACTGAAGGTTGCCTAAGGAGTGCATAATTTCTGTGCCTGATTGTCAGCAGCCAACTTTGTGACACAGGAGCACTACCCCACTGCAGGGCATCCTGCTTCCTCAACTGGATGGCAACTGGCTTTATCTGGAGGTGTGAGCACTCACGGCTGTGCTGATACCGAGTATCATTTGTGTACTTAACATGGTTCCGAGGGCACGTACAAGGGCACAGAGCCTCTCTGCCTGCATCATTGCCTGTGTTTTCACAGTGCAAGCTAACAGTCTCCACTTGTTTTGTCTCCGACTTGCTGTTTTGAGAGATGTTGAGACATCTGCACACTACTGCTGCTGGCAGGACCAGAATGGCTGAGGCATTGAGCAGGGTCAAACCTTGCTGCCCCCAGCTCTGGGTCTGCACATGGTGAAATCACACCTTTCAACAGGAGAGAGGAGTACTTCAGCACCTGACTTCCAGCTTTGGCTGCAACCCTCGCCTCTCCTCTCTCTGCTTTGGGGGCAGAGGTCTCCAATGAGCAGCACACCATCAGCAATGTCTTATTTTAACGTGAGTCCAAGGGCTTTCCATGAACCAGGGATCTGGCATCATTGGAGCAGCATAGTATCAAAGGTTGGGGTACCTTGAGAGCACGGCAGCAGTCACCATGCACAGGAAGATCTCCAGAGCACCAAGAGGTTTTCTCTTGCAGGGATCTGGGATCCCCAGGTGGTACCAGAGCTGTGCTGCACACCAAGAAGAGCCAAAACAGGACATACGTGGCAACAGGACTAGCGCACATGACTCTGTGATGTGGGGGAGATGAACCAACACAAGGCTACACCTTCACCTAAGTTTGCTGGTGCAGCCTGATGTCCACATCCAGCAGCCTCACAAATCCAACCCTTCACTTACCTGCTAAACATCTGCTAAGTGGAAGGAAGAGATTGTCCCACCATGCCACCATCCCCTCAGACCTCAGAGGTCTCTTGGACGAAGAGTTGGTCGCTCTTCCCACTATGTACTGCAAAGAAGCAGCACAGAGCCCAGCATCCTACCCAAATGCTTTCCAAAACTGCATGCAAAACAGCAGTGTTGCCTGTGACAGAGACTCAGAGGAGTCACTACCACCCATCTTGGCTGTGTGGAAGAGCTTGATCAGGTGATAAGCTGAGACGTGACTTTAAATTTTCCAACAGCTCATCAGAGACATCACTTCAGAATCACATCAGCCTTTTCCTCTTTTTCCAGTTCATCAAACCAGTGTGGTCTCAGAAACACTTCAGAAGCCTGCAGTGCGGCATATGTGCATGAAAACAGTCTGCTCCATTGCACCAAGCTGGGAGGTACTGAGGGCCAAGCCTCAAGGGAAGCAAAGCCTTTGAGCACACTTAGACTGGAGGGACTGGTCTTTCTCTCAGTGCAAACAGCCTCCCCTGAGATGCCTGCCAGTCTCAGAGAACACCAAGATCTAAATGCTAAGGTATCAAAGGAATGGAGCTGCTCTCTCAGAAAAGAAGACATTTCAGAGAGAAAAGAAGTGCGGGGAAGAAGAGGTGGATCTGGCAGAGACAAAGGGAGATAGACAGAAAGAACTGGTCTGAAAAGAATTTTAATTATTTTTGTGAAAAGAGAGTAGTATGATAGAGCGAAGAAAAGTTTGCAGTTGTAGCAGGTGCAGAAGTCCAAGCCAACTAATCATTTGAATGTGCTTGAGCATCACCTTCACTCCCAGCAACAGCCTCCAGCACTGCAGTAGAAAGGCTTGCCCCAGAGAAAGTAAACAAATGAACCAACTGAAAGAAAATGGGAAAAAAGGGTAGGAAAACATGGTGAGGAGCTATTTGAGAGAGAGCAGAAGCAGTCTGAGAGCCTTGTAAAACTTGAGAGGTTGTGTTTAGGTTATATCACTATATATCTTCTGCTGAGTGCTCAGATGAGAGAACCCATTCAGTGGTTGGCAAGGTGTGCTTGTGCAGATATTGGGGTAGTGCAAAGGTTGGAGAGGAGCTCGAGGGGTGGCATGTGGCAGGAGGGGTTGGTAGGAAAGGGGCAAGTAAGAGAAACAGGTTGCTCTGATACAGGCCAGGCTGACTGATACCAATTTCTTTTGAAAGTTTATATTGAAATAGTTTTATTTGCTCCATTAATTAGTTGGAGAAAACAAGTTTTTCTTGTCTTATTCATGTTTGCAAGTGGGGAAAACTACTGCAAACACCAGAAAGTTTATATTAAACATCACAGATTTTGGGAGAGGTGTTCAAGCTCAGGCTTTTTGCAGTGAGCTCTAGGTACACCAAGACAGTCACGGAACCCACATAGTCATCTCCACATCAGTGGGAAACAGAAGGAGATGGCAGCTGAGGACAGAGGGAGAGGAACATGAATTAGTTCCCAAAAGAAACAGCAAATATTTTTTCCGTTTCACCATTCTTCACAGAAGCCTTTCTGAATGTCTTTCAGTCATGTCAAGTCGTATTGCCATCCTGCTGCAGTCACACCAGGCAATTAGATGTCTGAGGTTTCTGTGCAAAATATCAACATAATCTAAAAAAGCAATAGCAAATCTGAGTAAGTACACAGTTTTTGTTTGGTGTGCTGAAATCACTGAAATCTTTGAAAAACACTGAAACAACCACTTGCATAAGAAAAATATCTTTAGGACTGTTGTTCCCTGACCTCCACTTTTACCCTGGTTGTAGTGGGAAGTTGTAAATATTGAGTCAGCCTTGGATCAGGATGAGTCTTCCACTATATCTAGTTTTCAATCACAGACCTATTCTATTTCTACATCACATCTATTTCTATATCACAAACCTAGGAGGACAATGATTTATAACCATGCCCAGTGGCTTCATGTTCTTTCAGTGTAACCAAACACATTCAGAGGTTATCTGTGGTCTGAAAAGAAAAACACAAGCTTGCTAGTTTTGTTGTTTTTTCCTTTAGAGTCCAAGCTCTTTCTTCTCCAAAGTTGTTGCTACCAAGTTACTGCAAGGGATGCCAGGCTTGATTTCGTACTGGCATAATACCAGCTACTTCAGAAGTGGAGGTGTCCCTTCCCATGGGTGCCAGTGAGGAATGCACTCAAGCCTCACGCTTTGCAAAGTCATCAGCTGGATATGGAGATCTCCTTAAGCCATAGAGGCTTTCCTTGGGATTTACTGGGAATGTGTGCTGAAGGGCATCTTAAAACGGAGACTGCCTTCCCTATTGGTATCAGTCAGCCTGGTCATAGTAACTTTAAATGCAGATAACTCACTATTAGCCGGGCTGTTGCAGACAGTGTGGGGCTCCCTTTTTGCCTAAACTTAATGGTCCTTGAATTACAGGCAGTGGAGAACTGAAGCTAAACTGGGACTATACAATCTGCTTGCCTTAACCCTCTGTATGTAGGTATGTATGTTGCAGTTTTAAATAACAACAGCAAAAAATAAAGCCGAAGGTTGCGGCTTTGCAGGCGGGGAGGCAATATGGCTTTGTTTTCCCTCTATATCTAGATTGGTTTCGATAATGGTGACTGCAAACTGGAACTTAAGAATGACCGTTGCAAGCTCCAACCAGTGCAAGTTACAGTTTTTCTTGTCTTGTTTCAAGTGAGTTAATAATTGTTTATTTTTTGGTCCCTCCATTTTTACAAGCTTACGAAGTTCATTCCTGCAAGCAAGTCAGTATGGCAACATAAGGGCAAGCTTGTTTTTTTCTATTTCCCGTAAAGCTGAAAGAAATTACTCTCTGATCCGTAAAGCAAAATAAAGCCCCTTTTGGAACTTCTGACACAAACCAACATGTGATCAGCCCAGCAATAATCTTATCAGGCTGCCATTGTACTTTGCACAAGCTCCAGCAAAAAAGGGGCAGCTGGCATTTATTTTTAAACTTAAAAATGATCATGAGAGATGGAAGTGCTTTGGGAGGAATTAGTCATGGTTCACAATGATAATCTTTGTTAATGAAGCTCCAAGCAGGCTTCTATCGAGAAGCGACAAATAATGAGGTGCAGAAATGTTTACAAGCCCATAGAGAATTCATTAACGAAGATCCTCTAGTAAAAGAGCTGAGGGAGTCTGCAGGATTTGAAGAGCGATATTTATACCAGGGACAATGTTAAAATGCCAGGCTGGCAGTACACGCGCAGGCAGGAGCTCAGCTCATTAGCTGATTGCTGTCTATGCTTGTAAAAGTCTTGCATTCCCCCGAGTGCCCTCCTGCTCTGCCTGTTGAGAGAGCAGGAAGAAGGAAGGCAAGCTTGTGGTTGAAGTTATCTGTGATTTTGGAAATCTCTGCAATTTCCTCTGTGA
This sequence comes from Burhinus oedicnemus, assembly GCA_008921705.1. Classification (NCBI taxonomy): domain Eukaryota; kingdom Metazoa; phylum Chordata; class Aves; order Charadriiformes; family Burhinidae; genus Burhinus; species Burhinus oedicnemus. Next base: position 824,008 of record VFFE01007158.1, on the reverse strand, counting down.
CAATATCTCTTGGGGTCTCGATGGGTGTCCCCCAGTGCCAACACAAATGCATGACTTCACAAGCAATTGCAAGGCTGCAGTGCGAGGTTTCTCCCTGAGAGCTGCCTCCTCCCACCCCCATTGCTCAATAATCCAGAAACCAAGCCATCTGTGAGACCCCAGCGGCCACCACAGAAAAGTTATGGAGAAGTGCTGTCTGCAAGTGGATCACGTCCCGGGTCAACAGATCACAGATGTACGTGAGTGGTCTTTTCTGAATAGCAGAGGGGTACCCCCTTTACACAGGCATCACAGAGGCCGAGTGGCTGTTAACACCTGGGAGGTTAAAGCTATAAAAAAAGCTATTTGATCTCATGCCCTGGGCTAACAATCACAGAATCACAGAATCACAGAATGGTAGGGGTTGGAAGGGACCTTCAGAGATCACCTAGTCCAAACCCCCTTCAAATGCAAGTTTGCCTAGAGCAGGTTGCACAAGAATGTGTCCAGGCGGGTTTTGAATATCTCCAGATGTCAACAATGACAGATGAGAGATCTCCCCAGGGGGCTTATGGCTTGTGAGGGACAGCACATTGCAGAAGCTAGACATACTAGATCTTGGACGCTCAGTTGGTGCTAAATCACAGCACATATCTACAGACTCCCAAGCCTGCCACAGCTATGAAGGCTCATGGAGACAGAGATCCCTCGATGTTGCCTCTGTTTGTGGCTTTGAGGAAAACTCAAAAGCTGTGTGAAATGCAAGGGAATGCATGGATTTCCGTGCTTCTTGCTACTCAGCTGAGGTACTGAGCCTCCTTTGGCTGGCACGGACATGCAGCACTAACAAATGCCCCGTGCTGTGTTCCTTCCCCAGGAGCCAACCCTTCCTGAAGTCTAAAGGAGTTTTGTCCAAGGGCCAACTGTAGGAATGAAACCCAACTTGCAGTAATTGCAAAGTGCTGTGGCCGGTTCTCAAACCCGCTTTAGCAGGAGCACAGTGATTTAAGAAGCCAGGCACAGCTCTGCCCTGTGCAGGTGTTGGATCCTGGGCAGGAGAGGCGGGGGAGGGTTGGATCCTCTGCAGCTCCTGGCCAAGGAAATGCCTTACAAGCAACATTTGTCCTTCCTCTCTCGCTCTTGCAAAAGGTCTGATAGCACCTGAGCCGAGCTGATGCTGCCAAGGATTTGAGGGTTTTTTTTCCTCCTCTAGTCTGTGAATCCTCTTGCATTTCCTGGGCAGGAATGATTACTGTAACGCAGGTGACTGCTTGGTCTTGCAGCATGGGTACAGGGCCACCAGCGTTGTCCCCTGCCATGCCCTGGCACCTGCAGCTCTCCCTGCTCAGAGGGCTGCTCACTGTCACGCGCAGTGTGATGCTGACACAGGAGATCAAGGAGGTGTGATCTGCCCTTGCTCGCAGCAAGGAACAGCGTTGCTTTGCCATATGGGCACTTTCTCTACCCCCCTGAAGGGATGGTACGAAGCAGGGGTGTCGGCAGGCACTTCTAGCCAAGGTTCCATAACGTTGCTGTCCAGACTTTCAGTTGAGTTTTCGTTTGAATATCTTTAACAGTTTTATGACTGCATGAGGGCTGTACAGGCAGGAATACAGCCAGAGGGTTGAGGGCAGTGATTACTGCCTTCTCTGCTAAGCCTAAAGGAGGATCATCAAGAAGATGGAGCCATACTGTTTTCAGCAGTGCACAGCAAAGGCAACTGTAAAATCTTGCAGTAAAGGAAATTCTGACTGGACACAAAGGCAAAGTAGTTTGCCATGAGGACAGTAAAGCAGGGGAGAACAATGCCGAGAAAGGCAGTGCAATTTTCCTCCTTGGGAGCTTTCAAAACCAGGCTGAATAAAGCCTCTATCAACCTGACCTGGCACTGAAGATAACCCAGCCGTGTACAGGAGGCTGGATGAGAGGTTTCTAGTGACCCCTTTCCACCCAGACTAGTCTATGTGCCTGCATTTTTTTCCTCCTGAAATTATGAGTCAGTGCAATAATTCCTGTCACAAGATCTCTCGGACTGGGAGAGAGGCTTGTTAAGAATGTTGATTTTAAACCAGAAATGCCAGCTTGCAGCAGATTTGCTTGTTTAGGAGAAGGAAGAAAATTTCCAAAATTTCCAAAATTTCCCAAAGTTCTTGGGGCCACTTCCATAGCATATACAAATTTAACATCACCCAGCTGCCTTTAGTTTATTGTGGGTAGAGGTCTGATCCCTTGAATATTTTTGCCAGATTGCTTGCCCAGATTCTGTCCAAAACACATAAGCTTTCAGAAGTCTACCACCACAGTTGTCAATAGCCAATTGGTCCTGAATGAAGTATTTAAGGGAGTGATTTGCTTTGCCTTCTTTTATTTTTCTTATTTCTTTTTTCTTCTTTCAGATTTCTGAAGAATTTTCTTAGCATTGATTGTATTTCAATAAACACTTAAAAAAAAAAAAAAAAAGAAAAACCACTCCTTGCAAATATTGAGTAATTGCAGATGACACCAAATGGGAGTGGACCAGTGAATACGCACAAGGGCAGGGCCGCCACATGGAGGAGCTGGGGGAGGGTGAGAAGGGGCCAAGGGGCCATGCACTTGCGCAGGAGCGGAGGGCAGCCCTGCCCCAGGCAGGCAGAGCCCCCGCAGCAATGCCGGTGGGGCCCTGGCATGAAGCGAGCATCACATGGACAGCACAGGGAGGTAATGGCACCTCTGCCCTTGGAGATTTCCAAAACTTAGCAGGATAAAGCCCTGAGCAACCTCATCTGATTTCACATCTGACCCTGCTTGGAGCAGGAGGTTGGTCTAAAGACCTCCCAAGGTCCCTTCTCCTCCCTGCTACTTTTGTTTTATTTTGTTTGTTCTCTTCTTTGCAAATCTCTGGAGAAGATCATTGCATAGATACAGAAGATATGCAAGCCTTATCTTCAGGGTGGGATGGACATTTGTCTTTTTCAAAGACCTTGTCCTTCCAGTGCTTTGTCAGATGCTCACAAAGAACAATAAATTGAGAAAAAAAGCCTTCAAACTGTGGTGTCCTTCCCCATTTAATTCTGGTTTGCTTTTGAATATCATTGTATTCCAGTACTCCTAGTTCACTGGACATCTGGAAGCTGCTAGAAGCAATGGGCTACACAGATTGAATTCTACCTTTTTTCCCAGAAATATGCAAAAAGTTCCATATATAGGAAAAAAATATATCTATTTGCTTCTTCCTACAGAAGACCTTTAAAAGCTGCATCTGGACCTCTGTAGCTTTTATGAATAGTTCTTTTCTCCAAGAGTATGATATTACCTTCACCTTACTATTTAAAATTAAAATTTCCTTTGCCTTGTCTCCCTTAGGATTTTATGCAGAAAATCCATCTTGCTGTAAATCCACTCCTATACACACAATTTTTTGCACAACTGCTAAAGACAGAACAGCGAGTTGCTGGAGCTCTGCAAGTATTTTAAGATTATTTTCAGGAGGTGATCACATTATTATCGTGACCTCTGTTAGAGGGGTGTTTGGGGAGTTTTCAGAGCTTTATTCAAAGGGGGAGGCAGAATATCCCAACCCACTGTTACCCTGGCAGCTTGTCTTCTCACCTGAAAAGCAGTAAGTAGCTCTTTTTCTGTTGTGGTTGGTTTAGGGGTTTGTTTGTTTGTTTGTTTGTTTGTTCAGAGTTTTTTGTTTTGTTTTGGGTTTTTGTGGGGTTTTTGTGTTTTGTTTTGTTCTGTTTTGTTTTGTTTTGTTTTTAGAGGTGTTTGTTTTGCATAGCTCAGAGGCTGAGCTGGAGAAGAGTAAAAGACCAGGGAGTGTTTCTGCCTGGCCATGGGGATTATCTCCGCCACTACATCAGTTTCCCAAGGGTACCTCCCGCTCTGTCCCGTGCACTGCCTCTCTGCTGCCAGCACCACCAAACCCATATCCTGCACAGCCTGGACAGCAGGGGCAAAACCATGGTTCTGTTCCAGCAATGCAGATACTTTGCAGCCACCAAGACCCAGTGGCTTTGCCCCCTGATGTGGGTGCTCGGAGCTGCCCGTGCCCCCTTGTGAAATACTTAGCAACCTTACCACGAGTGCGCTGCCCCGGTTCAGTCCTCCTTAGTACTTCCTACAAGTCACAGCATTTGCTCCTGAGGTAAGTATGAGCCAGTCCCCAAGTAGCAAAACGTTATCAAGCTAAAAGTGGATACGCAGTTTGTGTCAGGAGAGGGAAAAATTGAAGTGACAGACCAAAGCTAGAAATCTGGAAAAATCAGCTAGGACCTAGCTGAGTTAGCCAACATCTGCTGTGCTGCCAGGCGCTGGAAATAACACTGCGGAAACAAACCCAGACCAGTGGATCAGCTGGTGTAAGATGGAAGCAGACAATGACTACAATAACAGGATGCGCCACTGGCAGGCAAGCTGTTGAGCCAACACTTTTCAAAGGTGCAGCCACCGCAATCTTGTCTTCATGTCAGGAAACGAAAAAGAAAAGACCATTTAACGTAGAAGCATCAAAAATGCTGAGACAGCTCGCTCCCCCTCTGCGGGAAGCAATAGCAGCAGCGCTGGGATGCTGGTGGGACACAGGAATACAGGAAGTCATGGGAAAGCCAGAGAGGCACAAACAAAATCATCCCTCCAAGCCTAGGCTCTTCCTAGGTTAACAGCTCTCATACCGTGACTGCACACTGCTGCTGAACTGGCCTTGAATAGTTATTATATTAAATATATGCTTTGGGACGTCATCCTGCCAGGAATACGAGAGTATCTTCAGCCAACGAGCGGCTGTTGATGGCACACAGCTGTTGCTCAAGGGCTGCGAAGCCACTGCCGACATTGCTGCCTGGCCATGCTTACAATTCTTACTTGTTTTATTCTTACACAACGTAATACTAAGAAGCAAAGGTTAATGCTGACTTTCCCCTTCAGCCCGTTCAGCAAACTACAGATGTTTCTCAGCTACTTACAGAGCTGAAAGCTCATAGCCTTCATAGATGCTCCACAAGGTAAACTAGATACTTCATGTATTTTATGCTAATGCTCGGTCTGCTGACAGCTATCAGGTGATAATTTGTTAGCCTTGTAATATAAACAGCACTGAGAAGCCATCACAATGAGTATTACAACTGCCTCAGCAATTATTTATTCTTTAAACCTCCATTATTTCTGCAGAGGGGAAGTTTTTCATTTTACCTTGATTACTTATTGGTGCGTTAAGATTTGCCTGATCTCCATATTAATCTCAATTCTTATAAAAGAGGATTTAGATTTTTGTTATTCTAAATCTAACGTAGGGGCAGCAGCTCTGAGGGTTGGAACAGCTTCTTTGATTTTTGCTGGGAGTTTTGATTCTCTACATGAGACAACTTGCGAGTTTGGCCGCTGACACTCTGGTTTAAGGCAAAACTTTATTATGGGACTCTTAACAGCTTGTTCTAGCATAAGAAGTTACTTTCTGGTTAGCACCCACAGACTTCAAGCTGTCCTGAACATAAGCAACTTCCTCTTTTTCTCAGCGTATTTCTCGCTTTATCCTCACAAGACATGTGGTTGAATCACTTGACCGTCTGCAGACAGGGAATGCCGTCCAAAATGCAGTATGATGCATTGCAAGGATGCCCCTCCTGGGACCAAATTGCTGATCCTTAGATCTTTCTATGCTGGATGTAGGTTGGAAACCTGCTAGCAAAGGCAGGCCAGTTTTGGAGCAGCGGCTGCTGCCTCTTACACGACTGTGGATTGTACAGCTCATAAATTCATAAGTACTGCAGTGCCCAGCTTGAGCCTGGGCTCAAGCGATACTGCATGAGCCAGAGCTGCCTGGACGCCTGCTGGGTTTTGACTGGGGCTGCTCCCTAAACTGACACTGAGCAAGTGTTGCCCAGTGTTCTCTAGAATTTAGCTCCACAGAGAGTGGAAATCAAGTCATTGATTTATTTTATGCTGGTTATCATTAAATTATTTAGCAAATAGTTGGATATTAAATACAGAAATGTTTTTCTTGAGCCATTATCTCTCTTCCTGAAGTTATGAGATTTGCTATTTTTTTTAATATCTCCTTGTTGATAAGGAGCTTTATGCTTTTCATTTTCACACGATAGAGACATGCTGCACCACCAGCGAGAGTTCCAGTTCTGCAGAGGGTTTTTCTCAGTGTCCTCTTCACTTGCACTTCATTTCTGCATGATCTGTCAAAAGAAAATATCTGAATAACCTTGGGACTGAATGAAACAAATCCACCTTCACATTCTTACAATAAGGAAAAATATCAATTGTCTCGTGAATGTGAATTTAGAATCACAGAAAAATTTTAACATTCTTATTAGAACTGCAGAAAAAGGAATGAAAGTGAAATCTGGTTTGTTTATTTTTTTTAAAATACTTATTTATTTCTAGCCTTGGGCGGCATATGTCTTCATTTGGCAAATCTTGTATTTAACTCGAGGCCTAGATATAGGCTTTTAGAAATGGAAATGGCATTTGGTGCAGGTTTCATATCTCTCTACTTAGTAATCAAAAATAATAAAATGGTAAATAAATACTATCTAATGTATAAGAAGCACTTTTTCTTGACACAATTGTTCTAAGAAATTATTTTAGTTAAATGTGCACTTTTTTCCTACGAGTTATGTGTCTTCCTGTTAAGAGAGTAACAGAGGCAAGGTTTGGTCCTTTCTAATATAATATTTTAATAACTGATATTTAGTTTTAGTAAAAAGCAATGCAAAATAATGTTTTCTATTACCATTCCAGGAACTAATCAAGTTTGTGTTTGAAATGCATGTATTTTTTTATGATTAAGCCTTTTCACTCTAAGGAGGATAATGTTTAAGAAAAGATGTAGGAAAATTACAATAATGATCTTCCAAGAAACACTATATATCATTCACTGTTACCGTTTGCCTGGAGAATAAAGTAAAATTCTTTCTCTTTTAAAATCTCTAGTAAATCTCTCTTATGAGTTTTTCTGGAAAGACTAGTAACCATAGCATTAGACCAGCTAATAATTGTCCCACATGATATCCTGGTCTTTAAACTGGAGAGGCAAGGATTTGAGGGATGGACCACTCGGTGGATAAGGAACTGACTGGGTGGTTGCACTCAAAGAGTTGTGGTTAACTGCTCGATGTCCAAGTAGCAACCAGTGACGGGTAGTGTTCTTCAGGGGTTGGTGCTGAGACCAGTGCTGTTTAACATCTTTGTCAGCAACATGGACAGTTGGATTGAGTGCACCCTCAGCAAGTTTGCCAACGACACCAAGCTGCGTGTTGCAGTCAACACGCTGGAGGGAAAGGATGCCATCCAGAGGGACCTGGACAGGCTTGAGAGGTGGGCCTGTGTGAACCTCATGAAGTTCAACAAAGCCAAGTGCAAGGTCCTGCCTGTGCATCAGGGCAACCTCAAGCACAAATACAGGCTGGGTGGAGAATGGAGCCCTGAGGAGAAGGACTTGGGGGTGTTGGTTGATGAGAAGCTCAACATGAGCTGCCAATATGCGCTTGCAGTCCAGAAAGCCAATCGCATCCTGGGCTGCATCAAAAGAAACGTGGACAGCAGGTCGAGGGAGGTGATTCTGGCCCTCTGCGCTCTGGTGAGACCCCACCTGGAGTACGGCGTCCGGCTCTGGAGCCCTCAACATAAGGAGGACATGGACCTGTTGGAGCGAGTCCAGAGGAGGGCCACAAAGATGATCAGAGGGCTGGAGCACCTCTGCTATGAGGACAGGCTGAGAGAGTTGGGGTTGTTCAGCCTGGAGAAGAGAAGGCTCCGGGGACACCTTATAGCAGCCTTCCAGCACTTAAAGGGGGCTTATAAGAAAGATGGAGACAGACATTTTAGTAGGGCCTGTTGTGATAGGACAAGGGGTAATGGTTTTAAATTAAAAGAGGGTAGAT
>VFFE01007158.1:753049-813812 GCA_008921705.1 Burhinus oedicnemus | reverse complement strand
ATCTACCCTCTTTTAATTTAAAACCATTACCCCTTGTCCTATCACAACAGGCCCTACTAAAATGTCTGTCTCCATCTTTCTTATAAGCCCCCTTTAAGTGCTGGAAGGCTGCTATAAGGTGTCCCCGGAGCCTTCTCTTCTCCAGGCTGAACAACCCCAACTCTCTCAGCCTGTCCTCATAGCAGAGGTGCTCCAGCCCTCTGATCATCTTTGTGGCCCTCCTCTGGACTCGCTCCAACAGGTCCATGTCCTTCTTATCTTGAGGGCTCCAGAGCCGGACGCCGTACTCCAGGTGGGGTCTCACCAGAGCGCAGAGGGCCAGAATCACCTCCCTCGACCTGCTGTCCACGTTTCTTTTGATGCAGCCCAGGATGCGATTGGCTTTCTGGACTGCAAGCGCATATTGGCAGCTCATGTTGAGCTTCTCATCAACCAACACCCCCAAGTCCTTCTCCTCAGGGCTGCTCTCAATCCCTTCATCCCCCAGCCTTTATTGATACTGAGGGTTGCTCCGACCCAGGTGCAGGTCCCTGCACTTGGCCTTGTTGAACTTCATGAGGTTCACACAGGCTCACTTCTCGAGCTTGTCCAGGTCCATCTGGATGGCATCCCTTCCCTCAGGTGTGTCAACCGCACCACTCAGCTTGGTGTTATCAAGCTGATGACTTATATCCCAATAGTTTACTAAAGCTAAGTTGCTTACAGTTAGACTTTCTGTTTTGCTAAGCTGCTGGTAGTGCTTGTTTTGCACTGTTTTTAATACATCTAAAAAACATGTGCCCCTCCCTCCTTTCTGAGGAAGCAGGGAAACACTTTCTGTTTACACTCTGCCTTGCTCTAAAAACTGATACTCCCTCAGGAAGCTTTGAAAATTGTTGTTTCTCAGCACAGAGGAGCAGAGACGTGATTTGAATCCTCAGCAGGGAAGAAGCAAACCCGCCGGGCAGTTGTTGCAATTCCCATGTCGCTAGGTTTTACCAGCCACCTTGCCTTCACGTCCTGCCCACCCATTGTAGAGCAGCGTACCATGTTTTTTCCCTCCTGCAGCTTATTCCTAGGTGGGCACTTTGCTCCTTGACCCAGGATTGCTGTGCTAGGAGCTCCAGGTCTTGTGGCTCTTGCTGTATGAAAATGCCAGTGCCTGTGAATGCCTCCCTGTCAGCACAAAAGCTGCAACCAGCAAACTCTTCCCTAACCTGCCACTACAAGGAATTAAATTGATTTCTGTACTGTTTACTTTGGGTGGATGTTTCACAGAAGAGAAAAAAGAAAAAAAAAAAAAGTGGTATATTTCTTCATGCCTCTTAGTTGAAAAAGCACCTTGCTAAGTTCTCCCTGACCAAATTTTCCTCCTCTCCTATGGCCAGGTATTGTGTCAGTGCCTTTGTCTTGGTGCAGATGAACAGCTGCTGGTCCTCTGTGCCACATGTCCCCTCTAGCCAGCTCCAAGTCATGCAAAGGGTGCCTGCGCTCTGCCGACGTCAGGGTGGAAGGCAGCACTGCAGAGCGGTGAGGACAGGCAAGGGATGTAGGAAGCAGCTGCCATGGCAAGGCTGGGTGCTCACCCTGCAACCACAGCACAGTGCTGCACCCCTCTGCCTACCCAGCCAAGGTCCTAACATCGGCTTAGGAAGCCCAGGGGGAGCAGTGGTGGCTGTTTGCAGGATCCCAGCACAAAGCTCTTTAGCTGAGGTTAGGGTGCTGTCACACCAGGTCCACATTTGTGGAAACACCACACACGCCCCTAGCCCACACACCCTGAGTGAAGAGCACCCAGCTCCCATTCCGCTGGCAGACCATGAACACCTCTCACTGGGCCTGCAGAACAGGAGTGAAAACTCAAGTGTTTCATGGGTTGTGTTTTATATGCTAGACTTTTGTTCCTAGAGATTACAAGGGAAAGGTGCTACAGGAAGAACCTGAGGAGATGACAACAGATGACAAGCCACGGAAATGTTCAGGTAGAGGAGAGCTGGGAGATAGGGATCAAACTGGCTCATGTAAACACATGGCAGCAAAATTAGATTAAAAAATCTGGTGTAGAGTGAACAGAAACAGGATGACAAACTAGCCTACTTTCTATTCCTGCCCTGTGACTGCGCTGCCTCATGCCTCTCTGCCACTGACCTGGGGTTTCCACCTGCTGGGCAGGGCAGTCTGTATTTTCCCCTTTTTTTTCTGTTTTGCAGCTGAATATCAAAAACATGAGCAAGACTTATCCCTGCCTGGACATCTGTTAGTGTTTCTTATCATCTCAGGGCAGTCGGCAGCCAGTGCAGCCTGGCTCTGATCTCGCTCTGCTTTTCCTAGGCTTGCTCCAAGCCCCCTCCCTCCCTCCCTGGGTCAGAGCGTGGGCTCTGCTCTTGGAAACCTCAGAGCATTGCTCTGCCTGCTCCTCTGCCTCAGGGGCAACACACAACCATAATGCAACCTAGAAATGGCCTGTACAAGAAAGAGCAAGATGTAGGAGGATTTACTTTCAAGGGAGGAGTATCTGGCAGCCCAAGCCATGCTAACAGGCTCCAGAGAGAGCCGTTTAAATTTGTGACACGTCAGAGGTACTGTGGCAGATAAACACTCTCTGACTCATCCTCCTTCACGTGCTAGGCACAAGCTTTCAAGGCTTGCTGTGAAACAGCCCCTCGGCCTTGGTGCAGGATTTGGGTCAGATGTGGCACCCACATGCTCAGCTGTGATCCTGTCCCTGACCCCGCGCCCCCCCCCCCACCAGCTGCCCCCTAAACATACCCACCATTTGAAACTTTCCCGCAGCTCCCTGATCAGAGAATTGCTGGGAAAAAATCCATGTGTGGCCAGGAGGGCTCTTCCCCTCAAGGGAGACCCTTGTTTTCTGTTTCCCTCTTCTGCAACCCTGAGTGACATCCCCGGGACCGGCTGTGGTCCAGGACCTTGCTGCTGCAAAGCCACAGCAGCAACTGTGGTGTCAGCTCCCCTGGGGAAAGCCTGGGAAGGCTCAGCAAGTCACACCATTTTTAGAGAAACTGCTAAGTATTGTGACACAAACAATTCAGCTGTTCATTTATCTTCTCTTTCTTAATTTTTTCTCATAAGCTCATATATTCTCCCTTTTCAATACTCTCCTTTTGCAGGAAAACTCATTAGCTTGCTGCCTGCTAGCAGATACCAAGTATGTAACTAAGTACACAGACATTTGGGTTTTAAAGAGCTCCCAGAAAAATACACATTTAAAGGCTTGCTCTTGAGAGATGCTGACTAGCTTCATCTCTGACCAATTTTAGGCTATACCTAACCTCCTGTGACACCACGTCCATTAGCCCATGACCTTCTGTGTTAATAAACCCCAAATTATATATACCAATCAATGTATGCCAAGGCAGCCAGGGTCACCTTCTACGTGTACCACGTACCCTGTGCAAGCCCTTTCCCTGAAACAAGCCAGCCAAACAGGGTGGCTAAGGCTGATGCTCCCCTGGTCACTCCTCTGCCAAGCCATAAGGCTCCCCTGGCTCTGCCTGCCCTGGGCAAACCCTGACCTCAGGTGGACGGTAGGTATTTTGGCATCCTGGACACGTGAACATCTGGGACCAGCTTCAGTTTTGGAGATGAAAATCAAAAGTTTTTGTGTTACAGGCACAGGTGTTAGCCTTGAATTGGAAACAGGACCAGGTATATCTGCTCTTATCATAATTTAGACTATTTTTCCCTCGGATGGTTAAATAAATGCTCTTTGCACTTGCATCACTGCCTGCAAGTGCTCCCATTATTATGGCCTGGTGACTTAGGAGTTATGCTAGGCTGAAGGAGAATGCGATTTGACAGGGCACTGATGCTGCCCTGGGATTTCCCAGGACACAGAGTTTACTTCTAGCCATAGACCCAAAGAGGCTCCATTCTGACTCACCTTACAAGAGCCATGCATGAACAGTTTGTCTTTGAACAGCTCAGGAAAACAGCACCTTTAGCAAACACCGCATTATATTACTGTGACAGGATTTCTGAGGAAAGTCCTTGCAGAGCTGATTTGTGTTGCTAAAGGGCAGAGAGTGAAAACAGAATCACTGAAGGGTGCTCAGTTGGAAAGCAGCCGTGTGAAACTGAGGGTCCTGCAGGATGCTTTTGCTTTGCCTTGTTTTTCTGCTTCAAAAGGTTTCTCAGACCTCACAGTCTGAGCAAGGCAGACATTGCAGCCCTAAAATGAACCGCCTGTTTGTCTTACCCATGACATTACACAGGAATCTCCACCTTTTGTCAGCCTCACTGCAGTCCCTGGGGCTTTGCAGAGGAAGGAGGCCACAAAGCTGTTCTCAGAGCTCTTCCCTATCCAGCATCCTCTTGTTTCTTGATGCCCAGATGTGGTCTGCAGCTTGAGTCAATCCAATTTCAGAACCTTGCTCTGACACAGAAAACATGTGATAGTGCACAACCTGGCTTCACCTCTGTTGCATGGCTGTGATTTACACCAACTTATGGGCATGGTGGCAGGTCACTTGACAGTATGTTAAAGACAGAGGTCCCCGTCAAGATCCCCTAAACCACATCTCCCTGCTTTCATCCTTCCTTTCTTCCCTAGGACCATTTTACTTCAAAGACATCCTGCCCTGGGGAGTATTTTCCCTATGAGAAAGGACTTTTTGTAAAGCAGAGTTCAGTCTCACACAGCACAGGAGCCAAACCCACAGGAGGCAAAGCACACCACTGCAGAGCTGTGCCTGGCTGGTGGCACAGCGCCGAGCACCAGTTCTCTTTCCATTTTTACTGTCTGCCTCATTGAATTCATACCTTTCCTGTGATGAACGGGATGGTGTGACATTCAGCCGCAGATCAGGAGAACAAAGGTCGCAGTCAGCAGAGGAAATCACATGAGCGGGATTTCCAGAGATGACCAGTTCTGTTGCCAGATACAACTGAATGCGGGCTGAGCTCTAAATAAATTAAACAAAAAGTCCCAAACAAACCAAACCCATACTGGGTTTTGTTTTCAGATTACTGAAAAGGATTTAGCAAATTCTATGTGATGTTGGATGAACTGATGAAGATACGACAAGTATGCTCTTAGCCTTGATGCCGTAGAAAGACTGGCTGCAGTTCGAAGAGTACCAAGCCTCCTCTTCTCCTGACAGCTTTAGCTAAAACTTTTTCTCATCCGTACTCAGGATTAAGCAGTTCAGCTGTCTGCGGATCTGTCGGATATGCTCACCCAGTGGTATTTTCTGAACCAAACTGAATCATATTTATCATAATAAAAAAAAAAAAAAAAAGAAGGCAGAAGATAAATCTCAAAGACAGGGATTTTTAAGTTTATGGAAAATTTGGTGGTGCTGGGATAAAACTACAGGCACTCTAAGGGAGAACGGGAATTCAGCTTCATACGGCTTCAAAACAGCTTGGAACACATGTGCACATTTGTTGGAAAACTGTTTCTGCCAGACCAAACCATAAAGATGTGCCTGGTCCCTGACAGTTCAGGGGGAGCAGCTGGAGGGGGCAGGCAGCCCACGTACAAGACATGGGGGTCGTGTGGAACAATCGACCCTCTTCCAGTACAGCTGCTTTGCAGCAAGGCTGATGTGAGTGATCAGGCTCTACTGGCCTTCACGAGTATTTCCAAGCATTCTTACCATGTGAAGAAAATCTAAGACTCTCTTGTGAGTCTGCTGGGATGCATTTTTTGCACCTGAGCTTTCAAGGCAAAAATACAATTTCTGGCAATGGGGCCTGGGCAACGGTCTGTCTTAGAAGAAATGCTTCAGGAGTCTTAGTATCTGCACAACATAGCTTGTGGCTACTAATAGGGTTTTCCTAAAAAGCATTCCCTTTGCTGGATGCAGAAAATTCAATGTGTTTCAATGTGTTTGTAAATAGCAAAACACACGCTTATGTGATGAGCCTGCGTATCCTAATCCAGAGGGCCTGCAGTGCTGCTTTTGACAGTGTTTTGCACCACATACCCTACCTCAAGACTGTTTCCTATTTTAGAGTTCGTCCGTTGCAGCCAGTGGGCTCATCAGCCTGCTTGTATTGTTATCAGACCTGCAGCACTGAAACAATAAAGATGATGTTAATGTTCCCAAACTAGTATTTACTCTGTGAAAAATCTACATATACAGGAATGCCTTAATCCTGCCAGGGTCTTAGTGGAAGAACAGTCATATCACCCATATTGCACAGAGGGGAAATGGAGACAGTGAGGGTATAACACTTACCCTAAGGAGGTGAAAGCTGAAGACTTATGGAACAGCTCTATAGTGACTGCTCTGCTGGCAGAGGACTCACAAGTGTCTCTTTCTACTATGTGCTTTAACAATATCTGTCCTCTTTAGTCCACACTTTTTAGAGGTTACTTGTCATAAAATGCCTAAAAGTATCTCAGCAACTAAGCTCCCTGCATTCACTCTACCATCCTCCCTCTAGTAAGAGAGCATTATTAAGTGCAGTTCTGCATCATATAGAGGTGCTGCAATGAAAAATAAACTACAGGTGCTGTGCAATCAAACACATGGCAAAGGAAGCCATATAAATACATTACGTGCAAAGCTAGTGCAGGACACAGGTCTGCAATTGTATCCACCATTCATCCTTTCTCCATGTAGATGTATGTAAAGGGACACTGGAAGGCTAATAATCAAGAAATGAATATAAAAAAAAAAAATAAATCACCCCTAAGCAAATGTTTCTGTGGTTTGGGCATCATCCCAAGAGCTGAAGGGAATTGTTCTTTTTACGGATGTGCTTTGGCTCATACACTTTGGGCTGTTCTTTGTTTGCTTGACCCTTTCCTGCTGGAGAGTAAGTAACAAGTCATTCTTCACTTGTAATGCCAGAGTTTTCTAGGCCTTTAATTTTCCAGCTTGGGTGCAGTAGCTGTACCCAGTACTGTTGTTTTCTGTCCCTGTAAAACTTTCTGTTGTTTGTAGATGCCATTACGACTTTCACAACTTCATTGAGAAAAGCAAAGACTGCAAAATGGTCCAGAGGTGATCAAAGAAAAGCTGTGCCATGGCAAACTGGAGTGGAAAGATACTGTGTTTCTCTGCAAGAACTGTATCAAACCAACGGCAGGCTTTGAATTTGCAGGGGGCACCTTCAGGGAGTTTCTGGAAAGACACGAAGTTTTCCCCTTGACAACATAAGAAGCAGAACAAAACATGAAGTATCTCCCACCTCCCTGAGAAATCTGCATCAAAGGACATCAGATCAGTTCATTTGGCAATGACCTGGAAGCATACTGGAACCCGGAGCTCTCCCAGCTATAACTGCACCTCCACAGCGGCGCAGGTATGCATCCAGCCCTCTCAACAAGCTTTCTGCACTGCAGCCGTGTTCTTAGGGGTGTGGTGATGTGACATGCTGGTAAAAACACCAATGGAGGAGTTAGAAAGCCAAAATGCCCCTTCTTTTGCTACAATTTAGATGACTTTAGGGGTTGAAAGTAATTTTATCCAGTCAACAGCCTGCTTTATGTAATGGAAAATCTTTTATCAGAGGAAAGAAAATGCAGCATCAATATATATACAAATGTATATTTATATATGCAACTCAGAGAGACTGGCAAGCACCCTTTCTCTCAATGCCTGTGGCTGTAAAGGATTACTCACCTACAAGCACTTCACTGCATCTCAGTTTGATGCTGATGAAACCTGCACTCTTGGTTGGCTTGGTCCGGCTTTTCACCAGCTTCACTTCCTAGGGAAAGCGTTACTGGAGTGTCACTCCAGTCCAGAAGTGCCTCTCCAATTACTGTCATGTTCACCTTTACTGCTGCTGGGCTAGCGGACTTCTCCACAGCCCTGTGGGACTCCAGCAGAGGACCACTGACGTCACCGTGCCACTTCCCATCAGAACTGCCGCTACCTCATCCATAGCACAAGAGCAGCTATTGCCCTTTCCTGTCCTACTCATACAGAACAGCTCCTGACATCTCCACCCTCAGGAAACCTAATTTGTAAGGGTGTAGCTACACAGTTGGATGTTTATGGGCATTTGCCTACCCCCCAGAAGAACTGCTAGCACCTAAATGCCTTAGGGAATACCCTGTGGATAAAAAGCCCAACAGAGGAGCTCAGGCTGGCTGTTTGCCTTTGGATGTGAAGACTGAAGCTCAGAGGAGCCCAGAGGTAGAAGGGGTACTATGACATTCTGAAGGGATACTTTCCTCTCTCCAGCTGTTTCCTTACATGGGGAACACTGTGAAAAAAGGTGGTTTTATATCACTGGACTTTCATGAAGTTTGCACCTGACAAAATGTCTGCTTATTCCCTTATTTCATCAACCTTCCTGTAAAACTGTGTTCCTTCATAGGAAAAGCATTATTTTTGTTACAAAACTATCATTGTGCTTGACAAAAAATTCCGAAGCCAGTAGAAGCCCTGGGGTACGTAACTACCAACAACTATTTAAATGCTGAGAAAAATAACATGAAGCTGTGAAACCTAGCTGATTCACTCAGGGGCAGACTTTCTGTATTTGTGGAAGGGAAAAAAATGTTTCCAGGGGAAAGTATGATCTGAATTCTAACCCAAAGGCTGCTTCAGCTGTCCCCACTCCTCCCTCTGCACCATTTTTTCTCTGTAGGTAAATGTTTTGCTGGGGAAATGCAATTTCTTCTGCTCCCCCCAACAGCACACCTAGACTGATCATGATGTTGCAATCACTACACACATGCTGCTGACTTGCAAATGACACATCTGGCTACCCCCTCAAACTGACAACTAAACATGGCTGGTTATGATGGACGGCAACAAAAATGGACATTGCAAAAAAAAACACAAAAAGCAGAAGTGGTGCATTCATCTCTTCCCAGATACTGCCTGCTTTCTTTTCCTTTATCTCTTGTGCAAGTCATTCCCCTCCTTACTCATGTTCTTGTGATAGTTTCTTTTCCCTGGCCTCTCTCCAAAGTTCCTTCAGTAATAATTGTCCTTTCCCCTAGAACATGTATTTTCTACCAGTGACTTCACTGTGGACCGAAAAGATGATCGTCAGCCACAGCTTAGCAATGTTCTTGCAGTTGTCAATGAGGTGTTTCTCATATAGAAGAAGAAAGGAAAAATTAAAGTTTCACTAAAGTTTCAGACATTTGTCATGCAGTAGCCACAGTATTCAGATCACAACTGTATGCTCAAAACCTTAGGCCCTGCTAGAAGATGCTTCTGGTATTTCTAGTCTCTGCATCTGTTAGCTTGTACCACACGCTAGCAGGCAAAGAGTATCAGAGAGAGCAGGTAACTAACTCCACTGAAGTCCCACAGCAAGTACTGTCTTGTTCTGCCTCCCACTACCCTTCTGGAGTTGTGGAAACCAAGGCACTGTGGGTTTAGCTGGTATCCAACACAAAGCAACAGAAACTGCAAAGACCACATCATGGCTGAGGGGAACTGCACAGGTGACACTGCCTGCTGTTGACACCGCATTTACAGAATGCAGACAGGTTGCTCTACCCATAGTTTCTTTACGTGAGTATGCTAACAGATCTACTAGAGGCTTACGACCTCCTCCTCTTGCCCAGAACCAATATCAGGCACATAGCTACAGAGTACACAGTATTTTAGTAATACATTTCAGTGTTAACATTCACACAGTTTTCACCAGTTAAAAAATAAATAATGCATGAATTCCTACAGCATGGAATACTGTTATTTTCCACCTACTCTCAAAATGTATCGCTTTAATCACGCACACAAAGGTGGCTAAAAATCCATGTGAAATACCCCTGTATTAGCAAGCACCTTATGTAACCACCTCGTTCACCAAAGTAACGTAACCAATCTGTATCATGCTACTGAAAAATAGGTCCTTATCACAGACAGGTATGTGCGGCAGAACCACCTTCTAAGCCATAAAAGACAATTATCAGAAGAGAAAGGGATAGTACTGTCTAAATCAGTGCTCATGATACAAAACTGAGAGTCAAACTACAACAGCATTATGTTTTTAACAATTCACTACGCAACAGCCAGTGCAACCCCTAACTCATCTGTTCCTCATGCTTTCTTATGGAAAAATGTTTTGAGTTCTTCAGGAAAAAGATCTTGTATGAAGAACATGTAATGAAGACAGGGAATAGATTGACAGGCGTGGGAGTAAGATGATTATCTACACTCAGAACCAGAGACAAGGTTCTTCATCCCAGTGAGATGCACTTTAAGATAATTAACCCCAGCTAACCAGCAGAGGAAACATTACAAAAGGAGTCTTGTTGTACAAAGAGAAGAAAGAGCATTCGGTACTGAGATTTTTCCCAAGTACAAAGGAGAAGCAGCAGTTTAAAAACAAAGACAGAAGTGAATATAGTAATGCCTAAAAATGCAGTTTGCCAATACCATCTATGTTTCCTTTTTTTTTTTTTTCAAAGCAAAATGGGGTGATTTAACAATTTTTTTAAACAAAGTTCCATATTTGTTTTTAAATACTTCTGTCAATATATGTTTTTTATAAATATTTTTCAAATGCATGAATCCATACATGACTCAAAGGGGTGCAAGAGCCTCCATTGAACAGAGCAGCATAAGCAAATGTGCAAACCCTGACCACAGACAACATATCCAAGTCCCATGTCAAAAACACTAGGACTCTCCTTTTGCTAAAGGTACATGCCCCAGACTTACCTTCCAAGCAAAACTTACCTTGGTGCAAACCCTAATTTACTTCAGCAACATCTTAAGATCTTGTCTAACTTATTCTTTTCCTTCTTAATCAAGTTTTCTGATTTTTTTTCAGGGGAAGTGAGGAAGGAAAGGTACAGACTTTTGAAAAGAAATCTAAAGAAGTTAGGAGACAGTCTCTCCCTGAGCCAGTCAAGGCATTTTTAGAAACTGCACCTTCAAAATAACAGCAAACCTTCAGTCTTCTCTCAGAAGGAGACTATGTGGACAGAAACACTCAGTCTTGACATGAACACCATTTTTCTTAAAAAGCTCAACAATTACACAAAAGAACTCCTCTATTGTGCATCATGCCACTTCCTCTTTATTTAGTTGAATCTCTAATTCTGTGCTAATGCTTCCCTACTGACATATATGAAAGTTGCTGCCTGCAAGGCAGCCTTTGGCAGCCTGAAATTGGAGTGAAAAGGGTAGTTCTGTCACCTGCTCCACATTTCCTTTGCTGATCCCTTGATTAAAAAAATCTATTGGTGAAGATTATCTCAAAAGCAAGTATCTGACAACTCTTTCTGCCAAACATGCTAGAAAGATTAACAGCCATGAGTACTGACTGGTCTTGAGTCACAGTCTGTTAAGAATGCCATGGAGAAATGCAAAAGCTAGGTAAGCAGTGGATCCCACGATTCCAAAAAATAGATTCTTAAATGGAATGGCAAAAATCCTGAACCATGATAAAGGCAGATCCAATGACTAGCAGCAAAGGAAGCAATTTCTTTGCAAAATTCCAACAGCAGAAGAGGCAATTCTTTTTGGGATGGTGTTCCCAAGCAGTTTGGGACAGTTTGCCTCTTCACTGTACTTTTTAAATATGAACTCTCCCTAAGATTTTTTCTTAGATCAATCACTTACTGTTGAAGAATCAGGGAAGATTTGTTTGTGGCAGATTGCAAGACAAGGATTGAAATGATACTGTTAACAGGCACTTTTTTCTCTCTCTGGTGTTCCTGCTGCTGGACAGAAAGTTCCAAATTTAAAGTATGCACCTTTTCTGCCTTGATTTGAAATCTGAGAGGAACAGTGCAGAAGAGGAAATGCCACAGTAAGCACATTTGAAATCCCAATCTCTAACCTCAGACTGGAAGACCTTTTAAATATAATGTATTTCCTAGGGGTGCAACTGATGAATTTTTTAATTTTTTTTTTTTCCCCAACAGAAAAAAATCATCACTCCCCCCTCTCTACAAAGAGGACAAAAAATGCAATCATATGCTCCCACAGGATGTTGAGTCCATTGGGAAAAAGTCAAAAGGAAATAAATGTAACTTACAATGTAGAGGAAAATAATATAAGATAAAGAGGTAACAAAGTGAAAATCAAAGAACGGTATGTTTGCTTAAGGATGTCAAAGGCAGGAAGAGAAAGATTTATATCGGTTTTGAAAGTTGCTTGTTTACTTGGAAAAACAAGGACTGATTATAGTGATTTGCATTCGGGAATGGCTGGAAAGAAACCTGCTGCTTCTGCAGTTTCAAGACTTGCATCTGTAGCCTGTGATTTCCCAGCAGCCAGTAGCCAGATTTCTACAGCTATGAGAGAAAGGCTAAGACTGAAGTGGAAACTTCTCCCAGATTACTCATTTCTCACTAAAAAGCAGCAAATTTTTGCTATAGCCAGGCAACAGCAGAATTAGCATATAAACTATAAGCTGCAAAAACAGCAATAAATTGCAGCTAACTCACACAAGGACCTGTAATCAGCAGCCTCTAATACAGAGCCCTAGAGACACAGGTACCTGCAGACTCAGCACAGTTCCTGGAAAGAACATAAATGTGTCAGAGCATGTATGCGGCATAAAGAGAATGGTTTTAGAGGTCACCTTTAAAAGCCCACTGTAAAAGTCTGAGACTCAAAGGCTTTTGCTAACTGAATGGATTTAATCTTTATCTTGCTTCACATTTAAAATCTTCCACATTGATCAGTTCATTACAACATAACCTATCTGCTTCCTCTATTCACGTGAACACCAAGATTTGTCTTGTAAACCTTGTTCTATGTACTCCCATGTTCCCTGGACATTGTTTCCACTTCATCCATCTTTCCCAGAACACCAGAGGACCAGGAACACATGTTACTTGAGGAAGCCTGAGCCTACCTGTGATCTTCTTCTGCTTAAATGTCATCATTCTGGACCAGCAGCTATCAGATAAGACCTACTTAAGTAACACCTGCACTTGCACTGATTTTTTTTTTTTTCCAATTCAGAGAGATGAGTTCAATGTTACTGCTCTTTTCTAGTGAAAAACACTTCCACAATTCTCTATGACAGCCTTCTTCAGCTCCACTGATTTTTCCGATGCTTGTAACAGGTTTTAACAATTAACAGACTGCAATTGAGTATTTGAAAAAAAACATTGGTCTATAATTGTTTAAATCTGTCTGCAGAGAACAGCCTGCAGGCATGCTGAAAGAGTTTAGATAGATAACAAGCAGATCTGTGAACACCAGGCTCAACCAAGCCTGGTTTTCCTTGGATTTGTATCTTGTGATTGACCTGAATTTCTAACAGAACTTGAGCATTGCTATTAAATGAGCTCAGCTCTTAGCAGACACAGGAGAGTAATCACATACTAAGCAGTAAAAGATTTTCATTGCTGTTTGCATGCAAGAGACATAGAGAATTGACTGTGCAGTGGATTCTTCTGTATTGTATCTTTCCTAAAGCATGGACAGACCATTTATAACATCGTTTACTTATGCAGTGGATTCTCTGGTGTCTGACAAGAATGGAGGCTGGATCCTAGTCTTCATCAACAGCCTGCTTTCCCCAAATTTGCAACAAGATGACATCGTGATTCCTGTTGCTCTTGAATGTGCTACAGGCAAAGACATTATTATTGGGAAATGGACAGAGTTTGTAACAAGCTCGTTTCTTTAGCAATCAGTAAAACTGTGAAACAGTTACTTACGGTAAGTAATGCAAAGAGAACATTCAACACAAATGAACTTGGACAAACTGATCCCAAGCATACAAATGAGGACAGCGGTGGGCAGCGGAGGGGGAAGTGCTAATCTCCTCTTTCTGGTGACCAGCAGCAGAACATGAAAGAATGGAATGAAGCTGTGTTGGGAGAAGGTCAGATTGGACATTAGGAAAAGGTTCTTCACTGAGAGGGTGGTCAGTCACTGGGACAGGGTCCCCAGGGAAAAGTCATGGCAGCAAGCCTGTCAGAGTTCAAGGAACTTCTCGACGATGCTTTTAGTCATATGGTTTAGTTTTAGGTTGTCCTGCAAGGAGCAGGGAGTTGGACTCCATGATCCTTATGGGTCCCTTACTACTTGACATATTCTATGATTGTAAATCTGGACTCACATGCCACTCACAGTAGAGCATACCTTAACAATGAAAAGGGATATCGAAGTGACGTTCATGGTAAGTGCTCCAGGTGCTTAGAGACTGCAGAGCTAAGATTTGCAAAAGGGATTGGAAATCTTAAGAGGAAAAAAAAAAAAAAGGAAAAAAAAAAAAAAAAAAAAAGCACCTGATATCCAGAGAGTGGAGGTCCAGTGTTGTGAAATAATGTCTTTTTTAGGTACTGCAGTTTCCACACACTGTACCAAAGCACTTCACACAATTTTCACCAGGCTGTTATTCCTATGAAGAAGCTTATCCTGACTCCAGAGACTTTATCCATACAGAAAGAGCATTTTAGGATACGGCTGAACACAGGAAGCAATTACTCAATACCCAAGGCAGACCTAAGAGGAAAACATCTGAGAAGGGAAATTCCAGGTACCTGATAAACAGCCTGAAGGCAGAAGTATTTCACTATCATACAGATTTACTGTCATCTGCACATGTTTATGGATAAACGCAAAACAGAATGACATCTAAATGGGATTAAATTGAATCATTTCTCATATTAAGGTAGTATTCTTTCTTGCTGATACTCTACCAAGTATTCTGGGTTCACCACTCCTGTGATTACAAAATCCTTGTCATTTAAGCCTTATTTTGTCACTCTAAATGCAAACCCTTTTCAACACATGAACTCTGCCTTTTGTTTTGGAGGGTGAACCTGGGCAAAGCCAGAACTGGTGCTTGCATTAAGTCATATTATCAGGTAAGATACTTCTTACACCTTGTCGAAGACAGCATGGCTTTTCCTTGCAAAACACCCAGAGCCAGTACCTGAAAATGTGTTTAAACAGTTTAGTCTGTTTGAAAAATATGAATCAGTCCTGCTATGGTAATTATCAGGAGGGACATGGGATGAAAAAACAAACTCCCAGGACTCCAAGCAGGAAGCAGAACAGATCATCAGGATCCTAAACTAACTCAAACAATCCTATTTAATCTCAAATGCTGTTGGACTGACAAACAGAAAAATCTTTTAAGAAGGAAAAAAAATAGGATGAAATTGCATCTCTGAACAAGAAAGGGAATCACCACAAAGGCAACGTCCAGCTGGAAATTCCCATCTACCTTGCTTCACACTGATCTCCTGTGTACACAAACAGTGCATAAATAATAGTACTGCTGAAGAGCCTTTGGATACTGCTGTGGCTGTACTAGGAAACATTTTTACAGATAATGCTATCAATCTCTTTGCGAAAATGCACAATGTACTCGTCTTTCTGGTCTCCTTTTTCTGCCTTGAGTTAAAACATAAGAGCAGATTCTAAACTAATGCAAATATATATCACTGAACTAAATTTAGAAAGAACGATGTTAAGTGGTATGGGGTGAGAACCTGGATAATTCCATAATTTCAGGGGAATTTCATGAAAATCTCAGGCAGAAAGCTGAATTCCTCAGAATATCTGGATGTATGCCCAATTTTGAGCCTGTTCTATTGTAATAAAAATGAACCTCTGGCAGATTAAAGCCATGAAGAATAAAGGGAGCAAGGTAGTATTTATCAGAACTGGAAGGAACCAGATTTCATTTAGCCACAGAACACTCAAATCACCATTCTGAAACATGCTGCATAATCACAGAAAAATGATTTTATTCATTTGCTAGTAAGAGACTGGTATACTGCAAAAATGCAGAACTGCAATTGACAGACTATCTCCCTGCCTCTCAGCAGATACTTAAAATTGCTACTCATTTGGCATTCCACATTCACCAGGCTCTGTTTTTGTGTGCCTGAATGAATACTCCAGATTATAGGAAAGGACTGGCCAATTGTACACATAGAAATAAAAAGGGGTCAGAATTCACAGGAATGCAAAACAAAATGGAACTTCCTAACATCTTCTTTAGCCAGGAGACAAACCAAGTCAGTCATTTTACACAGCTAAAAGGGAAAGTTGAGAACTGGCTTATATCACACCCCTACGTTCTTGTTATATTAGGCTTCATCCAATGTACTGGCACAGCTGATTCGTGCCCATTAGTGTGGAACATTTTCACCAGACCACTCCAATCCATTCTCCTCTCTTTTCACTTCTCCCAGGATGGCTGTAGAAGAGACTTTTATACGAACTGTCATTAAGGTCAAGCTAAAACATTCCAGGCTAAAAGCTGCTCAGGAAAACCTGGGCCTTTGGAAATTACCTTCTATTAAAAACTGACTTATTTCTATAATCCTTTCTCTGTTGCTCCCCAGTTTATTAATATTTTTTATACTCCTGGGGGCAGAAACTGAACTTCCCCACTCTTGCTGTGAAATTCTGACTATATCTTCAGTTACTTCTTAAGTGAAATGGAAGAAACAGAACAAACTACGTATATATACACACATATATATTATACATATATAATGTATACAGTTTTTCACAACGTGGTGATCCAACAAGGACACATAAAGGTTCCAACAAGGGAACATAAAACATGAACTGCAACTGAAATACATCGACTGTGCTGCCTCAAGGTGGGAAAACACCAATAAAAGGTCACTCTTCCTTATTCAGCTGTGAGACTGCAGGAACAAAAGCAGTATTTCTGGAAAAAATACACACAAACATCTGGGGAAGGGAGGGAAAAAGAAAAACCGAACTTCAGAGCAAGTCCCCCTTTTTTTATGACCGTAGAGGTGCTGGTTTTGTGAACCTCAAAATGGAAATAGCTCCGTAACAGCCATACCACAAATACCATCATCGCCCTCTGCCTACTCAGACCTCCCCTCTGCCAGAACCAAAAGGAACAAGTGCCTGTGCTGTCCACAGAGTCATTTCTCCTGCTACCAAAAACTGCAGCTGTAGAGGTGCTTTTGCAATGCTGACACTTGTTCCTTTCCACTGCAGCTCAGCACTGCGATCACCAAACAGTTTCACAGAGTCTCCTCAGAATGCCATGAGAAGGCACCAGCTCTGTCCTTGAAAGCAATGGAACAGTTCCATTTTTCAGAGACTTTCATAACTTCCTAGCAATGCTGTCACTAGGAACGGAAATACTTCTGTCTGAGCTAGAGATCATGGATCTGTCAGCTCATGCTGGACTCTGGCTGAATTCTGCTGAACATGAAATGGCTCTGCAAAATGGTGCAAGACCTGGGAAACACAGATAGTGACTGAGAACAGTTAAAACTGAGACCACACACAGAAACAAGGAGCGTACTGGCCCACATATCTGGCCCTGTACGTACAACTAATTGAGACTATAAATACTGAAACAAACAAATGAGCCTGGATGGCTTCTCGCTGTCTCTATCGCGCCCAGAACAAAGAAATCTCACCAAAAGATTTAAAGGATCCATCAGTGACATGTAGTAGAAACTGTATTTTACAACAAAAGGTTTTTCATTTGACACACCATCACAATTACATGCATAAATGCTGGATTTTTACAGTAACCTGCATGTTACCTCACTATTACAGAACAGCAGATAAAAAATGGTTTAACTTAGGCTTACACGAATTTTTTTATCCAGGGCTAACAATTTCCTGTTTCCTCTACAGATGAAGACACTTCAGAGATAACGCAGACATTGGTATGTATCTAAACCAAACAGTTTCTCAATATAGCACATCTCAATATAGCACCATGAACTGGTATAAATCAGCAGTAAAAGCAGAGCAGCTTTGGTTGGCTTTACCTTACTTGGCCTGGGTGTGGAACACACATCCAAGGAAGCACAGGAAAAACATTGGAAGAAAAAGAATTTCAGTGTTAAGTGAAGGAACAGCAGTGAAGGATCATTAGAAATGTGCTTAGTATTTCTTGAACCATGACAGTGTGATTACATCAATGTTGCAATTAGTTCAGCAGGATGCTACGTATATAATATGGAGCCAGTAGATCATTCCATAAACTTGAGTATAAGGATTATAAATCTGAGTAACAAAAGCACCCCTACAGACACACAGTTCTCACTCCAAAGCCCCATTCAAAGTGGCACCAGTTAGGACTACCTTCTCCTAAGAAGTATTTTTGTGAATTGGTTATCTGATCAGAAATGTAAAAGTCCGTATTTGCAGTGAAACCCTTTCTAGCAAAATGGCATATTTCCTTCTAATGAAATGTTAGAGAGCTGGCCTTCATTAGCAGTACTCTAAAACCAGATTAATTTCACTGTAAAAGCTTGTTTCTGTAACAGAAAAAATAACTACAGCCTCTACAATTTCATGTTGTTCTTTTTGTCCAGTCTTATAATAGTTGTTCCGAGTAGAATTTTTTAAGAACCTTCTTCTATTCTAGCTACTTCTTAATTTCCTACTGTTTAAATATTTTCATTTTCCCTAAAAAATAATTCAACAAATATAATTGGAAAGCTTGGGAGCAATAGAGCAATGTTTCTGAAAGACAGAGGATCTAACAAACTGTTAACAACTGCACAATTATCTGACGAGGGCAAGGCTAAATTATTTCTCTATGCTTCCCACATTAAACTGAAACAGATGTAAATGGAAGGAAGATAAACACATGACAGATGAAGACAGGCTCAAGGCCAGAAGTAGGTCTGCCAAGAGTGACAAAGGAGGCACAGGCAAAGAGGGGAAATTTCAGTACTGTAGCTATCTTGGAGAACTTAAGGTGACAGGGAGTCCTGACTCATTGCTTCTCCCTTATCAGTCCATTCCTGGGTATTACTATGCTGCACAGCTCTGCTGTGCAAAGATGTCCAAATGAGTCGTTAAATACATTATGTAAGTCCCAGCAGAAGTGTGGATGTTTGGTAAGAAGGAACCCTGCTGTGAAAATTTTACATTATAAAAAGACAAGCTAGGTAAAGAAGCAGCACACCAAACAGAAATTACTTGTTGAAGGTTACATGAAGACCTCCAACTTTCCAACTATACCTACTGACAAGATGGACCTGCATAAGGTACTGGAACACTGCTGGTCTTAGTAAAAAATGAAATAAGTTTTCTTTCACAGAGGATGGCATGCCTGTCTCTTTAAATCATATCCTGCCTCTCCAGCTCTCCCTTTTTCAGGAACAGCTGCTCATGAACTCTCACAGGACCAGGGCAGCAGGAGAATGAACCAGTATGAAGTGGTGCAGTTTGTACTGCTATGGCAAACCTTGGCAATCTATCCCCTTGAGAAAGGGAATTACAAGCAGAATGTGTGAGAATGAATTCTGCAGGAGAAACTGAGTAGTAACGGTATGAACAGTTAAGTTGTTCTTTCTCAGTCAGTGAAGGAAAATGTTACAAACTCTTAATCACTAATGTAGACAAAGGTGTTCTTACTCAGCTACTAACTACTGAAAACTTACTAACCTGAAGGGCAGATTCAGTAAGCAGTGCAAATGCTGGATAATAGAAATGGTATCAAAGTACTGCTACTGCCCAGATCCTAAAAAAAGCACCCCCAGTTAGCTGCAGCAGTTAAAAGCTCCCTCCTGTAACTCCAATTGCAATTCTTCTCTGCTACCAACTATGAAGTCTACTGTTACAATTTAAAATACCCTTTTTAAACACCAAAAAAGGAATTACACAACCCAGAGAGACAGAATGCCTAAAATTATAAAGCCAGCAGGACTCAGAAACATTTAGAATTCCAAAAAGGGGTAGCATATTTTCAAAGTGGTGAAACAAAACATAACTCGGAAAAAATGACAAAACTGAGTAAAACCAAAAACTCTTGCATCTTTATTTCACCAGTTAACATAATGATTTTGCTAATATATCTCAAAGCAACTTCTGAACAGGAGTGGAATTAATCAAAGGCACTTGATTCTTTCTTACAGAAGGAAAAAATATTAATGCCATAGGAAATGGGCTAATTGTACTTTAGTAAGTGGCTCTAACCAGATGTTGCACACCAGCTCATTAACCAGACAATGATTTAATGGGTTTACTCAGCGGTAATTATAGAACAGAGATTAACAAAACTGCACTTAATACAGGTAGCTCCTTATTTTAATTAGTTTCACATGCCATTAAAGCTACTCAGCTTTTTGGCAAACTGCAGTTCTATAGGTTGGTATGTTATTTGCAATTATTGCTAATTGCTATGACCAATGATAGCAGTACCTCTGGAACACAGCTGTTGCTGAAACTATTCAGATGTGACAATTTCATGGCTAACAACTCTGTACTTGTTATTGAAGTACCATTACCCATAAGTGACTGATGAAAGTCTTCTACCTTTATACTTAAAAATGCAATAGGCACTTTATCTGATATAAGGGTTGATCTGTATTTTCCTCTCATAATGGGCCAGTTTATGTGTCCTAAGGTATCTAAAGTAGCAGTTGATCCTCAGACAGTCTCAACTGGATCAGGAGATTATGCATGTAATAAAGTACAATACAGACACTCATTATCAGGCATTCATGCGGCTGAATACCTGAAAGCCTGTGGCCAGCACATGGGATGCACGCTAATGTCTCTGACACAAACCTGTTTGTGAGGGAAGGTTCTCCTTTACATACCACACCATCTGGAAACAAGGGGAGACAATAAACATCTCACTTCCAAAACCAAACACATTTCAACTGCCCATGCTATAGTACATATGTGCCGTGCAGATATGTCCATACCCAACAGATGCTTTGGTAAGAACAGTGCATTTACTCTATGCTGACTTCAGGGAGTAACACATCAGAGAAGAGAGACATTTTCAGTCTCTAGAAATGATGATGTAATCCCTGTTTGTGCCATGTCCATTGTAGCAGACAAATGTACAGCCTCACAGGCTAAAGCAGGAGGTGAGGAGTGCACTGTGCTGTGGAGATAAGAGCTGGAAAAAGAGAAAAAATTCCAGTTAAAAAAAATGCTTAAAAACCATTCAAGACACAAGCATAGTCCTGAGCGCTCGTATCAATTCTGAACTGTGAGATGTGTAGGAAGCATTCCCATAGGGCCTGATGACTACCTGACCTATGTTAACCTTGGCATCGACAACACTCATGCCCAATGCAGACCTTCAGAAAGGCAAAGTTTTGGCAATGTCCTTATGCATCTAAATGAGCATCACATATAAAAGGAAGCAAAGGATTAGGAAGAATGAAGCAAGGTGAATATGTGACAAGGCACCTTAATAATAGCAACTGTGGGCGAATGCATTTTTTAAATGAAAAAAATTAATAATATCTTAGGACCTCAGTACTCAGGCTGTGCGCTTTGTGAATCTAGTGTCAGACTTTTACTCACTGAGGTACAGTTAAAACTGCTGTCAATAATGATGCTAGTGGGAATTCACAATCTGTCCCACTGTGGTAATATAATCCCTGAGGCAGCAGACATGTGGCAAACTGGTGAGCACTTGAATACAGTGGTTCTTTGTGACAGAAGCTGCAGAACAGGAAAGCTTACAAGGACCACAAGAAATAATCCAAGACCACTCACCTAACACCACGGCAAGATCAGCTGTAGCTGTGTCATTACTGACAAGCGTTTGTTTAACCTGCTCTTGCAGACCACCCAGAACTCATGGTTTCACAGCATTCACACCAGTCTGTTCCCATGCCTCTCTCCTACTGTTCAGAAGCACAAGTATACTGCCCATGGATGCTACATGTACCACGTGCAGTATGGATGAGAGGAAGTTGGTCTTTCTATAATGGCTTTTTGTATATTCATGTATCATACTTCTTGGCAGTCTTCTCTGCCAGGCTAAGCAACCTATGAGTAGATTACTCGCAGTTGGATCAGAGAGATCTCATGTCTCTCTTGTCGAGTTCCTCTCTTTCTCCTGATGGGCCACACCCTTCTTGGAGTACAGTGCCTAAAACAGGACCATGGCCTTACAATGGATAGGGCAGAAGGCTGACTTCACATGTTTTTTCAAATTACATTCTTAGTCAGAAATGCATTCAACTGATGCTCATTTAAAACTAAAATAGTATTTGTTATTTATGAACATTACAGCTACTTCTTGTGAGCACTGTGAAGGCTCTTATCACAAATTACATCTGGGTTTTCCCTTCTCTGCCTCTTAGTGGGATGGGGCAGCTTTAATTTCTGGCAAGGATTCTGTCTGATCTTCTCTAAAACAGGAGAATGGATTCAATAATTTCTCTGTACATGAGATCGAGGGCCTGAAAGATTATTTGTTGAATTATCAAGTCCTGGGCCCCAATATTCACATATTCACATGATCCCTCAATGTGCTCAGCTCCCTAAGGATGTCACCTAGGCTTTTTTTTCTCTCACTCCTTTTAAAAGAAGACTGAAATGGAAGTTCAGGACCTAATCTCTACACTCATTCACAACTGGTTCATACTCACACATGACTCTTCCAGTACTGTCTATTATCTTAAATAGTTCTCGTATCATCATGACAGGAAAAATAATTGATTTGACATAGTTTTAAAAAGTATTTATATCCTTCTGTCACATTTTTGTCAGAGAAACTGAAATAACTGAGGAGCCTTTCATAGCATGACAGCTCAAGGCCTCCCTTTCTCCTGCAATGAGCCCTCTGCCAGGACTGCTAGTTTAGACACCAAGACAGTTACAGCCCCTTATGCCTCAAATGTCAAAGCTGACTCTGTCAATGTTTTTCAAAAAACCAAAACCCATCAAGACTGCAAGCTCAAGTTTACTGCTGCATCCTATTACCAAGGGAATACTGCGATCCCTTTCTTTAATTACTTAAAGAAAGACACTGTGGAACCTTTACTTTGGAATTTAGATTGTAAGAACTGATTTGAAATTTAGACAACTACAAATAATCCAAATAATCCTACTTTCTCCAGCCTGTATAAGACTGGCTCCTTCTATTTCTGAATGTCAAATAAGCAGCCTAACTGATCAACGCTCTGTAATTCATAGCCCACAGCCTGGAGGCTCCTGACCTTTCCAGGACATAAATCACAAGACTATTCTTAAACATATTAAAACAACAACAAAGACATAATTTTTAGTTGGATTTTACACATACATAGACATTCACAATTACTTAAAGGCACATATTTGGTTTACCTTTGAAAGGAGAACAGTTATAAAGTTACTGCCCCTCCATGAAGGATCACAGAAAGAAACCAAGTTCTTAAAATTTTCTAACATATTTTTATTGTGGCCTTTAGCTAAAGATCAACCACTACTGAAAAACAATCCTTTCAGGCCTTTTGAATAAAGTTGGGAAGACTAGAAATCGGCTCCTTACGTAAGAAAAGTACATCAACATTTCTGTTGGTATGACTTCACTTCCAGAGTAGCACCCAAGAGGCCTAAACCAAGCAGGCTGGCAAGAAAAACTATCTGAAAAGAAAAACATGCAAGCCTTGTGCAGGAGGACTACAAAACTGGAGTTAATAACAATACATACCGTGCTGCTGAGAACGACAGGAAGAGTATAAGGCAGACAGCAGCAACTGACCCTAATCCAACAGCAGTCATGTATTGCAGAGTGGGTGATAAATCTGAAAGAAAATATCAAACAATTCAAACAAACAAATACCAGTGTAGCTTCAATCTGGTGACTGACCAACTGAGTCTGCTCAAAGCTAAAGTACTGTAACAAAACAGAGATGTTGGACTTACTGCTCAGCCAAGTAGTAATGGAGCTGACTACATAGTAGTCACTGTTCAGTTAAGGAAGTAAGATTAAATGGTGTATTTCTCAAAAGTGATTACACCTCTCCATCAGTTTCCTGCCTTTTTCAACATTTTCCCCTCTCACCCCTGCCAATTTCAGTCTAAATCATACGCAAAGGTGGCCTCTGGTGCCAGAAAATCCTGGTGCTTTATTAAATGGTTTGATGCATCTCCTTCAAATTCGTTAATGATCTAGGCATGATTTCTCTTCCCCATTTTTTTTTTATTTTTTCTTTTTCCCCAAGTGACAGAATAGAAATAAACGTGGCAATGACAGCCTTACCCAAGCCCGTAATACCATCCAAGGACAGAACAAAAGGCTTACAGTGATTTGCTGTCACAAACAGAATTACTAAGAACTACTGGTGAAGGTAAACTGAGAAAATCAAAACTCAATCCCTTCCAGCCATCTCTATCCCATTTTCAGCATTAGTCAATGGCTACCCGTTTCTTACTGGATTCCCACAGACATCTAGGATGCTGGACCTTATTCCTGCAAGATTCTACAACTCTACTTGGTGTTAAATTGTGCAAGCATGAGTAATGTTTTAGCAAAAATTTAAATTATTGCAAAAATGGCACTTATTCAGTGAAATTAATGTATATGTCCACGATGAGAATCCAAGTGCCCAAATATCAGAAAAGCAACTTGTGTTACTTAAATTGAACCCTTTTTTGGCTCATCTGAATGCATAGGCACAAAGCTGGCTGGGCATTCACCCAAAATACCCTCAACACTTGATCTAAAGCACAAAAAAATCATGTGGTCATGATTTTTTGGTCAGGAGAACCTGACCAGTTTACCATCTTTGCCTAACACTGTTCAGTGAAGCAAGGCTTGTATCTGTGCAGAACCTCCCACCTGTAAAGTTACTGTGAATGTGACAAAACAAAGAATTTCAGACAGGGACCCTACAAGAAAAACTTGTTCAACCTACAAGCATGTTCAGTTTTGGTAAAAGTTATACCTATCCTGCTATCACTGTAAAATCAGTTTCCATAAGCAAGTTATGCATCTCTAGAGCAGATATTAGCCCTCCATAAAAAAAACAGAACTGTCTTCCCTACACATTGTAGCGTATATTTGGTGAAACACCCTCAAAATTCATTTTACTTATTTGTGACAGAAGGAAATGTGCTTTTAACAGCTTTCTACCCCTTTTTATGACAATGATTTATCATACAATGTGTAGCTTTGTCTAGATGGCATCTGAAACAGGCCAATTTGGTTTTAATTCAACTTCCACACAAGTTTAATTAAGAAACACTCCTCAATGGATTCAGTGAGCCAAAAATACTCTCAGACTCTCCAGCTGCAATACATTAGGCCAAGGACACTGTTTGGCTAGAAGTCGATTCCATATATAGGCAAATTTACAACAGAAAGCCAAAGCCCCAACCTGTCCTACTCCCATCTTCCAATGCCCATTCTTTTAATCTGATAACTAAAATCCACCTATACCTAAGACAGTCTCTGACAATGCTCTATAAGCTGATAAATGACAAATTCAGAAGAGCACAGTCTTCTGTCTTTCCAGTTATTTTACAGCTCTCGCCTATACAGCTCTAGCAATAGACCCCTCAAACCTAGGGAACTGTTGATCTTAGTAGAGTCTCCACAACCACAAACTGCCTAAATTAGATACTCTAAGTGTGGTGGTAAAAGAACTAGGTCACAAGAGTAAACAACAAAAGGCAACCTAGAGACAGTTGTCACCAGAAGATCAGTAACAGCAGTAGTCAGATGTGAGTTTGGTGAACAGCAGAGAACATGCACCTCAAGCACTCCATGCACCACATGATTTATTTTCATTCCAAAGAACTGTCTCACTCTCCAGTGTCACTGCATTTCCTAACCCCAATTCATCAGTCTTTCAACTCAAAAGCAGTATTTCGAGTTTGCAGGAGACTCCAGTGGTGTCACATTCTTTGTCAGCAGAGGCAAACGTTTGCTTTTTGCTGAAACATGATGAAATGGTTGAAGAAAGTACTTTCTACCATGGTGGAAAGGAGGGAAACTTGATCTCTAGTGGATTCCAAACTCCTCTGAGGTAAACTCATTCACTGGAAGCATTTTATAGTCAAAAAGTAAAAAAAGGATAAAAACATGCTGAGAAATTCACTGGCTTTTAAAATTATGTCATTATACTTTCCAGAAACTGTACTTACAAAAATCAGTCATATTTTTCATTTTTGCATGGTGCCTTTTATTTTCCTAAGTTCATAAAAAGACTTATTCTCCAAGGACCCCCTGAACATACCAAAATAAATTATGTGGCTTCTAAAAGCTAGAAAACATATTAAAAAAAATAATATATGTAAGCCAATACAGAACTATCTAACAACAGGCTTCTAAAATTTCACATCTTCTGTGCTTCAAATCCTTTGTGCACAAAAATTGCTGTAAAGATTTGGAAGTGATGCATAGAAAGAGTAATATTGAAATCCAGGAACAGATCAGATAATCCATTTTAGAATGGATTACTGCATCCATTAGAATGGAATACTGAAAGGCAAATTTTCTGCCTCTAACCCTTCCAATCTGCAAGTCAACCAACGCTTAATGGCAAATGAAGAAACAGCCACAGCAATTATTAGTTTATGCTGCCAAAGCCATGACAACTTCTGTTTTCTCTTTAAAGGAAAAATTAACTTACTTTTAATTTGTGCCCAAACAGCACAGGACTGTGTTCTCACCTGAAAATGAAAACATAAAAATCATGTTTTCTCATGAGAGAAATTTATCACTAACACACTCTGCAAGATCAGCCACCCACAACAATTGTATTTTATTACTATTGGGAAATTAGTTTGTTATTCCCCTGGTATCAGCCTCTAGCTTGTCTGAAAAGATTATAAACTATACAAGTAAGACTAGAGATAGAGGTTTGATGAAAGGCTGGCTCTAGCCTTTTAGATCATCACTCCTCCTTTCTTTCTACAACCTAGGCGTGCAAGTAACATGAAAGGATCTTTGAAGCTGCTTGGGTAAGAATTCAGAATTTGTGAAATAAGATAAGGCTGAATATACTGTATTAAATCTATCCCCATGTAGAATACGTATGTTAAAATATGGTACTTAATGGAATGTTTTTTAAATACTAGATGTAGGGTTTTTTTCAGTCATGACCAACTTGCTTGGTAATTTTTAACAATTTTTATAGAATACCTATAGTAGTTAATGTTCACAGTAGTTGAATAAATGTTTATCAGGGGTCTGCTTTTGCAATTGTTTAGCAAGTCTGTTTGTTTTGGGGTTTTTTTTACAGTAAGCTTTGGTCCCTGCAGAGCTTTTTTCCCCCCAGCACTTCACACTCATATATACACAAGAAGTTCTATTCTAAGTCCGATTGTCCACTGTATAATTACTGTGAAGTCTATTTTTGTAGTGCTTCTCTACGTACTTTCCTGCTAAATGACCTTCACAAACTTTCATAAAATACATACACATATATTTCTCATGCTTTGGCAAAATGTGTATTATGTTGCACTGGATAACAGTATGTTTCTATGAAACTGAAGGCTACATATTGAAGCATTTGCACAAAAGGACAAAGGCACATTTGTTTGCTTAATCTTACTTTTGTGTGCCTGCATGCTGAACTGTGGAATCTCAGTGTTTCTTACACTCATTTTTTATAAGGAATTTTCTGGTTATTTAAAAAGACAAAACACTGACAGAGAAAATCCTCTTAGGAGAGGGAGAATAAACAACAAGGGGTGGATTTAAAAACTCAATCAAATGCCAGATTCTGGAGGCAATGGTGTGAGTGCCATCATCTTGAAATAGCTACTTCCGCGGCCTACCCTAGTTTGCAGGAAATCAGTCATCTCCTGCCTATCAGAGAAGTTACAGAGCTCCCAGTAATCTCAGCAGCAAAGTTCACTGGTCTGTAGTTGATACTGAATCAAATTATAAACCACTTCTTCTGATGAATTAGTGCCTTTCCAGAAAGTTATCAATGAAATTACTCCTCCAAATACTTGAGTATTCATGGATCTCAAAGTCTGTATTTCAACTTGGATATTCACAGGTAGCTAAACAGGAGATAGAAACCCCTTCCACAGCTGCACACTTAAAAGAGTTCTGGAGAAAAGACAAAACATTTTGCCTTGCATGTACACTTTTCTCAGATGATTTTTTTATTAGGCTACTTTTCTCACAGTAGGGGTCATTTAGATTCCAATTTTCCAAAAGCTCATAG
This sequence comes from Burhinus oedicnemus, assembly GCA_008921705.1. Classification (NCBI taxonomy): domain Eukaryota; kingdom Metazoa; phylum Chordata; class Aves; order Charadriiformes; family Burhinidae; genus Burhinus; species Burhinus oedicnemus. The sequence continues at coordinate 786,088 of VFFE01007158.1, read as the reverse complement.
CTTTTTTCCTGAAAAGACTGCATGTCATCTTCACCTTTCACAGGCCCGCTCTTACTTCTGTTACATGCATAAACTGTTTGATCCAAAAAAGCTGATGCTGACACTTAACAAAAGCTATGCTAAAGAAATTAAGTTTAAACTCCAAAGACATTTCTTAGTTCTTGCCCTTCACTGTAAGTTTTGGCTCTCTGCACAGCACGGAATTCATAAAGTAATCACTGGAGATTAAAATAGGTACCAGATGGGTTTGAGTTACTTAATTAGCACTATCCCTCATGGAGAAGGACACTTCCAAAGATGGACAAGCTGTTCCACTTAAGTAAGGTTTTTAGGATAATGACAGTAAATTCTTGTTTGTTCCCAAATCCTCCCTTGGTCTCCATCATCTTCATATTCCAACTGGCAAATTCATTAATATTAAAAATGGTAATTTCCATTATCTCTGACTTCTGAACTGCTTTCCTTGTACATCCCTAACGATCTCCTCAGACCATCTGACCAACCTTTTAACACATCTAAATGTCCTGCACAAATGAAATATGCATTTTAAATCCTCCACCTTGAAAAATAAACAGAAAGTAAAAACTGCACAGCAGACACTTTTCTTAGGACCTGCAAATCTGAGCAAGAGATAAATGAAAGTGGACTCAATAAAATGGAACAGCTTACTTCTCTTAACTGTGTCCACATAATTTTATCTGAACTGATTTTCCCACCCTTACCACAAAGAAAGTATGTCCAGTATATTGAGAAATAATGGCAATAAAAAGTCAGAACTGAGCTATGATTTTGCACCATGAATGACACAAATTGTACCATTTTCAGCATGAAGGGGTGTGGAGCCAAAATGGACTCTGGATGATGCCAGAACATGAAAGTACAATAATGAGAACATTAGTTAGGAGCCTGCGACATATATTTCTAATGGTCTGTATTCAAATGAAAATATGTTCACAAGTAAAACACACTACAGAAATGCTGATTTCATGTGTATTAATAATTGAGGGCCGATTAAAGAACAGATTTTTTTCAAAGCAGACTTTTAAATATTAACTCTTGAATCCAAACTCAGTTACCTAAGTAATCAGATTTCCAGAAATTCTCAAAACCCAACAACCCTCAATTTATAATTCTTAATTTCTTTAACTTCTTAATACCAACAATTGCACAAAATACAAGGGCATAAGAATTGAACTAGTACTTTTGAGCCACATGTCTAAGTTCCATTTCAAAGGAGCAGAGCTGGGAACCAAAGCTGTTTGGTATTTGGTATTTATAAATGTTGTATGTAACTTTATGTACTTCATCAAGTAAGAAAAGCCATACAGGAAAGTGTATATTAAGGAGCTGATGCATTCTAAATGGAAGGAAGTGAAGCGTGACTTCTACAGGTAACAGTAATAATATTGCATTAAATCAGTGGCCTAGAAAATAGTTCTGGCAATGCTAAAGATGAAAAATCAGGAAATAATCTATATGAAAGCGAAAAAATAATATAACATAGAAGCAGTTTAACAAACAGCTGGCAGAGATGCATAAGCAATCTGCGCTGTTCTGTGCAAGAAGAGCCTCAACACAAGTAACAATAGGAAATGTTCCCCAGTATCAGAAAATACTGAAGGGAAACAGGTAGGGAAACCAATGTATAAAACGCAGTGATACATAAACTGAGTTCAAGGATGTATTTAGGAGTGCTTGAAGAGGCTAAACTTTTGACTCACTAACAGTCCTGTTCCAGAGAGTAAATTTTTCTAAAAAATACAGTTCGTTGTCCAAATTCCAGGGTACTTTGGGCTAACTTAACATTATTTATGAACTGAATGCCTTCAAATGTAATTTCCCTACATATTCCATCCACAATTAATTAAAAATCTATGACAAACAAGACTTGTATCAAGATCAGAAACCTCCTTATCTGTGCTGTAAAAACTTCTTAGACTATTGTTAAAGTAGATGCCACACGGAACATGCTGCACAGATTAGCAGATGCCAATAACAGCTATTACATGTACTTGTTTTATTTCACTCACTTTGGACTGAGGCAGAGTTACATTTCTTAATAGAAGCTGTTTCCACTTACTGAAATTTGGGTGTAGGCTTCCAAAATTGTAGAGAATTATTTACAAGTGACTCATAGATCAGTTTTTGTGTGCCTCCTTCCTTCGTGCTGCATACACAAAGCCCCAAAACTCTTACTTAATTTTTTTGGGTGGCAGGGTGAGGCACTGGTTTTTTCTTTACTGGGGGTTGCTTTGTTCTGTTTTTATTTACATTTGACATTCAGGAACTGTCTGCACATGAAAAGCCTATCACCTGGCCCATATAAGAAAAACTTCCTACTGCTGAGACTTATGTTATGAAAAAATTACAAGCTGTTGACCCCTGAGACAGATAATGACTAGAAAACTAGTGGCATAATGCCAACATGGGAGGCAACACACTGGAGCACAAAACAGCTGAGATGTGCATTTTAGAAACTCTTTGTTTTTAATTGAAACACATATTTACTTTAAAATGACAAAAAATAAATGCTAGTAATACACTTTTTTCCACGAGGTTTTCCCAGGGGAGCTGGAGTTGAAATTCATTGTTATGTGGAAGGTTAACACACATGATAAAATACATTTTTCTTTGTCATTTGGAGAATGGGAGTATTTTAGTACTACACATTCAATTAAAAATTAAAATGGGTGAATTTTTTATTGCTAAGGAGTAATTTTCAGATTCTCATACTAATCTCATTGAATTCTGGCCCAATAAAGACAGCATCAATTACTGAGGGTAGCGATGGCTGTTCATTTTTAGTTTTTTCCATTGTTTGCCTTTTGGAATCCAGAGTCACTCCAACATTACAATCACATAAGTATCTGTAAGGAATTACAAGAGTTATTTGAAGAGCTTCAGATTTAATCTAATTTTGTCAACTAACAGATACTTGGAAGATCATAAAAAATTTAACACAAAGCTAACATTTTCCTCTTTTTTTCCAAGCAACATTTCATTTAACAGGTGTAAAGAAAAGGTTTTAAAACATCCATTACCTTATTCCACTCACTTATTATTCTCAAAAAAACACAATACTCTTCTCCCAGCTTTAAAGGAGCATTATAAAACATCCCGTAGTAATGTCTGTCTCCAAGAGCAATTGACATGTTATCAGCAACGTCCTTCGCCCGAAATTCAGCTGCCACATATCCTTTAACATCAGTGGTGTTACTAAAGAAAGTTGCAGCAGCAAAGGAGTCACAAATAAAAGTGCTTTGCAAACCCAGCGGAAGCACAATCACTTGATAAAGACTAGAGTAAAACAAAAAAGTAAATATTAGCCCTCACTTCAATGTACTAAGCATCAGACATTAATTAATTCACATTGTCTTTTCTATTTGTAGCCTCTTAACTGTTTCTCATTATCAGTGTCCAATATGAATGCTTCTTATACTAAAATATTTCTCTGTGTGTGTGTTCCATTGCATTTTGAACCAGAAGCACTGCATGCAGAGCTTAGAGCTGGTTCTCCTTGTTACACACCCATTAACTTTACATGTTTATTCATGTTCAGAAGGGCATCAAACTGAGTTACTGCAGGCTATCTCTTCCTCCTCTCATCTAACACCTAAGTTTACCTATGAAACCATACATCATTGGCCACTAAAAATGATTCCTAATTTCCCAGAAACAAGACTTTTTCTGTTTAACAAAGGAGAGGACAGATACCATTTGTAAAAAATTAATCAAATCTGTCTTCAGACCTCTCAAAACAATGTTTAGTCTATATTATCCAACCATAGGAAGACTAACTATTAGGGCTGTTACGCTAGTAATTTCCTGAAACATTATTAGCTTTCAAATATTCTCTGCTTTATGTAATGCTGAGTTACAATTACCTTTTCCTTCTATCACAAACAACACTTAGTAAGGTGTAAATCCTTTTTCTTGAGAAATATATTTTGGTAGTAATACAGTAATATGAAAACACTACTTCAGAATACATGTAAATACAGACATTGTTCACCATTTCCTCTGGTTCCTAGAAAAAAAAAATAACGTACTGGCTGCATGAGTTTGTTGGAAAAGAAAAATCAGAGGTAGAGAGCTGTGCTTGGATCCATCAATAAAAATCTACTGTGACTTCACTGTGGATAAAGGAAAAAAGACCAAAACCAACAGTGAAAACTCAGAATTATCAAAACCAGAATTTTATTCCAGAAAGGAGGGAAGAGTCTGAAGCCAAATATTACTCTAAGGGAGGTGAAACTGGGGGGTTACAGCTTAAGTTTTCTCCCACCGCTAACAAAAATAATCTAACCTCCACAAAAAGTTCCAATATGTAAGTAACATAAATCCGCAGAATGATTTCTGAAAGGGTGAAGAGTGCACAGAGACAAACCTGATCGGTCCATTTCGATCTTCTGCTTTCCGGAGTCTGAGCAAGGGTGTAGAACCTTTTACTGCAATAAATTCTACATCTGGGAAAGGGGGATCTAAAAATAAACAAATACCAGTGCTTCAGAGAAGTTTTAGAAATATTTCAGGCATGAGGGTTCCCAGCTATTTTTTCCCCCAAAACCTCAAACCTCTGATGGCTAAAGTCTGCAGGCAACATAAATAGTCTGGTCAAGAAAAACACAGAACAAATATGAGCATGATGGCATGGCAGGCCCAACTCAAACCCCTGCATTGAATCATATCTGCCTGCTGGGAAAAAAAAACAGGTGTGCAAAAATGACAGTAGATTACAGGGAAATGAGACAGGAAAGATTTTTTGGAAGAAGCAGTATTATTTATTAGACTAACTGAAATGGTCAAGGAGAACAAAAAAATGAAACTCCAGGCACACAGCCCACTGCAAGAAATAAAATGGTATGAATAAAGGAGAATCTATTAGCGCCAAAAGCACTTCCAAGAAGGAAACTTTCTTAGTTACTGCTCACAGTCAGCTAGCAATATGCAGCCCCTTAAATTGGATTTCAATATGGGTACAGAGCTCTAATTTGTTTTAGTGGGAATTTGCATCAAGGCCAACACTGGACAAACACTTCTGCCTCTAATTTCAATGGCAATGATGACAGCTGCACACAGAGACTGGTGTTATGATAACGGAAATTACCACTATCAGCCTGGAAGCAAAAATGAAAAGAGCTTCAGTGTGCTTAACCAAAGGGGTAGGGTGCAAAGCATGGATACTATGTATCCCAGAAGTCCAAAAGAACTAGCACAGATTATTTACAGCTATTGCTAGGCTGTTTGAAGACCGGTCTGTCAAGCTGCTGATGCGGCATCTGACTAAACAGTAACCAATGCAGTGCTTATACACAGAAAACCAAGGCTTCGGAGCACCGTTAGAAAGATTAATCAATGTCATGGAGACAAACAGAAGAAAACCAATGCAGATTTGCCAAAGATAAGTCACATCAGGCAATATCTTGCTGAGATGCACGGATTTTTCAAACAGCTGGAATACGGATAGCTGCACATGTATGCTGAAACATAGAAAACCGTTCAGCAGAAGAAAATGAGGCTTGGAAGAAAAACCGTGAAGTAGCTAACCAACTGGTAAATAGGGAGCTAGCAAAATACAGCATGTTGGAAGTGGAATTACTGGGGTGCAGGAAGGTTATTAGAGGAATTCCTCCAAGACTAAACAAAGTAAGTACTAAGTCTGGCATTTTGTTAACAGTCACGGTGCAAAATCCAGGTGCACACAGATAAATTTTGCTGCTCAAACAATGTTAGACAGTGTCAAACAAAAGCAGTATGGAGATGTTACACAAGAACTGAACCACCTTTACAGCTGTTGTTTTGCAAAAATGGGATGAAATTCACCAGTATAAAGTACTTTGGGCTACTAACAAGAATTTTTTGCTACATCCAGGAATACCAAGATGTAGTGAAGCTATGCAGGGGGAAAATTCAAGGGCCAAAGTGCAAGCAGAACTCAGCTTGGCCATTGCGGTTAAAGATAAGAAGAAGAGTTTTTTTCAGTATATCAGTGGAAAAAGGAAGACTAGGGAAAATGTAGGCCCAGTGATGAATGAGATGGGCACCCTAGTGGTGGAAGACACAGAGAAGGCGGAGTTACTGAATGCCTTCTTTTCTTCGGTCTTCACTGCTAAAGCTGTCCCTCATGATTCCCAGACCCTGGAGGCAAGGGGGAAGGTCTGGAGAGAGGAAGGTTTTCCCTCAGTTGAGGAGGACCAGGTTAGAGACCACTTGGCCAAGCTGGACATCCATAAGTCCATGGGCTCTGATGGGATGCACCCTTGAGTGCTGAGAGAGCTGGCAGGTGTTACTGCTAGACCACTCTCCATCATCTTTGGAAGGTCATGGGGAACAGGAGAGGTGCCTGAGGACTGGAAGAAGGCCGACATCGCTCCAATCTTCAAAAAGGGCAAGAAAGAAGACCCAGGGAACTACAGGCCGGTCAGTCTCACCTCTGTCCCTGGGAAGGTAATGGAGTGACTTGTTCTGGATGTCATCTCCAAACATGTTGAAGAACAGGAAGTTATTGGAAGTGGGTCAACATGGATTTACCAAGGGTAAATCATGCTTGACCAATGTGATAGCCTTCCGTGATGTTATAACTGGTTGGCTGGATGAGGGGAGAGCAGTAGATGTCATCTACCTTGACTTCAGCAAGGCTTTTGACACTGTCTCCCATAACATCCTCATTAGGAAGCTGAGGAAATGTGGGCTAGATGAGGAGACAGTGAGGTGGCTTGAGAGCTGGCTGTGTGACAGAACTCAGAGGGTTGTGATTAATGCAGCAGTGTCAAGTTGGAGGCCTGTAACCAGTGGTGTCCCCCAGGAGTCAATACTCAGTCCAGTCTTGTTCAATATATTCATCAATGACCTGGATGAGGGGACACAGTGTACCCTCAGAAAGTTCACTGACGATATCAAACTGGGAGGGCTGGCTGACACTCCAGAGGGCCGCACTGACATCCAGCATGACCTGGACAGCCTGGAGTGCTGGGCAGAGAAGAACCTAATGAGGTTCAACAAGAGCAAGTGCAGGGTCCTGCACCTGGGGAGGAAGAATGCTAGGCACCAATACAGGTTAGGGGTGGACCTGCTCGAAAGTAGTTCTGAGGAGAAGGATCTGGGGGTCCTGGTAGATCGTAAATTATCCATGAGCCAGCAATGTGCCCTTGTCACCAGGAAGGTCAATGGAATCCTGGGCTGCATAGGGAAGAGTGTGGCCAGTAAGTCCATGGAGGTCATTCTGCCCCTCTATTCAGCACTGGTGAGGAGGCCACAACTGGAATACTGTGTCCAGTTCTGGGCTCCCCAGCTCAAGTGGGACTGGAGAGAGTCCAGCGTAGGGCAACAAAGATGACTGGGGGACTGGAGCACCTCCCTTATGAGGAAAGGCTGAGAGAGCTGGGACTCTTTAGCCTGGAGAAGAGAAGGCTGAGGGGAGACCTTATTCTTGCTTAGAAGGATCTAAAAGGTGGGCTGAAGGACGATGGAGGCAGACTCTTTTCAGTGGTTCCCAGTGACAGGACGAGGGGCAACAGGCACAAGCTGAAACATAGAAAGTTCCATTCAAACATAAGAAAAAACTTCTTTACAGTGAGGGTGCCAGAGCACTTGGAACAGGCTGCCCAGGGAGGTTGTCGAGTCCCCTTCTCTGGAGATTTTCAAGACCCGCCTGGATGCAGTCCTGAGTAATGTGCTCTAGACATTCCTGTGTCAGCAGGGAGTTGGACTAGATGATCTCTAGAGGTCCCTTCCAACTCTGAAAATTCCGTGATCTGTGATACTCTAAATTCTTTTGAGTAGTAGGAAGAGCACACTAGTGCATCTCAAAATGATAAGAGGGGAAAAAAAAAAAAAGAGGAAAAGGCTGCTCTAAAAAGCATAAGAAACAGGTTTCTGTAACACTGGAATAGTACTGCCAGAGGTACAGAAGGCCCAGGTGTGACCACTTCACCATGTCTGCAGTTCCAATCATCAGTCCAACAGAGTTAAGTGAAACCAGTGCAGAGGATGACTACAAGAGAGGTCCAAATGAAGGAGAAATTGTCTTATATGAGGGAATGAAAAACTTGCCTTTGTAGCCTATGAAAAAGAATTGGAAACCCTACATGATCTCTGGTTTAACCAGATCAAACACGGGAAAGGAACAACATATGCACAGTACGACCAAAATAAACAGGCCATACAAGCATCCCTAGCAACAAAAACCCTACCTTGCCCTTGGCAAAAATCACCCTCAAGAATACCTCCTGAAAGCTTACCTAGCCAAATAAATTGCCCTGGTAGTTCCTTTTACCAGGTCCCTCTTCAAAACCAGGCTATCGGTGAACTAGCAGTGAAGAAACCAGCTATGACTGTTTAGGATTGAAAAGAGAATCAGATTTATATCTAGCAAAGCCTTAATGTTCTACAGTGGCTTCCCTCTACCAGAGACAGGGCAGAAAATCCTTTCACATAGTTTTCTGAGTTAATGAAGTGTATTGCATGGCTGCCTGCAAAAACAGGAAGTGTTATTTACTTCAGAGAGTCTTTCCAATACTTCTGCAACTGCAGATGCTGTAAAATGTATAGACCGTATTTCTATCTGACCAAAATAAACGAAAAAATAACATTTGACAGCCAGCCTTTATGTCCTTTGCACCTTGCAAACCTAAGCAAACAGAACTTAAGAACTGTAAACCCTCCCTTAATTTCAATGGTTCCCCAGCTCAGCCATTGCCAGTGGACAGAGTGACAGGAAAATATATCTGTCAGGGTAGATTTATCTGCAACATTTCTCCCATCTTCCTTTCCTTTGGCATCCAATACCACCAGGAGACACTGTTACTAATTTCTCTTCAGAATTTTCCAAATTCCAAGAAAAACTTGGGAATTTCTTCTTTAATGCCAGCCAGAATGTGCATTGCATGCAAGAGTTTTGCATCTTTTTTCCAGATAAGCATTGCAAGGGGGAACAGGGAACAAAAAGACTGCTAAGTTAATAAGAATTAAATTTTTTTATTTTCTATAATTCAACAGGAAAAAATGCAAAACATGAAAACAAACAGCCATCCAGCAGTGACAGCCCTAGTAAGTGGGCAAAAGAGAGCAACATCTAAAAAAACACAGTGCTTTTAAAGCTTGGAGTCTTTTGTCATTTTTAGTTGCTGGTAAAAAATACTGATTACTACAAACATCGAGCACACCGAAGACAATCTGCCTGTTTTAAGAAAAGTGAAAAACTTGCAACAATGTGAAGTAGTAATAATAATACTAATAAATGAAAGGAATGGATTTCATTTTTGCTTCAGTGACCAGAAAGGAAACTCTGAAGCAGTTACTCCACACACAGTATTTGGCCACTGCGAACTTCTAATAAAAGAAGCACCTTTCCATAAATTTAACATAAACAAACAAACAAAAAGTCTGCTATGAGGTCATCATAATTTCCAGATTTAAAGATCCACATGGAAAAATACTAACTTAACACCATCTAGAATACGTGGAGGGAAAGGGGGAACGATGCAGAGAGATAAGGACTTGCACTAGGTGGGCTGTGAGAAGAAAGCAAGATCCTCCAGTCTGTTCAGGTGCTCTTAGCACCTTGCCTTTGTTAAAGGTTTTTGGGTTTTTTCAAGTCTTCACCAGCAGAAGAGACTAACACATCTGTAACAGCACCAGGAAAATGCAGAAGAACATAGCAAGAAATGCAAGTATATCCAGAGATAGTCCCACTCTAAGCACTTCCTTGTCATAGCAGTGCTGTCTTACTAACACTTGGATGTTTCATATACAGACTCGTTTTATACAGTAAGAATCCATCTGCTGAGTCTCCCTCTGAACATGAAGGCAGGCTACAGGAAAGAAGCGCATGCCAGGAAGTGCCCACCATTGCAACAGCGCAGGGAAACAGCACATGCCTCAATGCTGGAGAAAAGCCTGCTTGGCTTTACACTGTAATCGTGCTCTTCAGAAAAAGCCAGCAGGTTGGAAGCAGTTCACTATTAGTTATCATGAAATGATTCCACAACGGAACAGCTACATTTCTTTCTTTAATCCTGGAAATGAGCTGTTTACTTCTTGTTTTAAGCTCTGTTTTTTGCCAATACTGTTTACTGCTACAGTCTGAGAACTTCAGAGGTAAACTGCTGCAATACAAGGAACATAGGCACTTTTATGACATTCTCCAGTAGTGCTAACAGGAATATTTAATGAGTGTCCTGTCATATGACCTTTTGTACAGCTCTGAAGCTGCAACTCTGGACAACACTGTACTACCTACCTTTGGATATATAATGCAGGCAAGAAAGGCTGTAAGTTTCCTATATGCAGACACATCAAAAATGAATGTACAAATCCATTTCTATCCCACCCTATATGGATATGCACAAAACCTGTTAAACTGAATGATTTCTACCTTATTAAAAAAAAAAAAATCTTTGCTTGGTGCCAGCACAGCCCTATTTAGGGCTTCCTTTCATCATTTGGTGCTAATGATAAAGCTTTAAACATAGTCATGGAATTGAACCACAAAGTCAAAAACAAGGTGGCAACTCTTCCCAAGTTCAGGGAAGTCAAGTCAAAGATTCCTCTTACAGCAAAGTTCTGAAACAATCCTTTGCTTAAATAATACCATTTGCGAGATTTTCATTTCCTGTGCATTTCTTGCTATGTTCTTCTGCGTTTTCCTGGTGCTGTTACAGATGTGTTAGTCTCTTCTGCTGGTGAAGACTTGAAAAAAACTCATTTCTATTTGTATTAGTGTCTGAAGAATAAATAAGTTTGCTGTACATATTATGGTATAATTGCTTTAACGAAGAATGAAAAGTGATTTTTTAACTTGAAGAAAGACATTTTTTAAAGAGGGAAGGGAAGCAAGGAAGTTGAATAAATCGAGACTACATCTACAGGAAATGATCATTTAAATCTTTAAAGATTGTATCTTAAAAATGGAAACACTAGCAGGGTGAATGTGTGACCTTTTAATGATAAATTCATAGTTGAAAAGACCTTATGATCTATCTTCCTCTCCATTGTAGCCTATTCTTAGATTGTTTTTTTCCATTTTGCATTTCATTCATTTTACTTAATGCTAATTACACTAACTAGTCAAGGACAACATAAACGCAGATGGAAAAGACTAAAAAAAGCAAAGAATTTTGTTCAGCATGTAAAGCACTGGCTATGAAGCACAGACTGTACCACCTACATCAACTGCTTTGTAAAAAGAATGACAGAGGTGATCAGAACAATCACAACTTCACAAATACTTATGAAAAAATTCTTGCTATGAAGGAGGTCAGAAAAATAATGGAGAAGTAGAGTTCACATGAACTTAAACATCATGCATTTGAATAGTCTCTGCATAAAAATACAAAGTGCATGGATGAACATATGTATGAAAGTGTTTAAAGGATTGGCAGCTAATTTCCTCCCTATGTTAAAAAAAAAAAAAAATCATGCTCAGGTTTTAACCACTCCCCTTTTCCCACTACATAAATCAGAAACTCCCTTCTTTGCAATACTCATGGTTTGAAGCTGCACACCGAAATGGACTGTCTCTCTGGAGGTACGTGATGTGCTGTGTAAGTAAGAGCTGTCACATCACCACATCTCCAAGTCTTTCACTTCCTCACTGGAAAGTGCATTTGGGGTTTCCCACAACTGGATCTGTAACGTAGGACGTTTTTCACATACCGAAATGAAAGTGCAGGGCTCTAGAACAGTATACTTACTATGTGCGGGAATTCATTCTTCTAATTCAAATAACTTTTTAGACTCCCTGCTTGTGAGTCTACTTTCTGACTTACATGTTTATACAAAGACAGAGAGGATACACACACAAAAGTATGTGGCCTGCAGGTATATCCTAGACCAAAACAAAAAGAATAGCAGCTGAGAAACACAGGAACTACTACAACTGTCTGAGGTACACAGACTTGAGGTCAAACCTACCCAAACCCACTGGGAAGTGCATGTACAAATACGTAAGACGTGGCAGCATTTGTAAACAGTAAGCATAGAACAAACTCAAAATATAACTTGCTTCAAGCAAAAAAATGAGAGGAGGAAGAGTAACGAGAAATCATCATTGAATCTAGTATGGATTATTTTACAAGAAGGAAATGTAATCCAGTAATTCAGACACAAAAGAGCTACTTCCAGTGTCCAGAAAATTTTCTGTCTTTTAAGTATGATGTTTTAGGTCACAGTGGTCTCCTCTAAACTAAAAAAAGCTAGCCAGATACTGTAAGTAGCCATTGATGAACTTCCCAAAGACCACAATTTTGTCAGATCCATCATAAGAATCTATCCCAAAGCAAAGCTTGCAAACAGATTCAAATACCAATAGTATCTTAACGTGACTCAACTGAAGAAGTTACTCTTCCTTAGGATATTAAAAGTGAAAGCCAAAGCATTAGCTCTTTCTCTATTATTCTGTTTTTCAAACACTAGGAAGTGGTTACAAAATTCAGTTGTCTTTAATTCTTACATGAAAAGAGAAAATTAAATTCAGAACAATGCCTTGTCTGAGCATGCCTTGATAAATGATATTCAAAAAGGAAATGGAACAGAGCCACGTGTAGGTAGTGTAATCCCAACAGAAATAATGAATGAGAAAGTACACCCACAAGACACTCCCTTCCTTCCTTGGAAACAGACACGAACTCCGTTCTTGCTTAAAAGACAATCTTGCTACCATCTTTCTAAAACTACAATATAATCACTGCCTAATCATTTTTCATAATTGACTCCATTTCCTATCTCAAGTAGACAGGTGCTGAGAGCTTGTCTAAAATAAGCTAAGAAGACATAAAAGGCTGTGCAAAATGCCTGTTATTGGAAGTCTCAAAGGAGCAGAATTTCAATGATCCATGAAACATTTGCTAGACTATATTTACCATCCACAAGATGATGGGCAAAACCAACTTTGTGCTTACCACAGAACTATTTTTAAAGGATGCTACTTGCCAGGGAGAAAAGGCAGCTTTTATGTCCCAAGTTCTTGCTTTTTTTCTTTAGAAATACTATAGATACAATATATCCTCATTCAAGAGATACACAGATATAAATACAGATATTCAGGATATAGAATTAGCTTCCCTAACATGCATTTATAAATCTTTCTTTTTGAAAAAACACCCAAACTTATTGCTAGCATTATACATGCTTATTGTATTCTGCAACAGTCTTTTGGAATTTACACAGATGACTATCCTTGTTGGGAAATTAAGCCTGTTAGGTAGCGTTCAGCCAATCGTCTGGGACCTGTCTCTTCACAGTAGTTGAAACTCCATAGTTAGATTTCCCAAACTCTCAAAATGTGGGAGGTGTGTGGAAGTGAAGGAGATAGAACACCTGGATTTGCCCCTAGATGGGGAAACAGACCAACTGACTGTGCATTCATTAAACGATGGCATACAAAACCTTAGGCAACAAATGAGGACGTCTCTAGTACTTCAACAGTAAAACACTTTTGTAAGTCAGCTTCCTTAGAGCCTCTGTGCTTAAGGCATATCTTGCATGTACACAGTACCATTTAGTCAGAAAATCACCAGAGCCAAAAAACACTTTTCAGACTTAAGATGGCAGATAAATTGAGATCATTCCACCTGTCATGGAAACACAACTGTCTGGTTTAACAGCGTACATGACTGCAAAATAACTGCACCAATGAAGAAACAAATTATACACCTACTCTAAAATTATAAACAGTTTTTATATAAATTAAGTTGCTTGTACAGATAATGCAATTCCTGTAACATAAGGCACGGAAGTCAAAGGGACGCTGCCAGAGGAATTTAAGTGTATCCTTTTCATTTTCGATAAGTTGAAATAGCAACAAATTTAACACCTTATTTAAACTATCATTATTTGGTGAGCTTTGCAGCATGATCGCTGTTGGCTTTTTAATTTTCACTCAATTTCAACTGCAAGAAGACCTACTTCTATTCTTCGACTTCCATTAAAAAAAGCACAATATGGAGTATTTGCATGGCAAGTTTTGGATGAAGATTCCTAATGACAGAGCAACACTTACCTTTTATTGCTCACTGAAAAAAGTAACTACCAGATTTAAAATGGCTTGTGTAGCGGGATCTTCTTTCAAAATGGAAATGACCTAACTTTCATGTGAAGACCTTTTCTAAGGCTATGCATGTGCATTTGTTAAGTACGAACTCAGCAGAGGGAAACATGCCAGCTACTAAGGCACAAATACCACTTCACAAGCACCTGCTGCAAAGTGTTCTCTAGAGCTCTATTGAGTAACTGACCTGATACAATCCGGCAGAGTTTAGGATATATCACAAGATGACAGTGTAAAGACCTACGCCTTTCCTCTGAGTATGCATTCAAAAATTACCTCAAAAATTACCTCAGTCAATCAAGTTCTGAGACAGCTTATTAGTTTTTACAAAGCTACACGTATTCATGAACTCATAGGCACTACATTTGAGTGACAGCTAGGAAACCTCAGAAAATGAATTATCAAATCATTACTGTAATTTCATTAAAAAAAAATCCAGGTCATTGTATATCTCAAACAGTAGCTTTAGGAAACAACAGATGTTTTGCCTTTCATGAAGTTTAAAAACCTTAGATTTACTATTAAAAATACCATAACACTACCAATTTCAAAACCACCACAAATCCCAATCTTCGTGAGCAGTCAGAAGAGAATTGGTTCCATCTGCTGGCTGAACAGAGTTATACATACCCAGACAGCTTTAATGTTTCTTACCTATTCCAATTTGTGGCCCCAATGGGAACAATGACACCAGCACCAAACACTGCACTTCACAGTGTAAGAGTAATAAGCTAATACGGAAAGTCTGACAGTATAGGGATGGTACAAAAGTGTTCTCAACAGAAAATGAGCTAAAACATGACAGATGTTTTTTTATCACAGCATTTTAGTGCCACACAAGTATCTTGCTAAATAGTGAAGCCGAGACTCTCCCTGCAGAAACTTATTTGCTCAAATGCATTTTATGTTTTGTACTTTACCAATTATGGATGAAGGTATCTGTCTGAGGTACTTGCAGGACTGTCTGTACTTTGGATCCTTGCAGACTTTAGTGATATCTGTTGTCTTGGTTACCCATACGAAGTGCAGTTGTGCTATTACCTTCACTTCACAGTGGAGAGAACTTGTACTGAAAAAGCGACTTAGCCTCTAAGAGGGCAGGGAATTTAGCACAGCTCCCCTAGATACCAATCTTGTGTCTAACCCACCAACTATCTTTTCCCTGCTGTGCCAAAACGACACTTCAAAACACTGTGCCCCCATTTCTCTCCCCCTTTTGCTGCTGGACTGTCAACCCTACAAAATCTGTGAAAACAAACAATAATGAACAATTTTGAGTGTGGAGAGAGCACTTTGACAACCCACCATTTAACACTGAGATCAGCAATGCTGTTTCACTTGAGCTTCTCGCACCCAATAGGTGCTTTTGTAAATACATAAAATAAATGGCAGGACTTACCTGTGATTTGTGTTGTCATGGAAACGACCAGTGAAAAATTCAAAGCTACCATGGAAATATTAACAGAGTAATTGGTGCCTGGCTGCAAGTCAAAACAAACTTCTGGAGCCTGCTTGTGTGTGGTAAGGTTGAAGGTCATTTCATGAAAGAACTCCTTCTGATACCAGCGCTGGCCCTGCACATGAAACTGTAACCAAACAATCACAGCACGGAAATTGCAATGTTTTAATATATCTGCATTCAGTCATGTCATGTCTAAGGTAGACAAAATAGCAGAAAAACACATCACTGCATACAGAGTACCAAAAATGTTGACACTGACAGTAACTCAAATTGAAACGCTTCCAAAATTTGACAAGAACTGCAGTCCCTCTTGATCAGCTCTGACATTGTCCTAGTTCTTTTACTTGTCCTCCTCCTAATGTGTGCTCTTTTTTATTAGTACTGTAATTTCATCCAATTCTTGATTTCCTGCTAACATACAGGCTTCCAGTAATAGTGCACTTTCATTGTAGTATGTCCTTATGGTGCAAAGTGACAAGTTACAAAAGTAAGCTCACATGAACACATCTCTGGTTTGACCCTGAGGATCAAGTCAAAATCAAGTCATTTTGACCTATGTCAAAATGCCAAGTACCCTCCACAATCTGCCTACAGAGAGCTGTGTTTCCAGGCAAATTTACAGACCCATGGGGTTTTTTTTGTTTCAGTTGCATTTTGTGTGTGTTTCATTGTTGATGTCCCCAACGATGATGAAGTTATTAACTTAAGGCCTCTCCTGATCATACCTCTGTTAATGAAAACTAAAATGCTTGCTGTATTTTAATCATGTGCTAATTTTCCTTTCAATACATACTGTGCCTTTAGATAACCTCTGAGCACCTCTTAGCACACAGAGATCTGAGACAACAGCAGGTGGTCAACAGTCTGGCAGAGACAGCTCATGTAGAAATGCCCTGCTGGGATGAGGGAAGATCGAAGGCATATCACAACACAGAGTGGGCTGACTTGGTGGAATTGGAACAGAGTTATCTGAAGTCTGAATGTGGCAAAGTTGAAAGTACAGATAGCAAAGGCAGGAGTAGAATAGGGGGAAAAATAAGCAAGAAACAGGAGACTACAGAAGAGCATGGTGGTTTCTTTCTTTTTTGAAGGTTGCTAGGCAAGCTTACTCACTGGGTTTTTGTGAGAGACATTATTAGGATAAGGAACACTGCTAGCAGTGAGTGTTTGAAAAATTACAGGTTTTTTTCACAGAAGTAATTGATATAAATTGTTTTCTAGATTCAAAATACAGATTGTCACTTACTGAGTATCTGTCTTCCACATCAGTTCCCCTGACACTCCTCTGCCATTTCAAGCAGGTATCATTAAAAATTATTACATTATTGAAAGCTTCCTTTACTGTAAAGACAATAAGAAAAGGGAACAACTTATTACAAAAACTTCACCTTCTTCAACTCAATTGAATATGAGCAGCTGAAAATAAAATACAATTTTAAAAAAAGGTTTTTATTTTAATTCTCTTCTGAGAAGAAGGTATAATCTCATTTCTTTTTGAATGAACAAACACAGTAAATAAAGCATGAACATGTTCCAGAGAAAATCTTTCGGAAAAACTCAAGCATGCTATTCAAGAAATCAAGATAGGATTTATTTGTCAAAACCTAGGGAGGTTATAATAACAGGAAGATCCAGGGGTTCAGACCTTCTGATGGAAATAAGCTTATCATAGAATAATTTGTCACAGTTGATGCCCTTTAGGAAAAAGCACATGAGAAAAAGCATTTTTATGGATTCCAAAGGCAATTATTTCTCAAGGTCTGTCTTATCAGAATTAGTATGTCAGAAGGCATGCTTAAAACTTCCATGACCAAAATACTACAGAAACCTGCTGTTAGAAAATGCCTTCTCTACAACTACTGAAAAACTGCCAGAACACCGCTCATCACGGCTAAACATAGTAACATTATCTATAATGCTCACATTACTTAGATTAGTATCACACAGCTCAGCAATAGGGAATTCTCCCACAGGCAGAGAATCAGTTTTCAAGACAAGGAATAGAAACCAGTAAGCACTGTACCATGGACTGAAATTCCAGCATGTAGCCAGGAATGCCACTGCACCAATCCTGCCTCAGCCAGAAGACAAATCCTGAAGAAGCAAGTTTGCCAGATCTTTCTGAAGGGGACTTACTGCCACTGCTCTATTTGCTCATAGACTCAATGGCCACAGGGAGCAGAAAGAAAAAAGTCTCGCAGAAAAAGAGGATGGTGATGGTGACTACATGTGTGTAGTCACCAGAAAGAATGATACAGCCTAGGAGACAGACTGTTAACCTGTCTGCTAGACTCAAAACAGTGAACTCTGGAGCACAGTAAGTTCTATAAGCACAGAGAATACAAAGCACAACCTACCCTTCGTCTGAACTGCTACTGTAACTGAGACAGCGATGTTTGTGGAAGAGGTGGTAGTAATATTCACCACGTAGTTACTGCCAGAGCTGAGATCTAAACACACCTTTGGATTATCTTCACTTGTAGTGATGTTAAATATCGCATCTTCCGAGAACGTCTTCTCATCCCACCTTTGGCCCAGTATGTGGAACTATTGAAGGATTAACAAAAATGATGGTGTAACTGGTTGTGGCTCTCCAAAATTCAGAATACTAGTTCAATTAAGCCTTGAGAACCTAGGATTACATCTGTTTTAGAATATGAGCTCAATCAAAAAAACAGGCTTGTGACTGACTGTTTTGGTGCAATAAGATGGCTTAATAAATTAGATATTTAATTTCTTCTGGCTGTTAAAATTATGAATATTTTTTCATGTACTTCTACAATAAATAGAAGGAATTTATAACATGGACCCTACAAACACCTTCAACACAAACAGTAAGGTATTAAGTAAATACTCTTTCTTGTTTACAGCACACAGATGGAAACTATATCTGCTTGCTGCTTTCTTTTTTTCTAGTTTTCCCCCCTTGCCCTACAGAATCAGTAGTAAGACTGAATGCCAAACTACAGTAAAAGACAAGCTTCCTTAAGATCGTCCCAGTGCAGTGAAAAAGAAACCTGTTGTTTGTATGAGATGAAGGGACAGACAAAACTTATCTAGTTAAGCTCAGGTCAGTCCAGATTGTGTTCTGAACTTTACTGTATGTACTCTATGTGCACATCATCCTCAGTTTTGACTATTCTGAAGTGTCTCGCCGATAGCTAAATTCACACAAAAACACACGCACAGAGCACATTACAGCAGAGATCCACAGCCTGCCAGCTACCACTGGGTACATGAAAAGCACTAGTTTCGAGCTGTTAGGGTAATTACGAACTTCTTTTCTCCAGCTCAGCAGTGCTCAATAAAAGCACTCAAAGTAAAAATACATTGGTTTATAACACAGGAGAAGAAAGATAGGTTGTTTTCCAAAATTATCACCCAACCTTGAAACATATTTTCCACATTAACCTACCCACCCTGGAGATCCCCTTTTTCTTTTTTCCCCTATTTGTACATGCTCAAAAAAACCAACCTTTCTTGGGATCTTGTCATTCTCAGAACATGGGAATTCTTATAGTATTGTTTTGGTTTTTGATAACACTGACTGAACTATCTGTTTCTGAGAATTTGTATCAACTTTTATTTTTACATTTATATATGGCCAAAAAAAAAAAAGTAGTTACCAATGTTGCTTTCAATTTCCATGAAACATAGTTCTAAAATGTTGAAATATAAGATGGCCGAATCTCTTGAGCAAGGCACAGTATTTCAATATACCTTGTATTCTAAAACAAGTTACATCAAGTATCTGCAAGTGATACGCTGTTTACTTGAAACATTTGCATCGCAGAGACAGAGCTCAAGTTTTGCAGTATTTTCTATGTCAACGTGACCTTGAGCTCTACAACGAAATTTCACTAAAACATAAACTCATGCTGAAACGCTTCTTGTAGTTTCAAGCAGATGTTTAGCTAATTTACTCAACAGCTTTTGAGTTTTTCACCTAACTTTAGGACAGGGATTTGTTTCTTTCCTAACCCAGCCACCTTTAGGTTTCTAGGCAGTTCACTGGGAATAGTGAGACAAATTACCATACAAACAAAACCCACAAATCTCCACTGCTGACTCACCAGAATTAACCAGGACAAAGCTACTTCCAATCCCAAATACTGCCCCACTTACTGTGTATGTTTTCTGCATTCCCAATCTTCTAGTTTTCCTTTGCCACTTCACACATGTTTCATTGAATATGGACAAATTACTGAATAATTCCTCCTCTGTGAGCAAAAACATAAACACAGAATGAAAAGTTACTATTTCTCATGCAAATCTTAACATGTTTGGAGCAATTATTTATTTCTTCCTTTTCTCTGTTTTCAAACAGGAAAAATAAAACAAGGTAGGCAGAAGTTAGGTCGTAAGTTTTCCCTTAACTGTGTCAGCTCCTAAAATTAAAACACAAGGCTAACTGAAGAAGCATGTTCCAAGCTAATGACTGTGAAAACCTTAAACACACAGCCAGCATTACATGAACTACCATGACTAATGAAAACAAAATACTTCACTAGGCTTGCATTTTAATGTAGAACAATTTTAATTCTAATCACTTTACAGATCTTGAAGAGGACGTTAAAACATTACAGTTTTCTGACAGCAAAGGAACAAGCTATTAACTCCATCAGACTGCTGATGATACATTTCTATATATAAAAGTATACAACAGCATTGTTTCTTACACAAGGTTCTTCACTATATACTGTACTAAAGACTAGAATCTTTCATACCAGGTGATCAATCCAGGTGAAAGAGCCAATGAGAAAAGACATTTTGCTCTGCTTCAGACATTCCTCCTAGTCATAACACATTAAACTGGTACCATGCATAGGTATTGCTGGTCAACGTCTTTCATTAAAGTGTTCTTATGACAGCATTACACCACCAAAAATGAAGAGCAATAAACAATGCCCAGTTCCACTACTTCTGCCACTCGTTTTCTCCTTGAACTTGGGTGTCAGCATCTACATCTTGTGACACGCAATAGTCTGCCTTCTAAAGAATGAGCTGCTCACAAACCAGCTTGAAGACTTTGTAGACCATTGGATCTCATGGATTATAAGTCTCATTAAACTGCAAATAAAGTCAAGAAGATTTAAAAGAGCTGTCTGTAAGAAAAAGAGGCTACTAGTAAGCCAACAAACTAAGAAAAAAAGGCCCTCCTCAATACAATAACCTGCATTAAGGCATTTTAAGAAAGCTTCTGTGTTAGACTGGAAAAGAGCTTTTTTGTAGCTGAATGAATGTTTTGGTTCATTATTTGTTTGGGTTGCTTTTTAAAAGGTGTCGACATTTTTCCTTGTTTTATAATAAATAAAATTAAATAACACAGCCACAGTAAAACACTTTTCAGAACAAGCACTAGGTTAAAAGAATGAAGCCCACAGAACTAAACATGTAGGGAGTACAGTTGTAGCAACCAGAGATACATCCCTGAACATACTTGTGTTAATTTACACACTCTCAAGAGTTGGCTTATGCCTCAGAGAAAAAGCAGAGCCAGGAAGATCAACTCATCCATTCTTTTTTTAGGCAGCTGTCTCACTGCTGTCACCAGACACAGAGCAGTTGCCTTCACATGACAAGATAATCAAGTAGCCTCCCAGAGCTAAGAACAAAGCTCCTTCTGGTCACAACTCAGATTGACAGTGAATGTATTTGCTCCTCTTCTTTCCTCCAAGCAGCCTTCAAATAGTCATTCCTCTGTCCTACTAGCATATGTTCTTATTACATTCACTACATGACCAAGGTCATACAAATCCAAGGTCATACCGATTTGAAGCTGAAAAGCCTTTACTAGCTTCTGAAACTATGAAGGGGTTTTATAGGACAGCCTTGGTAGATATTTCAGAAATATTCACAAAATAGTTAGTGAAATGCTCTGGTGTAAAAGCAAGCACAGCTCAGGGCACTCTTACTCCATATGGAAACTTCATTACCATTTCACAGGGATGCCACTGTATGGAAACGGACATGAAGCTGTCACTGAAATAAATTAGTACATTGATAAGTCTCTAAAATTCATATATGCAGGCAGCTATTTATAACTACGTGTAACTGTTTATGTATTTTGCAGTGCTTTTTCTTTTTCCTTATCTTTTATTAAAAACTGTCAAAAAACTATCTTCTAATGGTATCTCCCCCTCCACATATTCAACAAGTAGATGCCTCACTCCCTAGACCAGTTTATCTCCTAATTAATTTTAATTCCCCCATTCCAAACAGTTGTTAAATATGGAAATTCTGTTGAAAGCTCTCTCTTCTACAGAATAGAAGAAGAAAGAGATTAATTGGCAGGTCCTCTAAAACAAATTTCCTTACAAATGGCTATGTGATTAATTGTATTTAAGTGCTGCTTATTATTATCTATTTCACGGTAATGTCTATGAACTCCGCAGTATTAGGGCTTCTGTACCAACACAGAGCAAAATAGTATGTTCAGTTGTTGTATTCTTTAAATCAGACACACTTTTATTAAAAGAGCGGATGGCAAAAATGACTCATTAGATCACAGTCAGAGGGGAAATGTTTGCATATCCATAGCATCTGAATTAAAATGCATAAAAGAAAGAAAAAAAAAAAAGTAATCTCTGAGACTGCTCAGCAAGAAAATCAGGCACTTGATTTATGAGTTTATAAAATACTCAGTAAACAAACAAAGCAAAATAAAGCACCAAACAACAAAAAAGTGATTATGCCAGGTGTTCAGGTAAGGAAAGAAATCTTATACAGTGGCCTCCTTGGAAGAAGGAAGGCAGAACTAGTAGCACTTTTTTCTGTAATTACATCAATTTTTCTGTTGTACTTTCTGACCTTTCAGAAGGACAAGGCCACCATGCTATCCACAGAATAGCTGGCAGACTTTTTCTCAAAAGTTTCCACCCTAAATGCGTAAGAGTGAAAGAGGACAAAAAGATGCAACATGCATAGAGCAAACACTGTAACAAAATCCTGAGCTTTCTGAGGAGACTGCTTTTCCTCCCTTAGTCTTACTGATCACACGTTCTTTGTTTGGTTAACCAAATGTACAGTAAGTGCTTGGTTTAACATTAATCCCAGTAGCATAAACATGGTATTCAATAACAGCACAAATCTATCTCTGAAAAACACTATTCACACACCTAGAGGGAAACAGGTTCCCTGACAGATTAGATCTGTGAAATCTAACGGTGCCAGTGACTTCCACAGCTTGTGAAATGCCTGGCCTCAGCGTGACGTCTTAGCAGACAGTGGCATCCTGGTCTTCAATTTGTCTGATTTTGATCACCAGCTTTCACTCAGACTCACAAATGAGATGGGAGAAGTGAAGACGCTCAATTTCCTCATACTTCAGCACTAGAAATTTCAATGCGTGATTAACCGATAAGGCCACTGGATGCCACTGCTGCTCCACTGACCTCCAGGTTACCCTCACAGTCCCCTTCCCATCCCAAGGGAAACATGCTAGAAACGACATGAAAATGCCAGGAGACCAGAGCAGAAGGGTGGAAAAATATCCTGGAGGAGTCAAATACTGAAAGGCAAACCTGGGATAGGGTAGAGATATGCAAATAGCACCTGGCTGTTAGCAGCCAGGATAGACAGATGCTGGTGAACGCAACAAAGTGATACAACAGCGTCAGTGAGTGTCGGAGGAGGAGACATCATGTTAGGAAAGCCAAAGAAATTCATTCTAAGAAGGAAAACAAGGACTGGATGTCTCAGTCTTCTTTACTCCACTTTTAAAGGCTCTGCTAGGAAGGAGGGTCCCTTTCTGTGCTTGAGTGTGTGGGAACAATCTTAACAGTAATTACATCCAGTGCGTAAATGCCTGTACTGTTACGCTCTTCTGCCTTAACCCTGCGCTGTGAGGATCAACCTTACTCCTTCGCTTAGCAGCCCCTGCGAGATCAGGTCCCAGTACTCAGTCTTATTATTTGCTGATTCAGAAAAATAATGTAACACACAGACGACTCTATGTCTGAACAGTCATTAAAACCACATCACTTCTTCCATATATACAATCCACTAGTCCTCAGTTGAAAGAGCACTTGACTATCACTGACCTCAGCTCAAGATACATCTTATCAGTGAAGTATTTCTGAATTTGCATGAAAAAATTGTATTTACCAGAAAGCAGATAGAACCAGCTCCAATCTGACATTTCATCTTCTGCAAGTAGCTAAAAGAGCATTCACATGTGCAAATTCACTTACAGAGCTCTTCCCACCAATCCCCACACATACATGTAATTTAAGGGAAAGAAAAAATCCAAATATTAGCTTTTTTTGTATGTTTTGCCTGTTCAGTTCTGTGAAAACTGTGAATGATGCTGCAAATGCCACCTGCTACTAACATGCACCACACATGTTCAGACAGAGAAATTAAACTGGAGTGAACAACATTTCAAAGAGAACTTCTGCTCAGACTGTTTCAAGGCATCTGTTCCATACCATACAGGCAAACTCCTCTTACATTGTAGCTTTCACAAGTATACATGGAATTTATTTTACAAAGACATATCTTCAGTATTCGTATCTTTTCGGGTAGCATGATAAGTTTTTATAAATTTTTCACATTTTGAGTAACATACTTGCTTCCAGTTTAACTAGCATTGCAAAATTTCAGCAGGTTTTCACCTTCAGTCCCAAACTTTACATAGAGAAAATCCACAAACAAACCAGAAACCTGTAGACAGAGAGTCATGCAGGAAGGAGCAGACAGATAGCTAATGATTTACTACTTCCTTTGGTCTAAAAATGTTAGCAGGAGACAATCGGGAACAGAGTAATTCATGTATTGAACCAGACTGATAAAAACATAAGAGATGCACATGTGAGCACACTTATAAAGGAAAGATGTATCAATCAAGGGTGTCATACTAGATGGGATTAGCTGGACTGGGATTAGAAATGCACATGATCCCCATCTGAAAGATGTTCCCTAGACTGGTATCTGCCATCACAAACTGGGTAATTATTAATTCAGTTTCAAACAAGCAAACAAAAGCCTAAATACCCCTGCAACAAGCTACACTTTTAATTTGTTTTAACTGTCACTGGGTTGCATCAGTTTGATCTAAGTATCACCTCCCATAACACAGACTCCACCTGTGTTTTTCCAGGCAATTAAAGAAAACACCAGATTACCAGATATCTGGATGTAATGTATCAAATCAGGCCTCTATAAGAACTAAGGCAAATCAGATCCTTTTCATTGATGTCTATAATTATCCTAATTGTTTCATAGGGTTCTTATTCCTACAGAACCATGGATTTTGAATCAACGCCCACAGATGTGAGTGAGACCTTTTCTGTTAAGCTTGTAACTGTTGACATGAATTATTTACACATGGCTGGGAATAAAAATTAGGACAGTAACAGCTCATTCATTGTCATGTGGAAATTACTGATGCTGCCACCACAGAAACATTCCAGCTGCCTTTCTGTGTCATCTTATTGCACAAGTGAGGATGTAAAAACTAACATCCCAGAGAATTCTAGCTAGAGGGAAAATCAGTCATTGGCAATAGGGATAACACATAGGAGACTAAGGGAAAGGGAAAGCAAAGGGAAAACAATTCTAGATTAAAAAGAGAGTAACTAGACACTCTCAGTTGCATGGAAGTTATCTTTGCTGTAGGTCTACAGTTAAATTACACCTGAAGGAGGATCCTGCTCTGTTTATTCCAGACTTGATTCAGATTTTGCTTTTGATTTTTTTCAAGGGTTGTTTTTTTTTTTTTTCATTATGAAAGTATTCTTTTCCTCTTCTGTAATGTTTTAAAGTGCACAGTCTGGACAATCTGCTATGCCTTCTCTAGACTGATTCATCAAATCGCTGTTCCTTCTAAACTTTCAAATCTCTGAAGCATGTATTTAGCACGTATCTTCCACACTCTTCATCTGTTAGGATATTCACCTATTTCCTGGAAAATGGCTCAAAACCAACCAACACCACCTTTTCTTGATGTTTGAAGATACTCCTCAGTACCATAATACCCGAGTGCCACGTGATTATCTCAACAAAATCTTCAGAGGTCAAGACATGCAGCTAAACTATTTGTGCATGGGGAGAAACAACACAGAAAAATGAAGCATTCTGGAACAGAAAACTAACCTTTAGTGAAAGATGGACAGTTCACATTGCATTTAGTAAGAGGTAATGTAAAAAAAGAGCATGCACACAAAAGGTTATGACACAGAAGCTCCAAGCTTAGAACCAGAAAGAATGTGTTTTGGTGTGAAGAATGACTTTTTCCCTATTTGAGTTCCAGCTTCACAATATGTTGAGATTGGATCATCTTTTCCTCTGTATACCACACACATGAAGCCTACTATCTACTGACAGCTGTTACTGCCTAACACTACTTTGGAAGGCTCTCTCAACCAACCAGTAAGATTGCAGTGCTGTCAGACTCAGCATGAAAGGGACACAGAGGACAATTTTACCTTTTGACTGTAACAGCCACTTCCCGCTGCCTGTTTTGGAATGCTTTACCAATAATGTGCATTACCTTTCCATGCAGGTCAGATTCACTTCTTCCTCCAGCCTTTTTCATGTCTATGGACTTTTCCCACCCATGTGCAGCAGTTTCTTCTTTTGCAAGGACAGTACTTCACTTAATACATCAAAAACACCTCCTTAAATGCATTTCTAATAATACAGTGAAGAGTGGTACTGGAGACTTATTTAAATACTGAGAATTTATTCTTTAATGCAGACTTGTACTTTCTTTTCCTTGGATAAAATAAGGAAATTGGACAAACTGTGTTGTCCTTCTTAGACACCATACTGTTGCTACCCACACCAATAGATCCTAAACACACTGAATACTAAAAACCTCCAAAGAAAACAGACATAGAGAAGGAGGTTTCTAAACAAGTTTTCTAGGATCAGAATAATGAGCAGCAGCCAACCCAGCCTACGTGCTTACAACTGGGACTAGAGCCAATTGTTACAGAAAGGATAGATCAGATACTGTGAAAAAGCTCTCCACGACAAGGATAACTCTAGGACTTGGGACCGCGAAATTGGAAAAAGCCTCATGAATAGTAGAAGGGAGAACTCTGCAAACAGGATAGAGAGAGCTGCAGTAGGTAAAGGGACCATTTCCCTCCGAATATCCCTAACAATTGTCCAATTAACACAGAAAACATCAGACACTGTCCCCTTTACGCATGAACTGACCCCTTCGTAACTGTGAAGAAGGTTGGAAAAAGTACCAGTTTTAGAGCTGCAAATGGTGTTAAGAGCCAGGCAGCCCTGTAAGCACCCTGTTCTCCGTAATTTATCCTAACTTTCCCTGGATGCCCAGGTTCTCAAAAGTTAAGCTCTGTCTGTGTGTATGTGTGTACATGCATGCATATACACATCCTACACATATTACAAGGGGAAAAAATTTTACTTCAGCTTCTATGTTAGCCCTTCCTGACCTTTTACTATCAAATGTTTTTAAGCAAGTTCAATGAAAGACAAAACCAACTCATTTATACATTTTTATTTCAGACATCCTCCAGTTCCTCTCCCTGCCCTTCTCAAAATGATACACTTCACACATTTGGTAATGGCTTACGATGTATGTTGCACACTGTGCCATTTGCAAGTGCAGATTTAGGAACTAGTGTCTCAGATAGATAGCCAAGGCACAAATCACCTTTTTTCTGGCCTTCTCACAGCTATGATAAATAAAAAACCCCCTTATCTGCAGAATCCACTCAAAAAGAAAAACATGAGGGGGAAAGCTACCTTTTATACTTCTCCCTTTTGTAACAAATGCAACTGTAAGTCTTACATTACCTTACGTCCCATTTTGAGCCCACATCCAGAAAAATGTCTCTCATTAAGATTACTACCAAAGAAGTTCAAGGTGACAATTTCTCCTGAAATTCACAATGTGAAAACCAAGCTGCTTGTTTCAGACTATCTTGTATTCCACCACTGCATGCTATAGTGCTTTATAGCCAAAGCCCTTCCCTGAAGCAAACTGAAATATTACTCCTACAAGAGAATCTTGTTTTCATTCTGAAAAAAACTGCCCAGATTTACCACGAAATCCCACCAGAGCTCAACACAATGTGTGCCTGGAATAACAGCACACCATTTCCACAATGAAAATAAATGAAACCACGCATTCCTACTCTGCAGAGGAAAAAAGTTCACCAGGAGAAGCTGTACAGGATGTCCAGACTCACACATTCAGCATACTGGACAGCAAGTATTTAATTGCTGGTATGTTCCCTGCACTTTAGACTCTTGAGTTTATGTATACAAATCAAGGGTTGTGAAAGGAAGACTGTAATCCAGCTGACTACTGCCAGACTTCACTGCTGATGGTTTAATCCAATCAGCGTCTCTCAGTAAAATTAATTTTGTTCAGCAATTTTTTAATTAGCTACTATTAAATGTACTTACATACACACACACACATATTTACTATATACCCCGACAGACAATGCAACAGACAAGGGCATTCCATAGCAATCACTGCCTAAGAAATAAACGAGTGATTATTTGCCAAAGGGAACACAGAGGATTTTTCTTACCTTCCTTACTTCTAATGAGGTTTTTCAGGCAGTAGGAAAAGAAAAATGGTTTTCCAACTTCTAACATAAGTTATTTTGGAATGGTACATGATTTTCTCTCACTTCAAGGGGAACTACTCATTAATTACACACACCTTCAAGATCATATACATCTGAAAGGCATCACTACCGAAACAGAAATTTAACTTCAAAGTCATTCGTTAACTCTAGTTAACGTGAAAAATGTAGAAGTTAAGAAGCTGAAGACCTTTGTACTAACTTCCTGTTCTTTTTTTTTTCCAAAGGAGCCGGGACTAGTTAGGCTATTTTTTAAAAGTTTTTTTCCATTCTAGTTGACTGTAACTCTGACTCTTTTTTGGCCCTCTGATCCAACAGCTAGAACTGTAGTCTACATTTTTGCCTTTGCCAAAGCTCTTGCTGAAATCCATGGTAGTCCTGTGAGTGCAGTCTGCAGGTGCAGGCCCTTCAAAGCTTCAGAGTGCTCAAGACAGAACTCTTGGCATTGCAAAGACTGACATACCTGATTATACTAGTCATTCTACACAATGCTAGCTTCAAAACCAATTCAGAAAGTACAGCTCTGCAAATGGCCTAAATGAAATATGAATTATGACTTCTAACTAAAGCAGTTCCATTTTTATAAGGGCACTATAAAAAGCGAGAGAACTGCTTTTCTGCATGCTCATTTTATTTGATGTCACGTTTTACATTCACAGCAAATGCTCAAGATAACAAGTGAGGCAAGGGAGGCATCAAAAGGCAACTCTCTGTGTAAAGGTTTGGTCTGTGAAGTGGCAGCAGTCAAAGACACACCTCCACTCCTTTTGAAAAACACGTGGATGTTACAAAGCTACGGGAATATTACCATGTGCAAAAGACAGCACTGCTACTTAGGAACAAGAGATGGACAGCTGTACAGCTATCTTGTGACACGTCTAAGGACACAGAAGAACTAAGAAGCACAACAGCCATAGTCCAAAACACCTGCTCTTTTTTTTGCTATTATTGAAATGTCAGTACATTCTGCCTCCAAGCCCACAGTACGACACCACCCTCACTACAGATCTTCCTTCTTAGGACTCATTCTTTTATAAGAAAATCCTTTTATAAGAAAATCCTTCTGGACTGAAATTCAGGCAACTAGATCTGGAAAGGCAACCATGAACAAATTTTACTTTGGGCATCATGAGAGAAGAAAAAAAAAAAGGAAAAGGAGTTTTGAATGCCATTGTCCCTATTCTCATCACAGTGCACTTTACAGTCTTAGCCCACAACAAAATATTGTTAAATGTCTTCTGCTCATCTCATGACATTCCCCTGGCTTTTAAATCTGTAGGTTCTCAGTGCAGCAATGAAACTCCAGTTGCATTAGTCCCTTTCTGTTTGAAATAAAAAGCAAGACAGCTATAGAAAGATCTGTGGCACCCAACAGAAATTGTTGTGTGGCTAACATTCTCTTCCATGACCTTTCCATCCAAAAGTACCACCACGTTCCCTACATTGTAAATTAGAAAGGGATTTACTGCCTTCAGAACAGGAATGAGAGACTATTTAAATAGCACACCCCAGAGCAACTTCCTACAGTAATATTTACCTTTGCATATGTATGTAATATTCTCCCACGACTGATGTACTGTGCATTCTGAAAAATTCCTGTCTCCATTAAAATAATATCCTTCTTTACACCGATAGTACACTCTGCTCCATAGAGCGCTAGAATTGTCCCAGATCATTTCTGTGTGTGGAATCAGCAAAGGTTTGCCACAGTCTATTTCTGGAACAGGAAAAAAAAAAAAAAAAAGGATAACAAAACCTGAAAGTGAAAACTGGCAAGGCATATCAAAAGTGTTTAAGGAAGAGAGATAATTGTCCCAGTAAGTAAAATTTCACTTTTTTTTCCACTTCCCAGCGATTTCTAGAATTCAGGTCAGCCCTTCAGAACCCAGAATTTTGTGACTGGAGACTTTCTAGCAGAGTGGGGCATTTATCCTTCAAGGTGAACCATAAAATAAAACAGTGTCCTGTTTGGAAATGGAGAACAAGGATCTCTAGGCAAATTTTTACAAGTGGATCTATCTTCCCACAAGACTCTCTTATCCCCCTCATGCTATTTATTCCTTTATTTCACCTATCATTAGTAACAATAGATCTGAAAAATGACACATGGTCCAAGGAGTGACATGGCAGAACAGCATCAAGAAGGTTAAGTTCCTTTGCCAATGGATTTAATTCAAGCTTTGAAAAAAAGGAGAAGCTGCTACAGACAAGCAGAAAGAGCACTTCTGGGGAAAAATTTGATGGATTATTCAGACCGCTTTAGAGATAATTAGAAAGCTGGGGTAATGCACTTATAAATTAATTCATTTGCTCAGTTGTTTTCAGGGGCTTCGTAATAAAATTAGGGAACAGAAAACGATAAAGTGTGAAGATCAAATCAATGGAAGAATACTATTTAGGGTTAAAATTCTGTTTCAAATCCACAAAGAATGTTACACCCCAACAAAAGATTCTGCATCACTTCACTTATAAGAAGTAAACAATATAAGAATTAAAATCTTACTTTCACTAAAACTTATATGCAGAAAACAAGTGCTTTTAAAACTGTTTGGTAAATAAGCAATTCTGAAATTCTACTCAAAAAAAAGAAAACAAGTAAAAAACGAAGAATGATCTGTAAAACCTTTAAAGTTTAACATACGAACTGCAATGGGCAATACATCCACTATCACGTCTACCTTCCTTTTCATATCCCAATGTGTATGAATGTATGTATCTATTCTAAATCATCAGAACAAGCTTTAAAATAACTAATGCACATGGAAAGAATATGCTTAACTTATAGAAGGACAGTATGTGACGAGATACAAAAATTACTGCTGCTTAACTCCAGCCATCTGCCTACAGTCATCCTGTGATCAGGCTGAAAAGCAGAAATGCAGAAGTATGTTTCTGTGTAACACAGCAAACCACTGGTGACCCAGCATAAGACTATTAAAGAAGATTCTAAAAGTACAGAGTGGTTGTAACATACACATTGCACGTTCAAAAAAATTACTACATTTGATTGCAATGAACAGGAAACTCGACCCCGCTGGATCAACTTGAAAAGATATTAATCATCTAGTGAATGGAAAAGTAAAGTTGTGCCAACGTAAAAACTGACTAAAGACTGTAATCATTGTGAGGTCACATGTAATTAGTAATATGACCTCAGAGTTCAAATACACTAGCAATTTTCTTAGGAAAACCACTTTTTTTAAAATGTAGCTTTGTGTATCTTCTTATCAAGGAACTTGTTAGGCTATATTCTTCGAAATCATAGTAACAAAAGGCATTTATGACTCATGTCAAATAACAATAGCACAACTGAGCAATCATAGTTTGCAACTGGAAACTCTTCCAATATGGGAATTTTAAGGGGACGCTAACTGCTAACAGTGGTTCCATTTCCGAGTAATGGGTTCAAACACAGAGTAGATAGTGAGCTAGAAAAATGGCAGCAATTTAGGCTGAATTTTCATCTCATGGTAATCCCAATACCTGACATATATTGGGATTTTGTCCTTAGCATGTTAACTTTTAACAATTTATTGCAACTTCATTAGCAACACAGATTAAAAAAAACCCTGTTTAATATACGGCTTTTGTTTCGTGACTGAACTTTGTATGCCAGAAGACTGTATAAACTGAATGCCTAAAGAAGATGTCTCTAACTGATGACTGCTATTTATTATGGTGGTTGAAACAGTATCTAAGCTAAGTAAGTCTGAAGACAGATTTGGTTTACCTTTGCATACCAAATCAGTACCATCCCACTGTCCTTTGTCATTGCAGACGGCAGTCCGATTGCCACTTGCAATAAAGTAACCATGATTACAATTGTAAATAACTTCACTTCCATACGTGGTTCCATTTACGGATGCTGGATGTGCATTTAAAACAGAAGGTGGAACCCCACAATCCACACCTAGGGAGAGGAAGAAAGAGGAAGATAAACTTGTTAGTCAAGCAGCAGAAGTAACGATGGCTGCACTCCCATGAGTATTTCTCTCATCATTACAAACTAACCCTCTTCTCCTGTGGTCACTCAACACTCCCTCATGTCTTCTGCGACATCCCCACTGTGACTGGGAGTGCTCCAAATGAAAATTACTTCTCTCTGCCTTTCTCTCAGAACGGCATGCTAAATCTGTGACTCCTTCCTCAGCCTAGCTGCTAATATACAGAAAATGTCCTTTTTTTTTTTTTTTTTTTTTTGATCTTTAAGATCCTCCTGCTTTTACAAAGCTGATTGCTGGTTCTATACCATTTGCAGTGAACAATAGTCTGAGGGAGGCAGATGAGCAGAAACTGCCTTTAAGAAGCAAAATTTTTAAAAGTGCACAAGGACCAGAGAAACGTTCTAACCTTTTCTATGGTTTTGCATACAACACAAAAGCTTCCTGTTAAAGCAAGGGTCTACATGGTGTTCAAAATGCATTGTAATAGTTGCTCTATTCATAAACATGCTGAGCTGTCGTTCACAAATGTATAAAACAAAGAAGTCAAGTAGCACAAAAAAGCAATTTGTCTGCTATGATGGCTCTTTTCTAAGGTAAGCAACCACCTAAAAGGCTTCACGTTAGCATGACAGAACACTCACATTCAACAGTTCAACTACACCTCTTCACATACATCACATCTTCTCATTAAACTATCTGACTTTTCATCAAGACAAGCTTCAAGAGAAGCTATACTCTTCAAAGACACATTATAGCTATATACTTATACTTAAATAAAAAAGGGGATCTGGTTCACTTACAGTACCCGGATGTTAGGTCACACATCTCACCGAATTTGACCTACCTTCAGTGGCCAGTTTCATCATAGCTATACAAAATAAACTCCTAAATTACCATAGGAAGGAAGACAAAAGGCAAATACTGATTTTCCTGAAAAAGAAGACATTACACCTGGCCAGGAGAAATTCTTAAATTAGTGATAAAGACTTATCAGGGAAACTTCCAGAG
>VFFE01007158.1:736268-752999 GCA_008921705.1 Burhinus oedicnemus | reverse complement strand
AAAAAAAAAAAAAAAAAAAATCATACAGGAGGCAAAGTCCACAGACAGGGCTTCTGCCCTGCAGACTTAAAAGCACAGGTCAGAGTAGGTACAACTCTATTATCTAAGATCTGATTTTATCTAGTAGCAAAAACAGCATCCAAAGACTCTCACCTTTGCAGGAAACTATGTTCCCATTTGGATGAAAAGAACGCTCTCCATTTTCTAATTTATAACCATCATTGCAGTAACACCTGTAGCTTCCTTCAGTATTCTCGCATCTTGCATTGTGACCACACAGCCCAGACTCCTCACATTCATCTATATCTAAAAATTCGGAGAAAAATATACGAACTTTGTAACAGGAATTTTTTAAAATTAATTAATTAATATACATTAATTAATTAAAACAAATACAGCATTCCATGAAGGGCTCTATGTAGCTTCTGATGGCTCTTCTAAGCAAAGGAGGATATTAGTGCCTGGTGTTCAAGCATCTGGAAGGAGAGGACTCTCAATTTTGTAGGTAGCTATCCTTTACATTGTTTCTGTTCTACCTGACAAAGAGTTTCCAATGTTATCTCCTGCTACAACAATCCCAGAAAAATGTCCTGTCTGCAAGTATCTTAATCATTTACAACACTTCATTACTGTAACAAGGAATTGGCTAATATTCTACACTAAACACAAATATGACATTCTGGCAGAAAGACAAGTACAATCTCATTTCCTTTAATCTATCTTCTTCTTCTGTAAAGATTATTGCTTGAATTTAACTGTGAACCACTGATTTGTAACACAGCAAAGAATGCAAAATGGAACTAATTCGTAGCTGTTAGAACCTAGATGTCAAATAAGTGTTTTCTTCCACAGCAGAAAGTACTCTGAGATAGTTCTAGAAACTGAGTTCTAAAGTGATGGGGAAAAAAAGATTTGTGCAGTAGATAATTAAGTTCTGGATTCCTGGTGCTCAAGATTGTTTGTGATGTCTACCTGTACAGTTTGTGCCATCGTTGGGAATAAATGTCTTGTTGTTGTTGGAGGCTCTGTATCCATCAAGGCAAACACAGTAAAAACTTCCATGTGTATTATGACACAGCGTGTGATTTCCACAGATCTTGCTGGCTCCAATCTGGCATTCATCTTTATCTGTCAGCACATTTGAAACACATCAGAGTGCGATTAAGAAACATATACAACATCCTTACCTCCTCACTCGTTCTTGTGTAACTAGACTTCCCCTTACTGTTTTTCTTTCTAAGTTATTTGGGATGTAAATACTGCTAATCTAGACCAACAGAGGCTGCTGCCCCTGGATGAAACCGTGCATAAAGTTTTATGACACAGCTTGAGCTGACCTAAGAGCTGCTGAAACCAGAGGACCCTGCTCTCTGCTTCTGCTCCTCCTTACCACATTCACTGGCTGCAGCACTTCACGGAGCTTGCGCTGGTCTTACCCAACTCACTCAACTGGCAGAGAACTAACATGGCAAAATATGCAGCTTGTCTTCTCCCACAATAATGAGATAACTGAACTCTGCGCAGGGCGCAGCGGGTGCCAGTGCTTGTGAAGGAAGGGGAAGAGATGGGAGTGCAAGAGAGAGAGGTGGAGGACCTTTCCCTTTAAGCAGTGGCAAACTGTTACATACACTCAGATACAGCATTTGACATCATCCTTTCATTCCCTTACTGATTTGTATGAGATGGTATTAAAAAGACGCTATCAGCTACAGTAATAAAACAAAGCTGAACAACACTTTTCAGGTAATAGACACTGGCACATAAGAAATCTGTATATATGCCCACTGTTATTAAGAACAGAAGTTCAAATTATGAAATTAATTTTTAGTTACTTAGTAATCTGAGATAACTAGAAAAATCAGGAAAAAAGCTCTAATTTTAACTGTCAGTTTAATTGTCTAGTTTTCAGTTCAACAATGCATAGGCTGAATGGAATAATAAAATCCACCATATTTTTTTTTTTGCTGAAGCTAGGATAAAAAAATATTAAATAAACCATTCCAATACATTATATTTAAAAAGTAAATGTTTGATAAACCCCTGCATTGTCTAAGACAAAATTAATTCAAATCCTTCATTATATAGCAGAAACTGAACAAAACAGCTAAGCAACTAAGTACAAAACAATACGTACATCAAGTTCAAGTAAAGTACAGCTCACGGCTAGCTGTTAAAAAACCCAAAAAACAAAACCCACACAATCCACTCATATTCTAGGTTTTGGAAATTCTGCCAGGAAATGACAAAGCTGTTACTGTGTTTGGAAGAATTCAGTAATATTACTCAAGAAAGAACTCGAGGAAGAACTCGAGAAAGAACGTACACGGTTTCTTGCCATTTTACAAACAGGCAGCCTACCTTGACAATGGGTTCTTCCATTGCCTACAAATCCATAGTTACAGATACAGACGCTTTTTCCATCAATTTGATGACATGTAGCATGGATGTGGCAAGTTGCACAGACATCTGAAACTGATCTGTTCACAATTCCTTTAAGAACAAAAAGACACACTTTTTTTTTTAAAAAAAAAAGGACCATAAAGGTGGTCTTGTGTGGGTAACTGGCACAGAATTTAAAGTGGAGATAAAGTCCAGATTAAAACACATAGAATAAATTCCCACCTCCTCCTACCTCATTTTCAAACGTGTGGGAAAACAACAGCCATAGTATTCAGAGACCAAAGATAAAATAATAAACAGAAAGGATTAAACAAAATAACTATACTGAACAGTTTTATCCATCCACCTATTCTTCAACAAACAAAACGGCTTTTCAGCAGCTAGCAAGGCTTGAGAGACTTTTCAGAAATAGCTCTATCCAGTATTATTAATCTTTTCTCCATATTCATTTTCTTTCCTTGTCGTCTTGATTTCTGTTTCCTCATTTATTCTATTATTTTGTTTCTATTATTTACACATAGGCATGTGG
The DNA here is from genome assembly GCA_008921705.1 of Burhinus oedicnemus. NCBI lineage: Eukaryota > Metazoa > Chordata > Aves > Charadriiformes > Burhinidae > Burhinus > Burhinus oedicnemus. Next base: position 750,070 of record VFFE01007158.1, on the reverse strand, counting down.
GCTATCTATCAACCTATTTGTATCTTATATCATCAATATGTATATGGTACAAATGCTATTCATAAAAATGATGTGGAGAATGCTGCCAGCAGGAATGAATTTATATTAGAAGTAGTTTTCCAGCATATGACACACAACCTAATTTACAGTAATTTGATAGGGCTATAAACATACGTGAAACTAGAATAAAATACAAACTTACACCGTTAATTCTATTCCTACTTCTAGTGCATTATGTGCATTTCCCTCCATTTTTGTAAGCTCTTTTTGTTATCTTCACATATGGACTGGCTTTCCAAATGATAAACCTCAGAATGGATGGCTTGAACGTAGAGAAAGCATGTATATGCTTACTCACTTTTTAGATTTTTAAATAATTAATACTGCAAAAGATGATGTTGTCTGATGACACTGGACATAGCAATTTGGCATTTTTTTACTCTTCTAAGATAGCTACGATTGATAAGGATGGCGTGGTTCTCACAAAATATAAACCTTGCTGTGTACATAGCAGCTCTGACAAAATTTTGTGTGCCTTTACAGAGTGTCTAAATACGTAACTGTACCTGGAAGGAGAAGGCAGCTGAACACTCTAGCCAGCCTTTTTTACGCACCAAATTTATCAGTGTTATAAAACTGCCTTTCTACAGGCACAGTGTTTCAGTCTTACAGTGCGTTTCTGAGTGCATTAAGACTAGCGAGAAGCATCACCAATTCCTACTCCTAATTCTCAAATGTTTTAGTGTACTTTTGTGTGTGTCCGCTCCTAATAAGAACTGAAAACAGAAACTGTAGGCATTCAACGGTAGCCAACGTAGATCAGAAAATAAAAAACAGCCACGGTAAGAACCTTCTCATGATCCCTCAATCTTCTGATAAGACGTGGGAGTGTCCTCCTCAGATTGCTGCTACGGCAGATAAAAAACGGTTTCTTCACCCCCTTCCTACTACAGATGAAACTTTGCGACTTACTTCTCCTTAGTAACGTACCATTTTTCACTCCGGCACTGAAGTCACCTCATGGTTTCGGTCCTACCCCAGCCGCCCCCTCAGGCGCGGCTCCCGCCCAGGCCAGGCCCTCTCACCCGCCGCCGCCGCTACAGCCCTCGCCGGCCGGCGAGAAGAAACACGGCGCCCCGTGGGCTGCCGCCGCCCCGCGCCCACCGAGGCCTGCCTCCGTCACCACCACTGCCAGGCTCTCGACGTCCCGGCGGGGCAGGCGCCCACCGCAACCCTCCCGGCCGCCGCTGCCCTCGTCCCCTTCGCGCCTTCCCTGCCTCGGCTGAAAGGCGCCGCCCTGACGGCCCGAGGCCCCGCCGCGGCCCAGGGAGGGGCCGCACTTACCCCGCCGCCGCCCCGCGCACTGCAGCAGCGCCAGCGCCAGCAGCAGCAGGAGCGGCCGCAGGGCCCGGCCGCCCCCCGGACTCATGTCCCCGCCGCCGCCTCCGCGCCCCTGGGTGCTGCGCGGCCCCGGTGCCTCCGCATCCTCGCCGCGGGCTGGAGGGTGGGAGGGGAGCCCAAGGGGAGGGCGAAAGGCCGCGGCCCCCGGCCCTTATCGCCGCCGCGCCCTCGGGGCCCCCCCCGGCGTTCCCCTCGGCGAGGCCCCTTTCCTCCCTCGGCCGAAGAGCCCTTGCCCGCAAAACCCTCTCTTTTCTTCTTTTTTTTTTTTTTTTTTTTCCTTTCTACCCTGGCACAACCCCTTTCCTTCCCCAGGACGCCGCCTCTGCACCGGCCAGGCAAGTGGCAGAGCTGATAAGGGCTGTTGCTGCCTGTAGCAGCCGGCCCTCACCCCGGGGAGGCGGGGGGGAGAAATGGAGGGAAGGGTTATTTATGAGTCCTGGGAAAGGCGACTGTAAAGTTACACCTATTTGTAGGTGGCAGCTGTGCTGGTCCCTGCCTGGCCATGTCCCCTACACACAAGAGGGAGCCGCTGGACAGCTGTGCTGGACCCGTCTGCAGACTTGGCGTATCAGTTCTGCAAACGTGTGAAAATTGTGTAACCGTACGCCCCCCCCAGCCCTTGGTACTTTAAGTAACGCTTTGTTGATGGGCTGAGGCCAAGTGCCAGGTCCTGCATTTGGGTCACAACAACCCCATGCAGCGCTACAGGCTGGGAGAAGACACACTGGAAAGCTGCCTGGAGAAAAGGGACCTGGGAGTGCTGGTCGACAGCTGAATATGAGCCAGCAGCGTGCCTAGGTGGCCAAGGCCAACAGCACCCTGGCCTGTATCAGGAATAGTGTGGCCAGCAGGACTAGGGAAGAGATTGTCCCTCTCTACCTGGCACTGGTGAGGCCACACCTCGAATACTGTGTTCACTTTTAGGCCCCTCACTAGAAGACAGACAGTGAAGTGCTGGAACATGTTGAGAAAAGGGCAGCAAAGCTGGTGAAGGGTCTAAGAGCACAAGTCCTATGAGAAGCAGCTGAGGGAACTGAGGTTGTCAAGCTTGGAGAAAAGGAGGCTGAGGGGAGACCTTATCACTCTCTACAGCTACCTGAAAGGAGGTTGTAGAGAGGTGGGGGTCCATCTCTTCTCCCAAGTAACAAGTGATAGGACAAGAGGAAATGGCTTCAAGTTACACGAGGGGAGGTTTAGATTGGATCTTAGGAAAAATTTCTTCACTGAAAGGGTTATCAAACAGTGGAACAGGCTGCCCAGGGAATTGGTGGAATAACCATCCCTGGAGTATTTAAAAGATGGGTAGACATGGTGCTGAGGGACACGGTTTAGTGGTGGTTTTGGCAGGTCCCTTGCAGCCTAGATGACTCTATATTCTGTTCTGTCGTTGGAGGCCTTCACTGCAGTACAGGTGAATTACAAAACTTAATGTTTTTAATCAGTACCAGCAGTGCTGCCTGAAGAATTTTCTGCTGTAGAAAACTCGTAATCCTCCTAAAGCTCATGGTCCTTATTCAAGCGAACCTGAAGTTTTAGAAAGCTGCATAAACTTGTACTTATCTGCAAATGCAGTTGCCCAGTTATCACAAGTACAGTAGAGGAGTGCCAAGGAGATGAATGGGGGAAACCTAACACAAACATAGATTTAGGCATCTTTGATGTGCTGTAGTGAGCTTCGTGAAGTTTTGCTCGTGTGCTATGTTGGCTTTACATCAGTGCCCTTTAACACTAACACAGTCAAGTCCTCCATCACTGCTGCATTTAAGTGACATAACCTGGTCTTTTACTGTTGTCTGCTGTGTTGTAACAAAAAAGACCAAACAATCTGTGTCCAATTTCAATGGAAACAAAACCTATTTTCATAAAACTATCAGCTTTATTGATTTGCTTTTATTTATGTAAGTTGGTCTGTTCCAGTGTTTTTTAATTACCTCTCTGTCTCTTTAAGCATGTATACATTTTAAAGCAGCTTCTGCTACCCTTATTCATCTTGACCAGGACACAAAGTGACCTGATTCTTCAGCAGTGGCCAGTTACATCACAAGCAACCCTGCTTTTGGAATAACACACAACAGATGTCAGTACCGCATATTTCTTATTCTTAATTTCTTAAATTACCAAAATTGCAGGCATGGTGATAAGGAGTTTATCACTATAGGCAATGATTCAGAGAGAAATTGTTCTGCACAACATACTAAAAATTATTTGGAAATTACATTTTTTTTCTCTCCCTTAGCAGGCCACCAAGTTGCAGACACACTAACCACTGCAATTTCTACTGTTTCTTTCATAAAAAGTAATGGGAGCAACTGTTTATAATTATAAACACCTCACACAGCAAACAGGAAAGCATTTTTGGCAGCAAGTCTGAAGAAATATATCATTATATTTATAAAGAGAACAAGTTAAAAAATGTAATATAAACATTCTTTAAAGAAAGTAACAAGTGTATCAGTAGAAAAAAATACAGGACCTAGACTGCAACAAAACTCCTTGTTTTGTTCCAGTCTAGTATGTCTTAAACAGCAACTAATCAGCTGTTTAAGACATACTTCAGTACCAAATAATTAAACTACACACAAAGACTACTTTAAATTACACGTTGTTTGTGTATCTAAATTCAAAGCACAGTCACACGATGTGTGAAAAAGTGTCAAAAGGATGTTGAGTCGTATATTCTGTTTTTCTGCTCTATGACAAGATAGACTACATAAATGATTCCTGACATACTTGTCTAACCTGCTTTTTACAGTGACAGTGATGTAGAATTCACAGCATTCCCAAGCAATCTGTTCCAGTACTTGACTCTCTTTGTAATCTGGAAATTGTAATCTAAGGTTCAAGTTAACTTTTAGTGAAATTGTTAAGTCTTTTTTCAGTTCCCAATGGCCTTCATGATCTGGACCCACATTTGAATCAGCCACTGAAATGAGTCACAGATCACTTCTGCTCTGAGGTCACCTGCCCAAGTCCTGACTTAATTTATCTAGAAAGACAATTAAAGATTTAGGAGGGTAAGACAGATCACTGTCCCAACATGCTGATCCTTACAGCTGAGGCAAATTGAGCTTATTTCATACAAAAATCTGTCTAATAAAAATACAGGACAATATCCACATAGATTTTGTTCTGGATGGCAACTGTCGAACTTCAAGGACCTAGTTTGTAATGACAATGTTTCCTTTGTCCCTAATAGCATTAAATCTCACTACCCAGAAGGCATCTGTACCAGTATTTGCTTCCATTTCTCTTCTTTCTGATAAGAAAACAGTTGTGATGGTCAAAGTAATTGAATTCATCCAGAGACACTTGGAAGCTTCCTGTGCAGTTTTTCCTTGCAGCTGTCTAAATGGAGATAATTGCAAATCAGAAAGGCAAGCAGGATTAAACATCTCCTCAACCGTCTGTATTTGTTCTGTCTCCTTTGCAGACAGTGAATGTCACTATGTCATCTAAATCACATTCTTTTTGTAAGGACGTTTGGCATAGGTTACACTACTTATTCTGACATATAAAGACAAAATATTTGATACTAATGGCTCTTTCAGCAAAAAGATTTTTAAAAACACAGCAAACATCTTCAGACAGAGTGAATAAATATAATTCATCCTTATTAACAGATCACTCAGCTATTCATAATGCAGCTGCATTCTCGAACAGCTTGCTATCAAGCACTTCTTTCCAGCTGGCTACGAAAAGAGTAACTGCAACCTGATGGGAGGTTCCTTCCATCTGAATTCTGCCTCTCTTGCCTACTTAAAATGAATCAGATTAATAACTGGTTTCTGGTTATCCACTTAATTTCCAGAATAAGCAACAGCAACTGTTGAAGCAGAAATAACTGAAAGTTGGCTGACCCTCTCCAGTTTCTGATGAAAATGCTTCAGTAAACATTACGCAGAAGAAAAGCATCCTCTTCTAATGAATTTTGCTAGAAAGGAAATATTGCCACTCAAGTTTTTTGCAGCCTTTCTGTCTGTACTCTCAGGCGCTCCTGTGCCACTGTCTCAACTCCTGACAAATGAAGTCAAGATGAAAAAAAGAAATGGGATTTCTGCAAAAGAATTAGAGTGAGAGAGACCTGAATTCGAACCTTAAATATTGAATGCTTCTATACAATTTCCCTGAAGGACAGGCCTTGGATGAAACAGACATCAGAGCATGCCATATACATCTCATAGCATGAGCATGGTAGGTGATAAAGCCTGCTGACAGTTGCTGCTAATCAGAAAAGCAGCTCTACAGAGCAAAAGGGCTGCTATCTGTGGGTTTTAGTGTAGGAGTAGGAGCCCAAACTGAGCTTTGCCACATACTCACTGTGACCTTTGATAAGATAACCCCTTTCTGCCTCTCTTTGCTTCTCCCTCCCACTTAGTTGTGAAACTGGGATAATATTCCTACATAGGTGTGGTGAGGCTTAATCCCATAAAAGCAGGTCTGAGATGATGCAATGTAAACTTCTGTTATTGAAGCTCTGATGTCACTACAATCTGCCCCAATTTTTAAATCATGAGGACTTAGTGTCAATTGGTTTATGGGACAGCATAATGTTGCTGGATCTTGGAATATCATGCAAGGTGGCTGCTGACTAGTCAGCACTTCTGATTATTCCATGCTGTTATATACAAGCTGTGTCATTATTTTGAGGGCTATGCTGACTGAAGGCAATAGTTAAAGAGGAGAGAGGCAGAAAGTCACAAAGATAAGGAAGAAGAAAAAGTAACAGCACCCCCTTCATATATTATAAAAAAAAAAAATTACTGTGATTTTCTTAACTCCACATAAATGGACAGACATCTTTTCCTTTCTGATCCTAGAATACCTGCTAAAATCAGAAGAGAATGTTTCCTTCTCTGCCAGGCTCCCTGGGCTCATCCACAAGGATGCTGGCCTTACTATTGCAGCTGCACAAAACTTAACAACTTATAGCTAAGGCAACAATTAATGGTAATTTCTTTGATAGGTTCAGGAAGAAACCCAAATGCCACTGACTGTATTATCCTTCTCTCATGATTAGTTTTGCTGTATTTTGGGGCAAGATCAGTCTAGAATTGCCATCATTAGATCGCAAATACGGCAACTTGTCAACTATAATATCTATGAAAATAAAAAATTCCATACACATTTTTTATGAGAAGGGAAAACCAAATATTGACTAGAGACTATAAACCAAACAGTTCTCCTCAAGCTGTTCAGGCAGCTGGGGATTCTCTTCCCATGGCTTCTTTCCCTACAGACCAACTGTATTTTGTCACCTGGCAATCTCATATTTTCATCAACACTTTGTAGTGGGAAAGAAGAGGGGAAGAATCTAATAACCAAACCTTTCATAGTAAATACCTTGACCTTCACTCCCCAGGTTGTTTTGTAAGCAATTCAGTTTTCACATGCTGTTTATCCAGTTTAAAGAAACTGTTGATATCTCAATTAGAAAGCACATCAAGTTACTGTATTTTTAGACTCTGGGAACACAAAGCCAGCAGGATGAGTTGGATTTCAGATTCATAATGTTATGCATTAATTTTTGGCATACAAAGCGCGAGTGCTTTTGTTTGGTTACAAAACCTGCATGAGCTCTGCTTTTTGGTCTTTCAAAATTCAGTTAGGTATAACTATTATTTCTATGTTTACTGGCAATCAGAAGAGAAAGAGACCCTGGCTGATAACATTCGTATGTTGTCATAAATTGTAGTAAAGACATAAGATTGACATTTCTACAGTAATAAAAGGTCACCTAGTCTTTTTTATATATATATATATAGATAGATACATTAATTGCAAAGCTGACAGCCTTGTGTATCTTCAAATAGTTTACAATATTTCTACAAGAATCCTCAAGACTATCAGTAATGCCACTATCCAGAAATTGACTGGCAATGAGACCACTTGCCACATTAATTAAAGGCTGAATTCTGTCTAGTACTGAACATTTTTTATTGCACCACAAAAATACCATAGCTAAATGACAAAATCATTGACCTTCACTGGGATTTTGTCTACTACCTGCTTCTTCCCACAAGGAATAGAGTATGCGTTAGACAACACCTAAATAAAAATTAAAGATCAGAGATATGCTTAGAGATGATGGAAAGTTTTCTATAAAAGTGAAAGAAAGTCTTTTGGAGATGGGTGTTCACATTCTAAAGGCTCCTAAAAATTTGGAGGAAAAGACCCACACAACTAGACTAGTCAATTGTTCCATTTTATATAGACTCAAAATTAGGGAGATTACTGTACATCTCTGAAAGGGTCTGTGCGTGAAAATGCATTTTGTATGTACTGGCTTTGGAACACTGCTTGTCAAACCCATACAACCACAAGTATTTGATACAAGTACTTGTTGGCTTTTAGAGAGACTTTTTTAAAGCACTGTCTAGGATTAAAGTATTGCCAAATATTAAAAAAAGTTCTGAATTAAGATATTTCCAAAATGAAACTGCTCTTTAAATGTAACCGTCCCTGCTTTAATCTGAAAATTTAGGTAGATAAGTGTCACTGTAGATGGCTAGGAAACAAGGAAAATGTATTTGAACCTAACCTATTGCTTGTCAACAGTGTTGTGGTGAAATGTTTGAAAAAACAAAGCATTGCTGGCAGAAAAACAGAGACTTCTGTGTATTAGAAGTGTAGAAACATCTATAGGCATCAATAACTTACCTTGTGCCTAAGGAAAAATAGCTGCCTCTTGAAAATGATGACATTTAGAAATAACCTGCTCTGCTTTTAAAGTTTTGGGTTTTTTCCCTCTTTGTATAGAAAAAACACCCCTTAACAACATCCTGAGTGTTTCATTGCAGGTTATCACAAAATTAAAATATAGTACATATTAACTGTGCTTTTCTAATGGTCTCTGAATGACAGATTTTTCCAGCACAGCCTTTCTCAAACAGCAGCTTTTCCAAATCTTGGGAATCCAGATTTCTGAGCATATTTTTTCTCAAAACAACAACAAAAATTTTTCCTCAAAACAGTTCAACTTTTACTTACACTCAGAGATCCTTCTACACTTATGATTCTAAAGACAATTATGCATAAAGTGAACACTTGGCCCTATAGTAAATATTTAGGACCCAGAATCAAAATTTTGGGCATGTTTTAAACTTGTAGCTTGTCCTCCTGAGGAATGCATGGCCAACTTACATTCTAGAATATTTCCTCAGAATTAACCTGGACAGGGTAGTCAATAAACATACAACGTATCAGTAACTGCTTTTCCTAGACTACTTTTCTGACCTTGTAATTAAAATACACTTTAGAGTTGCAGAAGAGGCATTGCAATTGTTTTTGGTCATGTGCGATACTCTTCTCAAAACTCCTGTGATAGTATTACAAAGAGGGAAAATGAGACAAATGACACTTGCCTAAATCCCCAAAATACCCATAGATTAATCTGAGCAAGAAATCAAAGTTTGTCTTACAATGCACTGTCAGTTGTAACCTTTAAGTCTGTAGGAAAAAAATATAATATTTACCTAGAAAAATGTATAGAAAACAAACAGATAAAACATCCCTCTCTCTCCCCACAACAAACTTTGACATGGGTAACATGGCTACTATGCATCTCTAATGAGCGGTTAATGAACTAGTCCCACACTTAATCGTCTTTTTGCCTTCTTGGAGAACTTCCTATACACCAGAATAACTTGAAATTCAAATAACGTAAGCCTGTGGGAACTAAGTGATGAATGCCTATTGAGTCCTGCACTAGGCTGAATATTTTTTTCTTGCTATGTACTCCATCAACTCACTAATTACAATTACAGAATTTTTTATTTCATACCCATTTGAAATACAACTATTTAATCTGTGACATTATACAGCTACATAAATCAAATATCCCAATTTATAACTGTCTTAATAATATAACACAGTGCATTAACATAGCATTAAGATCCATGTAAGTGATTTTACGCTTTCTTCCAGCCTTTAAAACTTCGGGGTTGTTTTCAAGTTAGGCTGAAGGTACAGTCCCATCATTGGGAGAATAAGTGAGAAGATATATTTTTAAGTTTAGCAGTGTAGTTGTTTAGATTAGATCCTAGACTTTGAAAGGAAAAAAAAATAAAAAAAAATCAAGATTAGTCAGCAGGATTTCTCAACTTACATTCAGCATCTTAATCAAACCCATTGTTTCTATGCAATTGATTTGCAAAGTTATCAGCAATTTTCCCATTAGATTACATGAGACAGTAAGTGACTGAGATATCCCAGGCAAGACAGGATGTTGTTGCTAACATCTTCTGGTTGTGTCAGACCCTTCAAAAGTAATTTCTTCCATATCTATTTTCCTACTGATGAGTGGCAATAATGACTGCAAAAATATTTTTCAGGGGTGTTGATTAAAATCTGATGCATCAAAATAAAAGCTAATTGAAAAATATATTCTTCCCATAATACAAAGCTGGGAGAATCTAAGCCCTGCAGAATAAGCAGTTTGTATATCAAGTAAAGACAAAGATACACAGTAACTGAACGTCTTCCTCAAAGAAAAACAATTTAGACAAGCAGCAGTCATAGTCCTGTAGCGAGTGCTGAATAAAGGGCTCCATAAAGAGCTCCAGGAAGCTCTTTGGTAATCTTACAAGCATATATAGCATGCCCTAAAGATGAAATTAGCCCAGGCCATGTTGCAACAGACAGGCTGTAACCAAGAATGCCAACCCAGAGCCGCAAGAGAGAAGACGACATTTATGCCATAAGAAGTCTTAGCATCAAGAAGTATGGTGGTGTGTAACGTTTATATCCTTGTGGCTGAATTAACATTAAAAGATCTTATCTTGGGAGATGCTTAAACCCAAGAACTCAAATAGGATAATGCATTGTCGTTTATTGTTGAAACAGAAGGCACTCAATAATTAGGATAGGTGTCCTTTCAAAATCTTCAACATTCAAGTTCCGCATCTGATAGAACAATGAAGGCTCTGAGAAGGAGTGTAAGCTTGTTGAAGCACATACAGGAACAGTGTGAGCCCTTATGCTTTTGACAGGATAATTAAAGCCTCAGCAAGAGGGAATTTGAAGCCATCCAGTCACACTGAGAACATACACACAAAAAGGAAAAGAGTATGTAACACAACCAAACATCATACATGAAGGAAGATGTAGAAACAACTTTCAGTTAATAGATATAATAGAACAGAGTACTTAGGTAGCAAACCCTTTTCAGAAACTTACTGAGCTCTTAAAGAGAAAAACTACTTTCACAGCTTTGTAAAATGGGGAACCTTAGTTACACAATTGACAAGATATTTCCAAATCTGTTGAGCAGAGGAGTCAAATCCTGCATATACAGGAATGACATTTTGCTGAGTGTGCTGTATTGCTGCTGTTAAGTCTCATTCTGCTTTGGGGAAATTTGGCCATGGGAGAGAACTGGAAATAAGAGGGGAGGGAAGGAAAGAACAGTTTAGAACTGCTGAAAAATCAGCCAGTGATATTGCCGCATTCTTTGGTAAGAATTAATACGACAATTTCAATTTTTTGCCAATTCTTAACTGAAAGTTTTTAATTAGGAAAGAACCCACAACCCTCCCTCCAAACACCCACCCACATCGGAGTAACTAAAATAGTTTATGAATCTAAATAATGGGATGTTCTTCCCAGATCGTCAACAGAATTCATAGTACTGAACAGAACAGTTATCCTAATTTTTTTAGCTTTTGAGATAGCCTTGTCATTTTTTGTGTTAAGATCATATTTTTTTAAAACAGCTTCATTTTTATTTTTACAGTGATGCTTACTCACCAGTGCTTGGAAAGACATTCTCTATGTGTGTGCTAGGTACCACCATAGCAGGGTAGAAACAGAAACTGTATCCAAACACAGAGCTGCAAGCCTGCAGCATTATGCAATATCCTTCAGTCACTCCTCTTTAAAAAAGTTTCCAAGCATGGAATAATGGCTTTTCAAACCCAGATGGGCTCTGGAGGGAAAAAAAAGCAGCAACAAACACACAAAGCCCTCAATAAAAACTATTATAGACCTTTCATCATACAACTAATATGCACACACATGAGAACCAGTTAAACCGTAGCTGGAAAATACACTTGACACTACATTTAATGCAGGTACTACAGAAGTCTTTGCTTTTCAACCAAGTGATTTTTAATGCTTGCATTAAAAGCTAAGATTGTCTCAGATGGACACTGACTAGCTGGTACTTGAAGAAGACTGGAAATAAAAAACAGGACCTGAAAGTATTACCCTGATAACCTGACTTAGACTAAGCAGAAAGTATTAAGGAGTGGGAACAATCACTCACTTGAGACTAAAGTACTACTCTCCTTCTAAGAGCTCTTTTGGAGTCAGGCAACTCATGTTGCTACCCTAAACTACCCTAAAAAGGTTTGTCCTCATTGTCAATGGACAATTCCTCTTGTTGTTTGCAGCATCTGAGCTGAGTTTATGGTCGACAGCAAAAGCATTGGTCTGGAAATGGTGTCTGGGAGGGTTCACTTCTCTGTGGTCTCTTTTCCCTTCTGTCTCTACCTCCCATGCTTCCTCTCACCTATGTATTCTACCTCATGACTTCCACTTTCATATCTTTTGACATCCTTGTACTCACCTGTTACACTTTGAAGAACTCAAGCCCAAATATCCAAGCGCACTTAACACGCAAGAGGGTATTTTTATTTTGTTTTTAAAAGATACATTATCTTGTTTCCAGCTCTGTAAATAGGTGAGCACTGGGACTGTAGAGTAATCTTTTGGGACTGATCCAAACCATATGAGATCTTACCTGTTGGCAAGTTCACCAGTTACTGCCCTTTCTATTTCAGCTTGTAAGTAACAGAACAAATTCTGGTATCAAAAATTTTATATCCATGCTATTTAAAAATTATTTTTAATTTTTCCAAGATGGATGCTTCTATTAACTACTTAGGGAAAAATAATTACTTGTGATTATATTACAGAGGTACAATGACAGCAGACAAGAATTTGAGATGGGATTTACTTTTTGGTTAAGGAGGAAAGGGAGAAGATGACAGGTAGAATTCCATTCTCCTACCACACTTTCTCAGGCAGATTTGGCCAAAAAAGCAGCCAGATTTTGGTGACCAAAAGCTAGCATTTTCCCCAGAATGCTCATCAAATATTTAAGTATCAAGTGCAAAATCACTAGTTACACTTGGGGACTACATATTGAGCCTTTGGAGAATAAGCATTTTGCTGACAGCTGCGATCCTGCTAGATTGGCTGAGAATTTTAGCTCAGAAAGAGGCACTACTCCCCACTGGTATCTATTGCTTTAGGCTACTGCTTGTTTACCATCAATCCTGAATTTTGGAAGCAAGAATAAAAGGGTCTAAACTAGTGTTCTGTAACACACAGAAGGACAAGCAGAAGAGTATGAAAGAAAAGCAATCAGCAAGAAAGTTGAGAAACAGGAAGCTGAAAGCAGACCATCTTTGTCAGCTACTATTCATATTTTTTAAAATCTTTGTGCAAATGATACAAACTTGAATCGTAAGGCTAGAAAAGAGTACAGCATGGTAAAAGAGAAAACAAAAGAATTCTCATTGATGAGGCCCGAAGGCTTGAAATCTGTCATCCCTGTCTCAAAGACTGAAGCAGTCTTCCGCTGCTGTATTGGCTCAGGGTTGTAGAATAGATTTCCATCCTACTGAAAATGAGAATTTCTGTCCTCGTCAGGGGAAAGCTTAGGTGCTGGTGAACTTCAGCTGTTGTTGAAGATGTGTATTAGTCCTCTTAAGATACTTTTGATATAAAAAGCTTTAGCATACATGGCCATCTAAGCAAAAGAAAAAAAAACCAACCAGAAAATAAGGCATTAGCTGTACAAATATAAGACAAGAAAAACCCCAAAGCAATAGACAAGAACACCGGAAAATTTAAGAGAGTAGAGCTGTAATGACATTTATTGATGTCACTGCTATAATGACAGGCATGCTACAACAACTAGAGTTAGGAAAAGAGTCAGGTATAGATACCAAGTAATCAGCAAATACACCAACCTAAGAGAAACAGAATATATTGCAGCATAAACAAAATGAAATTAACCATGCGCTACACAGTCAGAAAATAGGTTTCTTTAATATCGTATCTTTTCAGTTTTAAGTCATCTCAACAGACATGGAATCCTTTTTACGCAATGCCAGAAGATGCTTTACAAATGGAAGCTGTTGCTTATTAAAATATATAAGACAATTTTTTTTATATATAAAAACATTTTACACTCCCATTTGTTCCCCAAAACACTTTTTGCCAAGTTTAAAAAAACACCCCAAAACATGATGTTACAGATATTTACAGCATTTTCTTGTGTTAGATAAACATTTTTATAAACTGAAAGGGAACTTTTATGAACAGATCATGTAAAACGAGGGAATGTCAGCAATTCTTAGCCATGCTTTGTGTGTCTTGAATACAGTACTAAAAGT
>VFFE01007158.1:726093-736248 GCA_008921705.1 Burhinus oedicnemus | reverse complement strand
AAGTGTGGCAAAACATTACAGCGGAAACAAATTCTGCATTAGTTGGATGTAAATAAATGCTATGTTTGAGAGAAATGCCTCTTTAAAATGTGGTTAAGTAAACACTAAAGAGAATAATATCTTAAAACGAAATTTAAGTTTTTAAAATACAATCAGAAGTCACTAAAGTTCATATGTACTTTCAACACCAAGACTAACTGCATCTCAGCTCATTCTCCAAAGAGAAATGGACATTCAGTATCAAACAATTTTTCATACTTACAAAGGAAAGAATGGTAGTTCTTTATTACTTAAAGTTTAATACTAAGAGAAAAATGCAGGAACCCAAAAGCGAATATTCTGATACAGCCAGTGTCTCTCAAAGTTGGATGAAGTCCAGAGACTGGAGTGAATTTGCTGTTTGGTCTTTCTATAAAGGTTTCTTTTAGTGCATTTTTCTGGGTGTGAATTTTTTTTTTCAGCCAAGTGCTGGTATCAGAAAACTGCAACCAGGTAAATTCAAAGAATCCCTACATAATTACGCAATGAGTTAAACCTCATTCCCACCTCTATCCAATCTCTATACCAAACCACAAGACTAGAATTCAGAGTTTTACTTAATGAAAAAAATATTTTGAAGTATCAAGGGAAACATTTCCAAAAAGACCACAAAGACAATTCTCACAAAGCCCACAATATATTTTTCAAGATACTTCAGATAAAACTCTAAGCTATTGTATCATAAGCACATAGTAAGGCACATAATCAGAAATTAAGTAAATACACAGTAATTTAAGTATTAGATATTATAGTGGTACAAAAAACTTGAAGTTTAATTTTTCTGTCCCCAAAGATGACCTTAACAAAAATAACTTCTTAAAAACTTGTCAAACCATCATAGACCTGATTTTTTTCCATAGGATTGTAAACATTTTATTCTTTAAAGAAATGTAAAAAAAAATCTTTGAAATCAGGACTATTTTCTTGTCTTATTTTCTCCAAAGTACTATTATACAACATCATTTCATAGTAAAAATAAGACATCAAGCTTCCATTCCATGGTTAAGTCAAGCTAAGTCTGATACCGTGTCAAATATCATTTACTCTACAGAGAAGGCACTGCCTTTTCTTTAATAATTTAACCCATATGAACAGCACAGACTTTTTGTTTGGTTTTTTGTTTTTTTTTGTTTTTTTTTGTTTTTTTGTTTTTTTTTTTAAAAAGTTATTTGTAAAGATTTGCCAAAGTATGAACATACACCCTGGTAACATAAATACTATTTAGAGGACACTCACAGTCAATGCTTGCTTTTCTTCAGGAAATCCAAGCACTATTTCACATTCAAATTAGTGTTTAATCTATCTAGATTAGAGTTACCATTTTGTTAGAAATACTCTGTTTGGTATGTTGTAAAAGCACTCCAAAATGTTTTATAAGGCTGATTTCGAACAAAAGCTAAAAGGATGTTCTCAAAATATAATTTTAAGTAGGAATTTTCATGATAAATATTGTTGCTAAAGCAATATCACAGAATAATCTTTCTATAGATGAATATTAAACTTTGATCACATACTGGCAGCTAAAATCAGAAAAGATCATCACTTAATTCTTTGTGTGTGAATGAGCTTTTTCTCTTAAGAGACAGAGCTGCTCACAGCTGTTTCAGTCTCTATTGAAGATTTTACTTAAGACTGATGCAGCCTGAAAACAAAAATTCACAGAAAAGTCAGATTGTACATTTTGAGAAGGAAACTCGGAGGTGATGGTTTTCTCCAAGGTCATAATTGTGAAGCTCAATGAGAGCGTGAAGTGCTTCTTCCACACAGCCCAGCTGGATAAGTGCCATTTTGCAATTTTTCCTGAAGTACAATAAAAACCATTATTAATCCTAACCAAATTTTCATTGCACTAGCCAACAGAGAAAATGATGCAAGTACTTTTTCAGCCACATCACACACACTGAACACTTGTGCAGTGAAAGAATCAGAACTGGTTATGCACCTGCTAAAATGAGACGATAACAAAACCATACAAATTTTGCAGATCAATGGCCTACAGCCATGCCATTCTTCCATTAAACTGCACTTCAAAAACCAGGGTCAAAATAAGGCTTGAAGAGCTCTAAGAAACACTTGCATTGTCCATATATATGGGATTATTCTAACAGTTATGATCATGCTAAAATAATGCTGCCAAGCAACCTTAATGAATGTTAGAGCATATTCATTGTCATCTTTTACCTGACATTTTACATATACACAGCTTGTATTTCTTTTTAAAGAAGCGCATATGAACACGTGGAAACTGTCAAAAGACTGAATATTTTTCATTTAATTTTGCTAACTTACTATTCCATTTAAAATTTAAAGATTAGAATTATAAAAATTGTCATAGCTGTACAGCTTTTGCCTATAGATATATGCACATGGAATTTTGCCTGTAGTATACACACATGGAATTTCCCAAAAAAGCAATTAGCCATCTTCCAGGATGAAAGCTTGCTCAGCATTTTTACAAGAAAACTTACTGGAAGAATCTGAAGGCTTTCACAGTAGATCCCGCACTTGCAAAAAGGTTCTTCAGATAATCAACAGTAACAGAAGGCCTATTTAAAAAAAGACCAAACAAACAAAACCAAAACAAAATCCTCTCAACTTGTAAAAGAGCACAGAGTTCTGTAGTAGTATCAAAATCTCAGTTCTGGCTTCTAAATTAAATTTGAACAGCAAAAACTATCTTCACGGACTTAAGTCGTGTCAACACTTTAGCTCAAACATCTTGACTTTGACACTAAGATTTAGCACCACAGTATGCTACAAAAATATTTCAGATGCACTCTACTGCTTTTCATCCTCACCCATTCCCCCCTTAGTTAAATTCAGATTGCATAAAAATCACTTACGATCTTAACTGGTACCTTCAGAAATACCTTTCATCTAGTGATTACTGTGAGTGTGCTTCACATATTTTCACTTTTGAAAGTTTTCTATTTTACTTGAAAAGCCATTTTCTAAGTGTCTTTTTTTTTTTTACTCTTATTTGAAAAAAATTCCATCATTTTCCCTTTTCCCTCCCTGTACAGCAGTTGAACAAAAGCAGCCTGTAAAAAATTATGTTTGGCTGCCACTCCACATATTGTTGACAACATTCTAGATAGGAAAAAAGGTTGCTTCAGTTCTAAAGAACATGCTTAATAGTTTGTTTTGTTGTTTTTTTTTTTTAAAAGACCAACTTCCCCTCTATGTAACAGGTCTGAATTCTGTAGAAAGTATTATTTTAAAAAGTGTTAGAATGATTAAAAACTGCATCTATGTTAAATAACGATGTCCATGATGGATTTGGTGTAACATAACTCCAGTACATTGTCAAAAAACATGTCTTTACGCTTTGCGAAAATTTGTAACACAGGACTTAGTATGTGAAAAACAAAAGCATATTTTCAAGAAAATGTAAACTGTATTAAAACTCATAAAGAAGAGAATTCAATCAGTTATCCTCTTTGCCAACAATAAAAAAAGTGACAGTTAAAGGCTTCACTTATTGTTAATTGCTCAGCAGAATGAACCAAATTATCAGGAAACTGTAAAAGGCCAAGGAAATCTAAAGCTTATGTCAGACTTTGTAACATAAGAACATAACCTAAAAATCATCTTTACAAGAAGATCACACACGTAGATACTTACGGGATGTTGGAGAGATGCAGGGTGGCAGATGGAGGAAAGATATTCTGGAAGTTCTTAGAGCCAGGCTTCTTAAAGCGATGTAAAGGGCTATTGCTATAGTCCTTTGTCAGACCTTGGTTCTCCTGTCCCTCACGAGGAAGTTGAACTGTCTGATGTTTCGAAAGAGTAGCACGGAGGACCCTTCCATAAAGCCTCTGTCCATTCAAGTAGCTGATAGCTAACCAGTGGAAATATAATTTGAACAGGAATGAAGGGAGGGGAAGAAAAAAAGGATTCTTTGAATACTAATATTGCCTTCTATTTAGTGTCAGATTTCACATTCTAAATTTAAACTGCAACTTCCATGTCTACCAGGTGGGCTATGTCATAACGTAGTATTTAAAACAAGTATAAGGATGTAATAAATCCTCCAGTCTAAATGCAAAAAAAAAATGCAAACCAGCATTTCAACAGAGAGCAGTTGATTACTCATAAATAGCTAGATATAAGATAAACTACAAGAAAATTGTATGCTGTTTTAATTCTAATATTTACTAGATTGAGATTCACAGGATTTTTTTTTTAAACCACTACAGGAAAATATTTTTTCACCTGAAAGCAAACAGATCATTATTAATGTATACAAGGAAAAGTTTGTATGTAATAAAGCATCATAATGATGGATTTTATTTGTTTATGCTTGTCACTGACAGATGGCAAATTCCTCATCTATATCACGCTCATGCTAGTTCGAAGCATAACTGTGCCTTAAAAACAAGTACCTAATTGAGCCTGGGCTGCATCTGCCATCTGAACCAAAGCATTTTCTTTTTTCTTAAACATGATCTTCACACGATGCACATCACCATACACACCTGTGAAAATCCAGAAAGGAAATTTGACCAGAGCCTTACTACAAACAGCACAAGGGCAAGTCTGTTTCTTTTGACTAACGTTAGTGTTACAAAGAATAATCACCGCATTAAACAGTTTGGTTAGAATATTACTATGAAGGAGAGCTTTAATGTTTGTGTATTATTTTCTGAGGCTCAGAAATGGGGGAAAAAACTAGGATCTTTGTCATAAAACTGCATGTTTATGTTCAGCTTTTAAATAGTCCAACAGTGTCGAAGTCCTCTTAACAGAAGCATATTAAAACATTAGTATGCCAACAAACATTGTCCTCTGCAACTAGCATATGTGCCAATTCTGTACTCCAGTTCCTCTGATGCAATCTCTGTTTTTTCATCTTACTTTGCTTTCCCATTCTTTGAAGTAAACAGATTGGGCCACACACAAATTATTCAGACACTGTAACCACTTTGCCTTTTTGGTACCTGTGGCCTACAACTACTGATTCAAATTATTGTAATTTTAAACCAGAGCATTCTCTTGTGTGTTTTCTGGACAAGGACAGAACAATGGAGCTTGCATTAACCAGCATGTGTGAGATAAATAAAAAGAATACTAGCCCTGCAGTTTCTCAAAGTATATTTGACATATCTTACCAAATAGGATGAAAAGTCCATCTGGTGTGATGGCCTGTTTAAATGATAAGATGAGTATATTATTTTTAAAGCCACACAAATAAAGAAACCTATTCCATAAGCGTATGGTCAACAAAAAGAATGCAAAAGATACTGCACACTAATATATAAATTTATGTCTCCAAAGGCCATTCCCTGTTGTTGCTAATAGGTATTTGGTCTGCACATATAAAATATTTAAACAAGCTAACACTTCAGCTCATGCATTTTTATCACTCAAGACTCAGTCTGTCATGCCGCAGAAGTTATTAATATTTTAAGTGGCTTAATTATTTGAACTTACTCTTAACAAGCTAGCAGTTCATTCCCTGAAAAACAATGAAAGATATTTGCTAAACTAGAAACAGAAAAGAGCATGCAAGAATCCATCTGTATTTTCTAAACAGCAGACACCACCTACAAAACTAAAACCAGTTGCTTCAAAATGTGTTTGTTTTGTCTTCAATTTTGTCCCCATCTCTGTATGTGACCATGACATGCTGAAGTGATACACATACCATTTAACTGTTCGTATATGAAGTGTATAGAAAGTTGTATTTAAATTGTGTTCAATTAGAATCTGTGAATAGAAATCTGTGAAAGAAATAATTTTTCTTCAGTGATTTTTAATTAAATCCTTGGGTACCAAGCTCCTCAAGCACCAAATAAGATAATTTACACTCTAATGCAGCCAAACTTTATTCAGCTGAGGCACAGGTTTTGCCAGTAATGAGTACTAAAAATACCTGAGTATCAGAAGCACTACTCACACTTTCTGGCCCTATTCCTTCTCAACTCACAACATTTGAAATGTGTACCAAACATACCCAAGTTATTTAAAAACAGACAATACTGCACATAAGTGTAAGCCCATACCCTTTTATCATCAGCGTTTAGTAATGAGGAACAATTACTATCAATGTAAAATTTAAATGCTTCTAGAGTTTATCCTTCTGGCCCAAATATTTTAATTCAGCATAGAGTTTATTTAAATACATTTCTTAACCAAATGAGACTCCAATATTTCTACTAAAAAAGTTTTTTGGAAGACAAAATCAGCTAATTTAAAAAGTCATGACAGAATGTTCAAATGCACACTGAAATCCTGAAACAGGAGAAATATAAATTGAAATAAGGTCAACCAGATTTTCTGTATGTCGAAAAAGAAGTGACAGGGCTCAAACAGCCACTACTGAAGAACAAGTGTTACACAGTTGCCAAGAAATGTATTTACAATTTATATTTCCATCGATTAATGTTGTTTTACGTTCTTATTTTTTACCTTTTAAGAAGCTGAGCATTATTTAATGCATGTATGTTGTATCACGCATTGCAGCACAAAGTTCTACATGACAGCTTCTGAGATACAATTAGTATTAAGTAAAGCAGCAATGTCCTAAAAAAAGCTTTGACTTATGCTTCACATGTGCTTATTCTTAAAAACCACACTGTTTTAAGACTCAAAGAATCATCTCAAATAATCAGCTGCAGAAAGCTCATCTGCAGCAATCATCAGAAATTAACTAATAAGATATATTAACAAATCAAAGAAAGATTGACTTGTCTTACAGTCCTCATCTGCAGCTATTTCTTTTTATGCTTACTGTGGAATTCGGCTATTAGTACAAAAACGGAAACACAGCAATTACTTAAAGATTAAAGGAATTGGTCAACAGATTTTTAAGCTTCAATAATATGAAGATAACTTCCATTTTACCAATAACTCGTAATTTTATCAGTTTTATGCTTAAGTGAATTTAATGAGTGTGTAAAACAAGAATTTTACTTTGATGTAATAGAACTACTTATGAACAGTCAAGTAGAATTGTGTTTAAAGTCATGGTCTTGGTAAAGCTTGATTTTTATTTTTTTAAGATATGTACGTTGCTTTTAATTAAGCACAGATCAATGTGTAATATTTGAGTAAAAGGAGTAAGCTTATTGAACAGTCTATATAATTTCCACTATAAAAATAACTATCCTTGGCCATTTTACTGCCAACATATGACAGATCTGTGTGGTACTATGTAAAGTGAACATGTGTATTTTTTAACTTTTAAAAATGGATTTACAGTGATGTCAACAGCAAAGTGCACCCATGTTTTTCCTCTCCAATGTGGGAAAAATCGCAAAAGTAGAAAGATCCTATCAATGTTTTGGAAGGTACTTGATTTGGCATGCATTTATCTCCTTTTCTCTTCTCTCCTGTTTCTCTAACTCCTCATGTTTTGTAACAAATGAAAAATTCTTTGGCTTCTCTAACGATAAAGTAGTACACAGAGGAGTCATTAACAAAGATACCAGTAAGTTTAGTCGTAATATATGTTGTTTAACTCTTCAAACATTTCTCATGTCTGACCATAGACTTTTCTCTAATTACTAGCTACACTGCTAACATAGGTTTTCTCAAGTAAATTGTGTTAGGAAGCTTTTCACTGCTGACTGGAGTTTTTAAACCTCATCAATATTGCAAGCCATCTCAAACAAGAACAGAGCTGTCCTGGTTTTTATATTATCAGCATAGAGATTTCCTCTCATTCCTTCAGCTAATGCCAATTTGCAAGAAGGATTCTGGCAGTTGGTACAAGTTGATACTAGCATCAGTTCCACCAATCCAACTTACTTCAGGGTTGAGGTTGCTAACTAGTAAAACAGAATTTCCTGGAATGCCAGTAACACCGGGAATAGTCATGTGTCCAGCCACTGCAGGTGTGGTGACTGCAAGAGAACCAAGTGCTCCAGGAACAGCTGGAACTGAAAGACCTGGAAAGGTATTAGTAGCATCACTTGACATCTCAAAGTGGAAAAGATATTTTAGAAAACAAAAGCAGGTTATATTTGGCAAAAATATCAATATTCAATTAAAAAATGCTTTTATGGAATTTAGTTATTCCTAGTACCTGACCAATAAAGCACAAAACACCTCCCCTCCAGAGGTGAAGAAATATTCAGCTACACCAACAGACCCAAACAAAAGGGGACATAAATTACAGCCCAAGCAAGAAGAAAAATAATTTAGCACAAAAGTTTATCCTGTGCTAGAAAGGAAAAGATCACTGAGTCTAAAAGACTATTTATTTCTAATTTTATAGCCAGAAAAGGGGAGACTTCCCGTGTTAGCTTTGAATGTCACTGAAGTCTTACGATTCTTAGAAAAACAGATGCTTAGTTTCTTCTCTTGCAGGTAATCTTTATCATGGCATCTCATTTCTTGCTTATTAAGTGATAAACTACATCAGAATATGTTTTTTATTACAGAAAGTAATTTTACTGAATAATATGGAAAAGAGAATCAGAATGACTCAAATGAACATTGTGTTCTGACTGCTGTATTTGAAAACAATTTGCTCTGAACATAGGTGTATTCAGATAGACCAATAGCCTCAAATGCAAACACCCCATTTTTAGAAAATAGAAACTTACCAGCACCTTGCGCAAAGCCCATGGCTGGGGCAAACCCAGCAGCCCCTGCATATGATGGGAAGATGATATTTTGGTTGCCTAGAGAGAGCAGACGCATCTAATTATAACAGATTTTAAAATTTTTAGAAAACAGAAGGTACTTCAGCATTGAGAATCAGCCTCCAGTGTTGCTATTCTGACTTCAGTCCAGGATTACATGTTTTATAAAACCTTTGGGTTAAAAACTCTCATTGAAATCCAAGACTATGTTTTACAAAGACAATTTTCATCCACTTTTGAAGGTAAATATTCTGATCAGCCTCAATGCCCCTCTCTAAAATGAAGTCAGGGCAAAATGTAACTTAGACAAGTTTGAATAGGAAAGCACAGCATAGATTAGTACCCATTAAAGTTAAGACACCTGTAGTACAATGTTCGAAGTTTTTATTCACACAATGGAAATGCATTCTAGAAATTTTCTGGAAGTAAATACACTCATTTTGCAATTATGAGATACAACTATTTCCTAGATATTTCTAAAACCCAAATGGGCTAAATAATACAAACAAGTAACAATGAACCTGAGGTTCTGAATCTTACTAGCTATTGAGATGCATAAAGTATATGTACTTTGCTTTTTAAGGAGATGTACTTTCTCAGCTTGTATTACTTCACAAATAACCAGTGTTTTTTATGGTTCTCCTGGCAATCACAAGGATTAAACAGATTTGGAATATCAACATACAGAGAGTTCCAGCCTCAAAGATAGCTCAGTGATTTTCACATTAGCTTGTGGAGTTAAGCACTACCTGGGGCAGCACACAAACCTGTGTTCTAAGAGGTAGTTCAACACAAGCTTGAGTTGTGGATGCTTCCATATGTTAACATACTAGATTTTTTTAAACGGGGCATGTATAATCAGCAAATACATCCTGCATGCCTGGCAATATGTTTTACTACTCAAATCTCCACCATTGACTAAAATAGCTACATTCACTAACAGATGGTTATTGTCAGGGATGATACAATACCATAAGAAGTATCTGTTATGAATTACAAAAACAACAAATGAAACAGACATCACAGATCCAGTATTCATGAATACTGCATCACAATACACCTTCTCTTATCTGTAGTAACAAAGTGTCTTTCGTACAAACAACTGATTACATTCATCACACCAAAGCAAGTCATTGTGTTCTTGAAATACACACACTGGTGCATTATACTGACAAGTTCTGGAAATACAGGTATTAATCACTTATTCACAATCCAAGAATGGTAATGGAAACATTAATAAAGAAATAGATAAAACGCTTTTATTCTGCAAAATAAGACCTGCATGTTGCACGCTGATACCAAAATTGGGCATGTAAAAATTGTCAAACAGAGCTAATGCAGAAAGATCTGAAATTTTTTGTTGCCTTTTTTTATGTGTAAAATCATTTGCTTCATGGCTAGCAGCTAGCTTTCAAAGCAAGCTAATTCATGAATCCCTGTTTATGCTGGGTGTGGGAACTCTGTAAACGCGAAACATTAGCAAAATCTGCTTCTTTATAGTGTAGTATCTTTTCCACCAAAAATA
>VFFE01007158.1:676696-725254 GCA_008921705.1 Burhinus oedicnemus | reverse complement strand
TAAAATAAAAAGAAAAAAGAAAAAAGAGAAAAAAGGAAAAGGAGAGTGTTTTGCTATTAAGATAACTTCAAGTCTACAGAAAAAAAACAGATGTATTATTCTGATAGTTACCTGCTTTATCTTATAATTCTCCATCAAAACTATGTCCGCTAGTAATAACATAGGAAGTGTAAGTGCTGACATGACTCCCAACATCTTTTCCTCATGTCATGCAGCTGAGGACTAGCAGAACATGCCTATGGCAACACATACATGTTGTTACCAGTGACAAAGGCTAGAAGCATGCTTCTGCCAGCCTACAGCTATTTTTTTTAAAAAAAGAAAACTATGTATGCAGCTGCTTCCCTGGGACTGCACTACAAACTTCGATACAGACATCAGACTGTTCTTTACTCCAGCACCTCTGCTGTTCTTACTATTACAGTAAACGTTCAGACTGAAAACAAGATTGCTAGCAATGACAAGCTTGGAAGAGTGAGGAGGAAGGAAATGGAGAAGCGGTCATGTGTTATCCTCTAAAAGCCTGTGTACAATGTTATCTCTACCCTACAAGCAAGGTTGTCCTTAACCTACTCTAACTGTACTTTCCCCTTTCGCTGACATTTAAAATTGTGTAAGTACAATTAATCAGAACATACGAAATTTATAACAGCATGTTTCCATAATGCTGTATGGGAAATCCTCAAAAAAATTATAAAGATTATGTAAATGTACTGCCTGCCTTTAAGGGGACCAGCAAAGTCAATCAAGAAAGTTCTGAGTGCAACCAACTTTCTTACACTAATCTAAGATACCACAGCCAACTGTCCAAAAAACCAAACCAAACCCAGTATCTGCTCTAGCTATCACAGAAAACTCAAGGAGAAAAAGGGAATTGTTCCCCAGCCCTTGCTGCTGTTCTAACCAGCTGGACAGCACTTAGATATCTATTCAACAGCTGAGAGAGTTCTTAGCTGTGTGTTATTGCTAATGGTTGTCATGAGAGAAAGAAAAATAGCTAAAATAGCTCAGATTGCATTTTGAGCACTTCTGCCAGGTCTTGAGATTAACCTGGTGATTCGCATTATTACCAAAGTCAATTGAGTGTGTCTGAGCTATTTATGCCAAAAAGGCTTCTCCAGTGTGGCTTCAAGCAGACACTGTCTCCTCCATGCCCTGGAATCAACTTCTAAAATTAAGAAAATTTCTAAAATTTTATCTTTTAGAAGGTGACTACAGAACATACATAACTGTAGCATTTCTAAGTTTCTTATGGTTTTGTTTGTTATGGCAGTTATCCTAACAAAGAAGAGCTAACATCCTTAAAACGCTTATTTTCAAGCAGCTTTAGGCACCCAGTGTCAATTTTGGATGACTGCCATCGACCGTTCTGATATGCAACGTTTATTATACTACCTGTACCAATGATCTAATTTCACAGCATTTTACAAATGTAGCTTTTTGACAACACTTTGAATTTGCCCAAGAGCATTCCTTATGTTATAGTTTCAGATACTAATTTATCTTAAGTAGGACTTTCTGCTTTCCACGCAAACGTTACTGGACCTAACAGAAATGTATGCAAACTTCTATGAACCTGATACAAAGCCACAGCATAAATGCAACATAAAAAGCATAATGATCTTTTTGTGTATTTATCACTAAAAGTCAAGGTTTCTTACCATAGGCAGCAGATAGGGATGGTTCCGGGGGTGGCTGGCCATTACCAGAAGGAAGGTCAAAGCGAGTGAAATCTCTACTTTTGTCATTGTTGTACTTTACCTTAAGGCTATTTAACCTGGAGAAATCAACACGCAGAGTGCAGCATGCAGTGTAGATACTTTGGCCATCCAGAGCCTGAAGAAAAATAATTATGTTTTCAGAAACAAAACACATAGTGGCAGCCACTACTGTAAGTTTATTTTATTTTCCCCTTGCAATTGTATCTAAACAGAAATTCACCTTCTGTTTTTAAGGTGCTGCTTTTAAACACAAAAAACTGAATGCTAAATACCATTTAATACTTAGCAGAAACTATGCTTCTATATACCTTCCATGGGAACTTTCAAAATTATTTTATTTATTTACTAATAATGAGGTCACTATATAGGTTAAAGAGAAATACAAACTGTCTCAGGTAAGTGAAGTATGTTATTTTCCATCTTTACATTTTACTTCACATTTCAAGTATTATAACCTGATGATTTTTAATACTGCTGTCCCTTCTGCAAAAATCTTTGAGGTCTCAGCTATCAATTTCATTATCCAACTACTCCCTACTGAGGAAATTAACAATATTTTCTAGAAATTAAAATATTTAGCTATTATAATGAAACTAATTCTAAGAGTTGTTTTAAAAAGAAAATTTATTTGGTTTATACAGAAAGGTTTTGGTAGTTGGAGGGCTGCTACCCCCATGTGGGAAGAGACATGGGGCTGCCCTGTGCTGGACAGTGAGTTCCAGCTGGCTCCAAAACAGATCTGCTGCTGCTTAAAGTGGAGCCAGTCAGAACTCTAGTGGCGCCTCTGTGATAACAAGTTTGAGAAAGGGTAAAAAACACCAAGCAACAGTTGGGAGAGAAAGGAGTGAGAAAAATGTGAGAGAAACAACCCTGCAGATACCAAGGTCAGAGAAGGAGGGGGAGGACGTGATGGTCCAGGCGCCAGAGCAGAGATTCCCCTGGAGAAGATCATGGTGACGCAGGTTGTCCCCCTGCAGCCCACAGAGCTCCACAGTGGAGAAGATATCCACACTGCAGCCCGTGGGAAGGACGCACGCTGGAGCAGTTTGTGAAGGACTGTATCCCATGGGGAGGACCCATGCTGAAGCAGGGGAACAGTGTGAGAAGGAAGGAGTGGCAGAGACAAAGTATTATGGACTGACCACAACCCCCATTATTGCCCATCCCCCTGCCCTGCTAGGGGGGAGGAGGTGGAAGGGCTGGGAGTGAGGCTGAGCCTGGGAAGAAGGAATAAGGGTGCAGGGAAGGTGTTTTTACTTTTGTTTTTGTTCTTTACTATTCTACTCTATTTTTAATTGGCAATAAATTAAATCAATCTTCTCTAAGTCAAGTTTGTTATGCCTGTGATGGTAACTGGTGAGCAATCTCCCTGTCCTTATCTCAATCCACAGGCTTTTTCATCTTACTTTCTTCCCCTGTACTGCTGAGGAAGGGGAGTGAGAGCAGCTTGGTGGGTGTCTGGCAGCCAGCCAAGGTTAACCCACCACAGAAAATACACCTAAATTTGGTGAGCTTTTCTTCATTACTGAGAACATGCATTTTAAAAATCAGGGTATAGCTCATCTGAAATGTAATTTAAGGTGAAAACATTGATTACTGTAAATTTCTCACTGAAATTCAAACAAATAAAACATGTAACATTCATCTAATCTCTGGGCATTTAACTACGCTACTCTTAGTATTGAACCTCACAGAAAATATTCCATTTAGTTTGAAAGGCAAAAGACTTTTTGGTCAACTATAGTTACCATCACTCATCGCTACTGACAGCTCTGATTTTTGTTTTGGTTGACTCATGCAGGTCTTGGAGTCTGTGCTATACATTTATCTTTGTAGCTGATGATAGAGTGCTATCCTCTTAACTAATGGGGGATGTCAAAGTTATTCATTACAATAGGAGTATTAGAATGATGAGAAGTTAATGATCAAGCTGTGCCTAATATTCCCCATTTAGCTGAGGGAGGGAGGAGGGAACCAACAAAAAAACCCAAACAATCAGTCAAGCTGAATACACTACACTCACCATTTTGGCATAACATGCGCTCATTGGATCAGCATACTGGAGCAGAGCTTGGAACTGATTATTCTTAGTGAAGGTGATAATCTTCAAGACAGATCCAAATTTGGAGAAAATCTGAGAAAGAAAAACATAGACTTTCAGAAACAATGAATAATTCATGCACACTAAAAACTAGCATTTAATGCTTCATATAAATTTCTGAAAATTATTTCTTTTGTGAGAGCTGAAGAGAAATTGAGTGAACTCAGAATTTTGTTTCAGGTTAAAAAAAAAAATTAAAAAAGAGACTACAAAAGATGGGGAAGAAGGATAAAATTGCCTTAAAGATTTACCAATGACTGTTCAACTAAGAGCAGGGATGGCCAGCCCAAACAGGCATTTGCCCAATGTCTGCAGAGAAATTGGGGATAATTAAAGTTGAGGTTTGAGAAATGGACTTTCACAAGTCAGTTGAGATGGGAACTGCAAATTGCCTTTCAAGGTATCCACATTTACATTCTGTACTTCAAAAAAATTCTGCAAATTTGGTGACCAAAAATACATCTTAAATAGCTGATGTGCATATAAATTAATTACGCAGACCCACTGTCCAAACTAGAAGACAAAGAAGGAAAAAAACAAAACAAAGACCTAGTTTGGCACCTACCACTCTAATTTACAATTGAATTGTATTTGATTTATCATAAATGCAAGTACCTCAGAAAATTTTATCAGTTTGAAATTAAATATATATACACTCAACATGAAAGTATGCACTACATGAAGGTGCCTATACAAAAGCAAAGCTACAAAGAATTAGGACAAAAGTATAAGTACAACATATTGTGCAAGTGTAGAAAAACTATGTCCAAATTAACAGTAGAAGAGGAAAGGTGATTTTGGGGAAGTACTAACAGTTTTAGAACAAACTGTTAGAATCAACGGAAAGTCAGGAAAGCAGAACGCCCCAGACAAGTATTAAGCCTGGAATGGAAAGAAAGGCCAGAGATAAGGACAAGTATCTTTGGCTAGCCTATTAGGCCTAGAATCATGGATACAAGACACTCTGACCTAACCCTTTGTGCCCAGTTTTTCAGTCTCTCAGAAACAAGGGTTTTATGCTGCAATCATCGTTTTGTGGTAGAAGACAGAACAGAAACCTTTTCCACAGCAATTTAAAATTAGCCATTGAGTTCCTCTTCATAAAGTACTTCCCCTTAAGAAAGGCCTAAATACAGCTTCTGAACGTATGCTTTTCCATGTTTATCCACAAAATAAATAGACCTTTTTAAGATAATGAAATTAAATGTATTTCCTGTTTGGTTTTAAACCTAAAACCCACTGTATATATCAATTTTGTTTCTGCCAAGAAGTTTCTTATAATAAATATTTTAAGGTGACTTGTGCTAAAACAAAGAGTTAGTTTCATGATAAGCAATTATAACTTAGAAAATACAATCAAAGTTTTGGATGACAGCTTGCATACTAGTGTTCCATATGATGCTATACTTACCAGTGAAAATTTTTATTTTCATTAACCTCACCACACTTACAAAGTAATGTTACACTGTAGCTATCAGGCACAAAGTGCTGCTCTAATTAGTAGTGATCACTCCCTGTTAAGAACTCCAAATAAGACCCCTTTTCAAATATTGCTTAATTTTCTAAACCTATTGCAAAAGTAGTTGAGTGAAGGTCATTGGGCAATTCGAAGACTGAAAATATAGTTGTGCTCCACTGAAGTATACATTAATCAAATTAAAGTAAATTAACATGAATGTCCTCTTCCACTGCCTGCTTAGTGAAAAACAAACAAATCCAAAAAATCCACACAAGGTTAGATCCGGGAATTGCTGTTGCACTATTAAACTAGTACAGCTCCCATAACCACAGATGCTTGTTCTCAGGTTATTCTGAGTGCAGTAACAATCCTAAACAGTTGACATGGTATTTGCAGAAGCTCAACAGTGAGTCAACAATACTCAGATACAAACAAAAGTTTAGATCAGCCAAATTGCTACATCAAAGTGACAACTAGTATACTAGTTAATCAGTATCATAGGGGGGAGATACAGAGAAAGAGGAAATATTAAAAGGTAAGAGGGTAAATAAAGTGCTGGTAACAATCAACTATTGTTTGAGAAGCTGGTAGAGCAGCAAAAATCATCTTCCAGGACTGCAGGTTCTTGTGAAAATGTCCAAATTATTTTAAATTGCATTAATTTAAGAAACTCATATTTGGGGCATGCAATTTACCGCACAAATTTACTAGTAATTACAAAAGCTTAAAGTATGAAACCCTTTGCAATAGCTGAAAAAAGTATCGATATATCTTTCAGGCACAAAGAAATAGTCCTGTAAAGTTATTGGTTTTTAATGTATAGTTCTCAACAGCATAGCATAACCACTTCGCAGGATTTATGGTAATGTCTTTCATAGCTTTCAGAGGTAGTTAAAGTAAATGGCATTCTAACAGTTAACGAACAATGAAAAACATTTGTCCAAGCAACTATACTTGTATATTACATCACTTACATTGAATTATAAAAGTGAATATAAAACCCTAAAATACAACGCAAATTACAAAAGTTACTCAGTACAAAGAGTGCTAAAATATTGGTTCACAAGTTCATAACAATCAGTATTTCACTAGTTCATCATGTGGGCATAAATTAGAAGTAATACCGCAAGTTTGTTGCTGCTGCCACAGAAACCAAGGAACTAAAGGAAATCAAAGACAACATCAAAAGCCGAGTACAGAAGCCCAGTTTACTTTTAATTTTTTTGTGCAAAACTGATTCAAGCCTAGATCCCTAAATTGCAACAAATCACTTTGAAGTGACAGTCCTCGTTCAAATGATTAAGGATCCACAGGTACTTTAAAAAAAAAAAGTTAATGGATTTACAATGGCAACATTGAAACAGACTTTAACCATTTTTTTTTTTTAAGCAATCCTCATTACCTGATACAGCACTTCTAAAGTGACAGGGTAGAAAACATTTTCAACAATGATTCGAAGAACAGAACCTTGACCTGGAGGGAGTCCACCTTCAGCAGCAAAAGCATTTGCAATAGCCAGGTTTCCAGATGGCATAGCATTCACAGCTTGTAATGCAGCTTGGACTCTCTGAAATCATGACACAGGAGAGACCACAACTAACTTACACACATACAAATTATTAATTTCTAAACAAAGTTCTCTCACAAAGAAAAGCATGTAAAAGGCATTTAAAATGCAACTTTTAAAAAACATATTCTCCTTATCTGATTATTGATTCAAATCCCGCGTTAATAGATAAATCATACCGCTTCCTTCCCTTCCCCCTTCCCTAAAAGAAGTCATATCATATTTTTACAGAATGACGACTTTCTTTTTTAGTTAAACTGTAACTACTCTGTAATGCCATATAGACACAATTTTGCTTTGATTCAGTAAACTTTCGTCATTCTAGAGATTTTCCACCAAATCAATATAATGACAATATTGTAATAGACTAACAACCAATCAGTGTACCAAAAACTATTTGCTCGGCTTTATTAGGATTTCATTCTCTTCAGGAACTAAGTTTTGCTGGGGATGAGCTTAAAGTTGCATACCTTGCTCTTTTTTCTGAGTCAAGCTATCTACCACAAAAAACACCTTTAAATCTCACTCCTCAAACTGCCTCATTGGGACTTTGGAAGTCTCTGCTTGTTTTTGATTGTCTTTCCTCAAAAAGGTCTTCAGACTACCTCCGAGAGCACTATGGAGAGATGTTCCTTTCCAAGTGCAGTGTTGCGACCTGAAGTCATGTCTCAGTAACACTATTTCCTTGGAAGACGGAGTAAACATGGCACACAGTACAGATGTTACCTAGTTTCAGAAACATGTAACCCTGCAAAATAATCTGTACTTCAGGCCTGAGCCTAGACACTAGGTCAGTAACGTAGTGTTCAGCTGCTCTGCTAGGGTCTCTAAAATTTAAATAAAACTCAAATGTAAGAGTCATAACTGCAAAAAAAAAAAAAAATGTTTAAAAGTAGACAATGTTGTTTTTATAGAAGGAGAAAGCAAGTGTCATGCACTGAGTTGAAAATATTCTGAGAAATGGATACAAGGAATCTTATTTGCAAATACGAGTACAGTTTTCCTGAGGCTGTTACATACACCACATCCTTTAAAAAAATCTTGCTATTTTTTTTCTTTTTTGCAGACGACAAACCAATCCTGCAATCCTGGATGAGGAAAGAGACAAATAACATTTACCAGACTGACAAGCTTGCAAGATTTCCGTGACTTTTGTGTCAGCACAAATTAAAAACGAACACTGATTTTTGCCCCAATTACTACTTGCAACATTCTTAGGGAAAACAAAATCATGATACACACATCACAATATATAATTTATGTATCTAAATGGAGGTCAATTGCAATTCATCCAGGAATCCAAAAATCCAAATGGATTTCAACTGCAATATGATGGTTTGTATACTTTGATTTTGCTGTGCAAAGAGTATTTCCTTGTTTAGAGATTAGGATTTAAATCACTCATCTGCAATGTTAATTTCATATACTTAAGAAGTCAATTTTTAGTACTTCAAAAATAGAAGGAAGAAATTAATTCTGGTGTTTGGCATGAAGTTACACATAAAACTGATGTTTTATCAGTGAAATTATCCATTTTATTTGATCTAGGGTTCTTCTTAGAATAAACAGTCAACACTAAAAAACATAACACTATTAAGAATCAACCTGAACAACCTGAAGATGATGATTTGCTGTTCCTGGGTTTGGCAAGACCTTGGAACAGTGCCAATAACATAAACCTTACAAAAGCAGGTTACATGAGCCCTCCCAATAACATTCATATCTGATAAGTAAGAAGCTTCAAAAGAGCTGCTTTTGGGCAGAAAGTGGTTCATCATGTGTCACCTGGGTTTGCCCTTCCATGTATTCTTCAGATCTATGATTAGCTATTAACTTTAACAAAACACAAACATATAAAATCGAAGTGGTGTGTGTTTGTGGTATTCTTGCTACTATCTTATGGACACAGTGACATGTTAAAAAAATCAGGACTAATTATTCAGACACAAGATTTACCAGGGAAATTTTGAAGCTATTGAGAGCTGTTACCTAATGTTAAAACTTAGGAATGGCAAAAGTTCTTTCAAAACATATTCTAAGCAAGTATTTCTAAGTAGTGTAGAATACACTAGCAGGGTGATGTACACCAGGCTTCTTAGGACTCTTTCCAATCAGGTTTTTAACGTATCTGAGGATGGAGACTCCACAACCTCTCAGAGCAACCCATTCCAATGTTTGACAACTCCCACAGTAAAAAAGTTTTTTCTTAAGTGGATTTTTCTGTATTTGAATTTATGCCCACTGCCTCTTGTCCTGTCACTGGGCACCATTGAAAAGAGTCCGTCACCACCTTCTTTAGTCCCCCCTCAAGACATATTTGGAGACATTAGTAAGTCACCTGCAAGCGTTCTCTTCTGCAGGCTGAACAGTTCCAGCTCTCTTGGCTCTCCTTGTATGACAGATGATCCAGCTCCTTAATCATCTTCTTGGCTTTTCGCTGGATTTGCTCCACTATGTCCATGTCTCTCCTGTACTGAGGAGCCCAGGACTGGACACAGTGTTCCAGATGTGTCTCATCAGTGTTGAGCAGAGGAGAAGGTCACCTCCCTCAATCTGACAGCAACAGCCTGCCTTCTGCAGCTCAGGAGGTTGCTGGCCTTCTTTGCTGCAAGGGCATGTGTGTTGCCCACCAGGACCCCCAGGTCCTCCTCTGCCAAGCTGCTTTCCAGCTGGTTGGCCCCAGTGTACAATGGCACCTGGGCTACTCCTCCTCAGGTGCAGTTGGCATTTCTCTTTGTTGAACTTGATGAGGTTCCTCCTGTCAGTCCATTTCTCCAGCTTTTCAAGATCCATCTGAATGGCAGCACAATCGTTTGGGGTGTCAACTAAACTACTCCTCTCAGTTCTCTGTTGTCAGCAAATTTGCTGAGGATGTTCCCCATCCCATCATCCAGGACATTAATGAAGATGTTAAACAGTACTGGATATAGTATCAACCCCTACGAGTACTCCACTGGCAACGAGTCCCCAGCTGGACTTTATGCCACTGGTCACAACCATTTTAGCCTTTCAGATCACTTCACAGTCTACTTATCTAGACTGTATTTAATCAGTTTGTCTATTGGGATGTTATGGGAAACAACGTTGAAAGTCTTACCAAGTCAACATAAACACTATCCACTGCTCTCCTCTCATCCACCAAACCAGTCATTACAGCATAGAAGGCTATCACATTGGTCAGGTACTACTTCGTTTTCCAAAGCACATCCTGACTTTTCCCAACCACCTTCTTGTCCTTAGAATATCTGGAAATGGTTTCCAGGTTTAGTTGCTCCATTACCCTGCCAGGGATAGAGGTAAGGCTGATCAGCCAGTGGCTCCCTGGATCCTCCTCCTTTTTATTCTTTAAGATAGGAGAGAGATTTGTTTTCTTCTAGTGCTCAGGAACCTCCTCCAATTGCCACGACCTTTCCAAGATTGTAAGTGTGGCCTTGCAATTACATCAGCCAGTTCCCTCAGCACTCAACAAGAGAATTCATTATGACCACAGACTTTCATTTATCCAGTTTGTTTAAACGTTCCCTAACGAGATTCTTCTCTACTTCCCTCATCAGGACATTCCCACTGTTCTTAGTTGCTTGGTATTCCCAAGGGCAAGTCCTGACCACTAAAGACTGAGAAGGCATCCAGTACTTCAGCCTTTTCCATGTCCTTTGTCACCAGGGTCCCTGCTCCATTCAGCAGAAGGCCCACACATTCCTTAAATCTTCTATCTGCTGCTGATACACTCTGAGGAACCATTCTTGTTGCTGTTCACATCCCTCGCCATAGCCAACTCCATGAGGACTTTGACTTTTCTAACCACGTCCCTGCAGGTTCAGATAATGCTCTACATTCCTTCTGGTCACTCATCCGTGATTCTACTTTTTCTATGCCTCTTTTTTATGTTTGAGTTCAGTCAGGAGCTCCTTGTTCATCCAAGCAGTCCTACCACCCTCACTTGATTTCCTGCTCACCAGTATGAACTGTTCTTGAGCTTTGGGGAACAAACAGGAGGAGCTGGAGGCCATTGTACAGCAAGGGAACTATGATATAGTTGCCATCACAGAAACATGGTAGGAAGACTCACACAACTGGAGTGCTGTGATCGATGGCTACCAACTTTTCAGAAGGGACAGGCAAGGAAGGAGAGGTGGTGGGGTCACCCTCTATGTTAGGGGCAGTTTTGAGTGCCTAGAACTTAACAATGTGAATGACAGTGTTGAGTGTTTATGGATAAGAATCAAGGGGAAGGCCAATAAGGCAGACATCGTGGTTGGAGTTTGTTACAGACCCCCCAATCAGGATGTGGAGGCTGATGAAATATTCTATAAGCAGGTGGCAGAGGTCTTGCGATCGCTTGCCCTTGTTCTTGTGGGGGACTTCAACTTCCCAGATGTCTGCTGGAAATATAACACAGCAGAGAGGGAACAGTCCTGGAGGTTCCTGGAGTGTGTGGAAGACAACTTCCTAACACAGCTGGTGAGGGAGCCAACTAGGGGAAGTGCCCTGCTGGACGTACTGTTTGTTAACAGAGAAGGTCTTGTGGGGTATCTAAAGGTTGGAGGTCATCCTGGGCAGAGTGATCAGAAAATGGTAGAGTTTTCAATTCTTGGAGAAACAAGGCGGGGAGCCAGCAGAACTGCCACCTTGGACTTCCAAAGGGCAGACTTTAGCCTGTTTAGGAGCATGGTTGAGAGTGTCCCTTGGGAGACAGTCCTGAAGGGCAAAGGAGCCCACAAAGGCTGGTCATACTTTAAGCAGGAACTCTTAAAAGCACAGAAGGCAGCCATCCCCATGTCCCAAAAAACAAGCCGATGGGAAGACGACCAGCCTGGCTAAACAGAGAGCTTTGGCTGGACCTCAGGAACAAAGGAAGAGTTTACATTCTTTGGAAAAGGGGGTTGGAAACTTAAAAGGAATACCAAGATGTAGTGAAGCTATGCAGGGGGAAAATTAGAAGGGCCAAAGCTCAAGCAGAACTCAGCTTGGCCACTACGGTTAAAGATAAGAAGAAGAGGTTCTTTCAGTATATCAACAGAAAAAGGAAGACTAGGGAAACGTAGGCCTACTGATTAAAGAGATGGGCACCCTAGTGGTGGAAGACACAGAGAAGGCGGAGTTACTGAATGCCTTCTTTTCTTCGGTCTTCACTGCTAAAGCTGTCCCTCATGATTCCCAGACCCTGGAGGCAAGGGGGAAGGTCTGGAGAGAGGAAAGTTTTCCCTCAGTTGAGGAGGACCGGGTTAGAGACCACTTGGCCAAGCTGGACATCCATAAGTCCATGGACCCTGATGGAATGTACCCGCTAGTACTGAGAGAGCTGGCAGGTGTTATTGCTGGACCACTCTCCATCATCTTTGGAAGGTCATGGGGAACAGGAGAGGTGCCTGAGGACTGGAAGGCAGCCGACATCGCTCCAATCTTCAAAAAGGGCAAGAAAGAAGACCCAGGGAACTACAGGCCGGTCAGTCTCACCTCTGTCCCTGGGAAGGTAATGGAGTGACTTGTTCTGGATGTCATCTCCAAACATGTTGAAGAACAGGAAGTTATTGGAAGTGGGTCAACAGGGATTTACCAAGGGTAAATCATGCTTGACCAATGTGATAGCCTTCCGTGATGTTATAACTGGTTGGCTGGATGAGGGGAGAGCAGTAGATGTCATCTACCTTGACTTTAGCAAGGCTTTTGACACTGTCTCCCATAACATCCTCATTAGGAAGCTGAGGAAATGTGGGCTAGATGAGGAGACAGTGAGGTGGCTTGAGAGCTGGCTGTGTGACAGAACTCAGAGGGTTGTGATTAATGCAGCAGTGTCAAGTTGGAGGCCTGTAACCAGTGGTATCCCCCAGGAGTCAATACTCGGCCCGATCTTGTTCAATATATTCATCAATGACCTGGATGAGGGGACAGAGTGTATCCTCAGCAAGTTCGCTGATGATACCAAACTGGGAGGGCTGGCTGACACTCCAGAGGGCCGTGCTGCCATCCAGCATGACCTGGACAGCCTGGAGTGCTGGGCAGAGAAGAACCTAATGAGGTTCAACAAGAGCAAGTGCAGGGTCCTGCACCTGGGGAGGAAGAATGCTAAGCACCTATATAGGTTAGGGGTGGACCTGCTCGAAAGTAGTTCTGAGGAGAAGGATCTGGGGGTCCTGGTAGATAGTAAATTATCCATGAGCCAGAAATGTGCCCTTGTCACCAGGAAGGCCAATGGAATCCTGGGCTGCATAGGGAAGAGTGTGGCCAGTAGGTCGAGGGCGGTCATTCTCCCCCTCTACTCGGCACTGGTGAGGAGGCCACAACTGGAATACTGTGTCCAGTTTTGGGCTCCCCAGCTCAAGCGGGACAGGGAACTACTGAAGAGAGTCCAGCGTAGGGCAACAAAGATGACTGGGGGATTGGAGCACCTCCCTTATGAGGAAAGGCTGAGAGAGCTGTGACTCTTTAGCCTGGAGAAGAGAAGGCTGAGGGGAGACCTTATTCTTGCTTAGAAGTATCTAAAGGGTGGGTTGAAGGAGGATGGAGCCAGGCTCTTTTCAGTGGTTTCCAGTGACAGGATGAGGGGCAACAGGCACAAGTTGGAATATAGGAAGTTCCATTCAAACCTAAGAAAAAACTTCTTTACGGTGAGGGTGCCAGAGCACTTGGAACAGGCTGCCCAGGGAGGTTGTGGAGTCCCCTTCTCTGGAGATTGTCAAGACCCGGCTGGATGCAGTCCTGAGTAATGTGCTCTAGGCATTCCTGCGTCAGCAGGGGAGTTGGGCTAGATGATCTCTAGAGGTCTCTTCCAACTCTGAAAATTCCATGATTCTGTGATTCAGCTCCTCCACAGTTATTTTACAGACATTGAGAAGTCCCTGTCTGAAAGAAGTTGCTACTTAGATAACAACTAACAGAAATAATATCTATCAGAATTTGACTATCCGTGTAGTGAAAAATAGTCTGTTCATTTGCCAGTGTTGTGGTATAAGCCTGGTAGACAACTAAGTGCCATACAGCTTCTCGGTCACTTCCCCCCAGCAGAATGGGGGAGAGAATCAGAGGGTGAGAGTGAGAAAACTCATGGGCCAAGATACAGTTTAATAGGTAAAGCAAAAGCTGCACATGCAAGCAAGGCAAAAATCAGGAATTCCTTTACTACTTGCCATCAGGAGGCAGGTGTTTAGCTATTTCCAGGAAAGTAGGGCTTTATCACACGTAACAGTTACTTGGGAAGAAAAATGCCACAACTCCGAACATCCCACTTTCCTCCTTCTTCCCCCAGCTTTCTTTGCTGAGCACAACATCATATGGTGGGAGGATATCCCTTTGCTCAGTTGGGGTCAGCTGTCCTAGCTGTGCCCCTCCCAACTTCTTGTGCACTCACACTGGCAGGACAGTGTGAGAAGCAGAAAAGTGATGCTATGCAAGCATCACAAGCTACTATGAAGAAAATTAACTTTATCCTGTCCAAAACCAGTACACAACTCATGTGCAATTCTATTCTGTTAAATGGAAATATTATACTTACAGCCTGATTAGGTAGATTGTCGGTCTTAAGTTCTCTGTGATTGGAATACTGAATATAAACAGGCTGACGGCGCAGGTGAGGTGTAGTAGGAGTATAGTAGTTCACCATAGTAACAGCAGCTTCTTCAGAAGCCATTTCCAAAAATGCCTGCAACCAATACATAGCCGTTTTTAGTGCTGTTTTGTTTACAGGAGCGAACAAAGCATCAAAGCACCATTTATTCTCAATTCCACTCTCACTAGAAAAAGATCATGTGAAAGTACAGTGCTGATTTGCTCAGCATTAAAATGCATTTGCGTGTGCCTGTTTATGGGGATATTTGGATTGTGGGTTTTCTTAAAAGGTTTTACATTGTAAGTACAATAAGTCATTAAGGAAGAGGTGGAATAAGTACAACATACAGGAAGCAATGTTGCTAAAAATACCACATTGCTAGTTAATTTATTAGATTCCTGAATCCAAGCACTATTACCTAGGTAGCAGATACACATACTGATTGAAAAAGCAGTAACAGGACACTAAACATCTATCAGCTTGTGCGTTATAGTAGCCCAGCTCAGTGCTCTAGAAAATTTTTGAATGAATGCCTATTATTTTTAGGATTTCATTGTTTATTCATGATGGGAACTACCCCTTCACACCTAAAAGGATTAAAAAAACAACTAAGCAATATATTTCATGCATGTTAATTATTTAATCATGCAGGTTATTTCAAGACATATGTCGACATCAATGTAGTTCTTCATTATGAAGACATACGTTTAGTAATATTATTAACAAGTTCAGTAATATTATTAACAAGTTACTAGATCATTATTTAAGCCAAAAGTATATTAAAAACTTAAAATAAATAACAAGACATCATTTCACATTTGAAAATATGAAAATCTTGAACTGTCAATGAAACATTTAGGCATTGTTGCAATCATTTCAGCCAAATGCAATACCAAAAGGGTCATAACATGAACCACATCTTCGGCCTTGCTCTTATAACTGAAACATTGAAAATGACATACCTGACTTTTTCCTTTTAGCATCAAGAGGTTGGTTACTTTGCCAAAAGGGAGGCCTAATGAAATGACTTCTGCTTCAGTAACATCACTTGGAATTTGACGAAGATGAAGGACACGTGAAGGGGAGCATGGCAATCTGTCTCCTTTAAATTTCTTCTTTTCATTCTCATTATCTAAAATATTTTAGGGAGAGGGATGTACAAGCAAACAAGACAACCATCACACAGTATAGATACCAAAATGTAAAAGAGAAACTGCTGTCTCAGCACTGACATTGACTTATCTATAGTTCTTTGAATCCTAAGAAAGGACAGTTGATATATAACCAAAGGACAGTTTAAGAAGACCCCTTCAGCTGTTCCAAATATCCACTGCAAGAGGAGTGTGTGGCATGTTTGCTTTGCTTTGGTTTGAGTTTGTTTGTTTATTTTCTTGTGTATTATTTTGGTTTGGTTTTTTTAGTCTTACACACAGAGAGGCCAATAACATCTTCCTAAATGCCCATATTTACAAAATGTTAATGACACAGAAGAGGGGCCATGGTAACTGGGAGGTAATATATTCATTTTTTTTATTACTAACTTAACTTCCTGCATGGTATGTTTCTTAATTAGATTCAGTTGCTACCTCCAATATTTTTTTTATTTTATTTTATTAAAGAAAGCCTGCTGTCCTACATGATTGTAAGTTTTAAAAAGTCCTTGAAAAGTATAGACAGCAGTGAGGCATGAAATCTGTACAGATCCTAAAGTCTTCCACTTTGGCAAACTGCCCTTTTTTTTTTTTTAACATATGCCTATTTGGATCCAGTAACAGGTAAGTGACCAACGGTCACATTTCAAGGAGATGACTCGGAGTCCTGGAGAGCACTTTTAGGCTGAACACCACATCGGGAACAGGCATATTGCTCTAGAAGCTATCACAATGGAGTAATAACTTAAAGTAGTAAAAATTCATTAGCCATTAAGAGATTCTCCTAAAGCAAGCTACAGAGGCTCATGAAATGAAATTGATAAAAAAAATATCCTAAACTGAGAGGAAAGAGCATATTTGATGGAAATTGTATTGAAGTCTAACTGCATACCACTTAAGTTAAAGGAAAAAACAGCATTCTTTTTTTATTTATGTGCCACAAACAGCTTCACTCCAGCAAGTGAGATAGCCTTAACACCTCACGTGTTGCATTTAGCTTTCCAAGGAGAATCACAAAAGATTAGTAAAAAAAATACCTGTATAAGCTTAGTAAGTAATTTCAGATTTTGCTGTAGGTTTTTAGTACAGTCTAGCACGAAGAAGAGTTCACACAAGTCATTCTGTATAAGGATCTTTACAGAGGGTTTTTTTACTACTGGAAGTCTGTAAAAGTCCAAGTTAAAAGATCTAAGCACTAACCATGGCACACTCATAAGCCAAGTTAACTAATTCCCCCACCTGCAAAACAAAAAAGTCTGTTATGCATTGACTTTTCATCAAGAAATTTTAAATGGCATCATGTGCTTTGTGTGCATTCTGAAAAATTTGAACATGTGGTACACTTATTGGGGATAAGACTTTGAGACAAACAGAAACACTAAATGCACATCAGTACTAAGCCACGGCAGCATATATTACTATTAAAGTCTAACAACCTGTCCTATTTTGTTAAATCTACTTTTCAGGTTAAAA
The DNA here is from genome assembly GCA_008921705.1 of Burhinus oedicnemus. Taxonomy (NCBI): domain Eukaryota; kingdom Metazoa; phylum Chordata; class Aves; order Charadriiformes; family Burhinidae; genus Burhinus; species Burhinus oedicnemus. Next base: position 708,236 of record VFFE01007158.1, on the reverse strand, counting down.
ATGGACAAGATGTCCCTGACTTTACTAAGTCAAGGACTGCTTGACTAAGGAAAGCAAGAAACGAAACCTAAAAGGAATTTTGCCTTTAGTTAAGATGACAGACTCTCAAAGAAGCAATACCTTCTGGGTTCTGACTCATTATCAGAGGTGATGAGATGGAGCTAAGTGGCAAGCACAGCATTTTCTCTCTGCATCTTCACTGAGTGTTACAGGAGTTTGCAGGTCATGCATTCAGCCAAAAAGGATGGTGCTTACCAGAACAGTTTTAGCCTGTGTACATACACTGTGCATCCTCTATTTCCCTATCTACCCATTAGCGAGCATATGTTAGCTTTAGTTGATCTGACTTCTGAACAGTGACCAACACGTGGCCTAAAAATGCTATTAAAGTGCTTCTTTTCCTGTTGCAATTATATTAAGTTTTGTGGAACTTTAGCTAAGTCACTAAATCAGCAATAAAAGCTAGCACTCATTCCATCCCAAGTATAAAGACCTCAGCATTTTTTAAACCATGCTTCTTTCTCCAGCTGCTGTTTGATACTAATTTTGATGCAGAGTGATAATCATGTTTTTTCTGGCATCTAAATTTCAAAACTAATTCAACAACTCTTTAGCGCATGCCCAAGGTGATCACCTCTTCCAAATTTTACACTCAATTGTGTGAAAGCAAAATATGCTCTCAGACAGACAAAGATCAGAGAATTCTTATGAACAAAGTGAAATCTGGGGCCTTGTGGTACAAAATAAAGTTCACTACAATCATGATTCATGACTGGTACAAATATATTTTCCAAGCGAGTAGCCTCAGATCAAGAAACCCAAAATGCGTTTTAGATATGTGATCCACCAGATGAAAAAACTGCTGCAGGTGAAGCAGTTGTGTAAGGTAAAGAGCGACATCTCAATAGAGATTATATAAACCCAAAATGAAGCATAGAGTTATCAATGAGAATTAGAGTATTTTTGGATTTATTAGGAGACAAACACGTCTATTTTATTTTAAAGTTTAATATCATTTAGACATCCTGGACATCACTATGAAGGATCAGTGGTTGCACTAGTAATTAATAAAAGCCACCTGAACTCAATACAAATTTATATTCCTTGCCAGATGGCTTCTTGTCACAAAAATACCATCTACACAGCCCTGAAAATATTTCAGCTATTAAATTACTCAGTGATAAGCTAATGCTGTTTCAAGCCAAGCAGAAGCCTCTGGACGTCACACTGAATCGATTAGCAGAAGTATGAATGATTTCACATGTGCAAGTCACAAAAATCAAAAAGAAAAATCTTCAAGTTTGCTCCTCAGAATCTTCCTTCCCCTTATTCCCTATTGGAAACATGGCAAGTAAGTCTTAGATGCTTATCAAGAGGTCATCTGCTCTGCCCCGTGCCCCATTATAAAATCAACTATTTGGAAACCACTGCTGACAGACAACTGTCCATGTCATGAGTTACTTAATTTACATTACTTAAAGTTAACTTATGCAGCCATGGGCCATTAATACTTCAAGCCCACCTAAGCTGAAAGTACCTCTTCCAGCTGGAAAAAAGCTGGAAGCATTCCCAGCTTTTTCTCACTTTCATTTTTTGTCTGATCTAAAACTACAGGTAACCAAATACACTTACTGCATCTTTCTCAACACATGGAGTAGGGCAGAGCATAAATTTCTTTGGATGGTAGTACTAGTTTAACATTTTAGAAGAAACACGTGGCTGTGGTTTCACACTGAGCCATCATATTGCTTAAGCAGACTCAGTTTCCTTACTCTGCATCTGTCTATCCAATTTCCCACCATCTCCCAAAAAACCCACTCTACTGAAGAACAATCTGGGCAGATATGCAGTGAAACAGAACAAGAAAACATCTGACCAAGAAAAAAGAAATATATATAATTTTTCCTACTGCTTCCCTTACAAAACCACTATGATTCATCTCAATCCATGGAGAGATTGTCTGGGGACATGAACTGGCAGGAAAACATCTGAAAACAAATCACAGGACTGTCTGTGCTGCTGCTGCTCAAGAAGTTCTGGAAGTAGGGTAGAAAGCAGGAACAAGAACACCCAAGGGAATCAGCTTAACTCTTTATCACGAATCCAGATAATGTGCCCTATGTTCTACCAAACAGAGATTGATATAGGATATTCATCTTCTGTCTCTGTAATCCTGACAGCCTTGAAATACTTCAAAACAAATTTCTTTCAAATGCACAACTACATGAAAATTTAGTAGGCACTTGAGATTCTGTACAGAAGGCTACTTGCTTGGTCATGATTATACCAAATAGGTATTTTTTGCCCATTCCAACTAGTCAGTTTTGGAGCTCCTCAATACTGTCATTGAATTGGAGAGACTCCAGTGGCCTGCTGCTGAAGGCAGATTACAGTTCAGGCTTGGTAAGGCTGCTAATGGTGACAATAAAGAATAATTAAAAAAAACCCAAACCATTCACAGAGAAAACACACCATTGTAGAAGAACTGTGATAAAAATCTTTTTTTATATATACCTGTAGCTGGAGTAGAATTGTTCATGGTAAAAAGCCTGTTACTGACACCAGAAGAAAGAAGCTCGTCAGGTCCACGCTAAAAAATAAAAGGCAAGATTACTAGTAAAAACTGTTATAGAGAAAGAGCTTGATATAAAAGCGCAACAGCTCCTGTAATTTATTCTTCCCAAGAACACCCCCCTTTCTACACACATTATCCACTATTGCTGTGAACTTATTTTTCAGGAAAAAAAATGCCAACTACACAACTTTTCATTCTGTCTCAAGATGTTAGCAAGTTCAGCTGTGTTACACTTCTTAATCCTCTTATTATTTATCCTACTACAGTTTATGTTTCAAAAGACCAAGAATAACAAATGTTTATGAAAAGAAATAAGCTGGTTGCAGGCTCTGGGTCTGCAATACAAAATTGTTTCCAGATACGAATAAACACACAGGTAAGGTCAGCATTTCTGACTGGACACAGTGAACATTGAGCAAAGACTCAAGGCATATTTAAATATACCTATGGCACTTTTTTTTAAACCTAATTCTTATCCTAAGAATTTGATGGTGGATCACATGTATTTAGAAAAAATACTGAAAATCAAAGTGTTACTTTAAGAATACTGACAATTTGAGACTCTAATTACTAACAGAGCAGATTTTGAGCACCACAAGTTCTTAAAAAAAAAATTTAGAAGAAAAATAAAAAAATCAGTCTCTAGCTGCCAGTTAAGTCTGTTCACCCTTTAAGACTGCTCTACTATGCCAGCCAAGCATCATGTTCAAAATGCCAAAAAGAAACAAGGTACAACACCACCTCTGGAAGGCAGTTAAGGTTTCTAAAACTTTCAACACACTGTTCCATAAAAGCATTTTCGTCAAAAAGTTGAGACCAAGGGAGTGGTTCTACAAGATAGAATAAGCTGATCCAAACAGCTCCTCACCACTTTCATTGTCCTTGCCTCAGTATTCCCACTTGCTCATGGTCATCAGCTTTTTATCTTGCAGCAGCTCTGATACCCAAGATATTTTCCATGAGATGACTCAATCCTCCAACCTGCCAGCACTCCATGCTGAGTTAGGTTAGTCACTCAGCTGAAAGAGGGGTTGAAAAGTGCCAGAATCCAGTGTGAAGAAAGGGGTAGGGATACTTGAAGAGGAGACAGGACTAAGAAAGCATCCTTTTGGCAGCAGCACACCATCACGTTGGCTTACATCGGCTGCAGAAGTACTGCTTATAAACGACTGGTTTATAAGCTGTCTGTGCTTAAAGGAGCCATTTGGTTCTTTTCATCCTTGCAATTAACCATGGGTTCCTGCTGCTTCCTTAGTGTTAGGATAGTCATTCACAACAGAAGGCTTTGACTAGGTTAGGATGCTGAAAAAACTTTTCAGCAAACTTCAGCTGCTTGTGAAGCAGCACAGGTGTTAGTGTGGGATGGAGGAAAACATGACTGTGTTCATTTCTCTCTGGCAGCAGTACAGACTTATTATTGTTAACCATGAAACTGCATCTTAACAGTATATTTAAATGCAACATCTAACTGTGGCAAACACTCCGAGAAGTCATTTTTACATTAAAAGAAATAAAAAATATAGAAAATGTATTTTAAAGAAATTCCAATTCTAATTGTTTTCAGTTGCCACCAATTAAATCCATTTGCACTAAAAATATAGGCTAATGTAAAAAGCAGCCTATTCAGCTGAGCAAGAGAGTATACCATATATCATACAGCCCAAGTTATGCTTCTTTGGATGGTCACATTTTAAACCAATCTTGTTAAAGTTTGTCAACGAAATGGTTACTAGATGTCTGATACATATCACATTCTATTTGGATGGCTACTGCAATGTAATTAACATCCAAAACCAGTATTCATTTTTAGTTGTTAGAAGTACCTGGAGTATGCCATCATCCAGGTATTGAAAGGGTATATTTTGATTGTAAAATGCATATCCTGCTAATTAAACAAAACCAGCAATATGTGCAGCTAGTAAGTGGTAGTAAGTATTAAGGATGGTCTTTTATTAAGCCAAACCTTCCTCTTACTTACAGGACAGCAGAAAAAAACTCACTACTGCTGTAACCCCAGTTGTGGGGTCTTTTAGCTTGTTTTTCAACTTAGTATTTATTCACCAGAAGAAATCTCTGCATTTTTCAAGAAGGCTGTGAAAAAACTTGGTGTTTTAGCACATCAGACTCTGGCAGCAGGTGCATTTTTTGAGAAACTTGTAGCTGTTTTGTGGTTTTGTTATAAACCTTGGCCCCAAATACATCTGTTATTATTTTGACAGCTAAGTTAAGTTCAAGGACTTAACATGTATTCTCACATTTTCATATTTAATTTTCTATGCACGGATACAAAAAAATCACAACAGAATTTTTCAGAAAAAAATAATTTTCTGTCTGCTTCCATTTTTAAAAGCTGTCTTAGTTGGCTGAACTCAGAATTCAAATAACCATCTTAGTGCAGAAACCAGAATCTACTATTTTGACTAGCTATGTACTTATAGTTCATGCAGAAGTTAGGAAAAATGTGTAATGGCAAGATTATTTTTTTTTACAAATTAGTATAAGTTGTCTAGGTATTAGTCTACAAAGGAGAAGAATCCATAAGTTATGCACTGGTGGATATACATATTTCATGGAATTTATAATTTACAACAAAAATGATTTGTTTTCAACTTAAATTTTACTGCCTGCATCAATAACTTACAGCATTAGATACTTTGTACGTTTGGCACATGAAAAATGGAACTGATAAATTTGATACTGATTTCCAGGCAAAGTTCTTAGAGGATACCACAGGAAATATTAACTAGCTATGAGAATTTACAACACAACACCATGATGAGCAGACAGATCTTGAAAACAAATTGCAAAGACCAGAACTACTACCATAGATAATACAGAAAGCCTATAAATCAACCATAATCTGAAAGATCATCTTTCTCAGAACAACTTCTAGCATATTCCAAAAGAAAATGCATGTAACCTTCTCAAGAAGTATTTATCCTTTCCAGGTCACCCTATCACTACAGTTTTATCCAGTAATAACATTGCTTGTGGGATTGTGCTGCAAACCAATGAAGCAATTCCATGTTAAAAAGACACACACACAGAAACACAATTCAGATGATTTCAGCAATCTGTATTACAACTCTCTGTAGAACTGCTCTGTAGCCATGCAACTGAAGCTGTAGCTCACTGCAGCACAAGATTAACTGCTTCGGGATGGGGGACTAAACCCACTTCAGCAGGGGAAAAATGATACTACAAAATTACAACCTTCAGTTACAAGATGTGCTTGTACGTACACTGATACATCATTCAATCACCATCACCTAAGACAGCTCCCTAGATTTTGCCTTTCTGCTGACAACCATTAACCTGAAAATACAGCACCCAAAACACAATGAAAGCTCTTTTAAACCCCAAACTCATCACCTAGTCAACCATTTTACTTAGTCTAATAAAAGACCAGCATGGCTTTGAGCCTCTTACAATACAGGGAACCACCTCAGGGGAGGTTTAGGCTGGACATTAGGAAAAAATTTTTCCCTGAAAGAGTTATCAAGCACTGGAACAGGCTGCCCAGGGAGGTGGTTGATACATTTAAAAGTCATGTAGATATGGTGCTTAGAAATGTGGTTTAGTGGCGGACCTGGTTGGACTAGATGATCTTAAAGGTCTTTTCCAACCTAAATGATTCTATGACTCTATGATTACGAACGTGTAACTGTCTTTGCATCTTTAATTTAATACTAGGAGGATTTTTAAATGAACATATTTCTAACTGTGCTTATGTTGAAAAAACAAACAATAAAACATTAAATCAAAACATCATAGAATAACTGGCCTGTCACAGCCATGCTAAGTCTACAGCCCTTATTACAAAACTTAGTTTCTTACAACGACAAGATTTTGATTATACCTCTGTTATTTGAATGGTCCATGGAAACATTATTCCAGTTTATAACTTTTGATACCAATACTAAGTAACATACCTATTCATACAATTATAGCATTTTTATTCATTATAACATGCCCCCCTGGAAGGATGTGGTATAAGAGAACTGCTAGGAACTCCACTGTTTTTGCAGGTGGATGACCAAGCTATTTCTGAAGTACAAGAACACTAAAAAGATGCTTTTCAACATCTCATAATTTATCCAGCAGTATCCAGTCATTGATTGAAAGCAAAAACAAACTCAGTACAAAAATGTTCTAGAAGAATGCAAAGACAAATTGGCACCATGACAGTTCTGCAAGTTGAAGTACAATATGCATATGTTGGGGACATTCTGGATTAGTAAAGGAGATGACAGTTACTTCATCAGTGTCTTCCCACCCTATTCATACAGAATCCACAAAGAAATGACAGAAGTCAGGTTCATGAAGCGTATTTGTTCAGTGTCATTCTTCCCCAGATAGAGCTCAAAGAGATATTTTTGAAATACTTTGTAACATGAAGCACTTCCCATGGTGACAAAGCTCCACTACAGACTGCTCTGGTAAAAGGGCTGACAAGGCCTTGAGTGCTGAAAAAGTCTACACAAGTTAGTGTGGCCTCGGTAGCGTGTTACAAAAATTCTTTCTGAATCTTTCTACAGAGGCTAGAGAATCCTACCACACCCCTAGTTTCTCTCTGTATACAAGTTTTCGGTTGGCTACTTCTTAGTTATTCACTGTTTAAGTCCAGCTCAGAAACAGTCAGAGTAGCCAAATCCTGCCTACAAAGCCACCTTGACACCCTTCCTCACCTGCAGTTTATAGACACTTGACAAGCACTTCTTTCAGCAGGGATGTCAGCTTACACTGCCCTTATGCCATCACCACTGCTTCAGTTTCCACAGCACAACTCTCCGAGACAAACAGTTACTCTGCCTAAGTGAGCTGCTTGTGCCAGTCCTCTGCTAGGCCTCACAGGCAAAGGTGAAGAGGCAGGCAGCACAAGGAAGCATGGCTGCCTAACCTTTCACTGATAAGCACTTCTTCCAGCACAAAGCTACACTCACAGAAAGCAGCACCATAGTTCTGTTTGAGTGTCAGACAGACTGTACCCATTACATGGTGAACATTCCTTCTTTCAGACCTTTGGGAAAAGTAGGTAAGTTCAACACAATGACGGCTACCAGCCCACGGCTCGAATATCCTCCTCTGTTACTTTACTCATCCCATCATTCCAAACACATTAATGATCTTCTGACTTGTTGAGACTGCTTTTTCTTAATCATAAGACTTCCCATCTCTCCTGTTTCATGACAACATTTTTGCATTTGTTCAGGATTATTAAGCCGTGATAGGTAAGGTAAGAGCAGTACAGCACCTTACTGCTAGTTCAAGTCTGTTCTTTCCTATTGCGTAGGAATTAGAAACCAGTTGCTTGGAAAGTATAATTTGATTTTGGACATTTCTTTAAAAACAGGTAAAATTTATAGTGATGAGTAACCAGTCCAGTAAGGGGCCTCTACAAAGTGTAGCACTAAATGACAGGTTAATGAAACAAAGTATTCTTCTATATTTACCATGTCCAATTTCCCTGACTAAATAAGGCATATTACACAACTTCAGACTACAGCAACAGATGCCTTTCCTGAAATTACTTAAGCTGTTCTACGATTTTTAAATTTCTGATAGTAATATATGTTCATGATTCTGCAATTCAAGTATAAAAAAAGCTGCACTCACAGCAAAGGGGTATAGCAACACCTGAAAGTCAACAACTCTAGGTTTCTAAAGTCTTTGTGAGTCACATATAGTTGGAAACAGGAGGGTAAGTCTGGTACTCTAAAATATTTCTTTAGAACATGTCCATTTGTCAAAACTACGGCAGGTATATAATTCAACATTACTTCTAGAATCAATGAATCCTATAAACAAGTTTTTAATTTTTAAAAATGCTGTATGTAAACAAACCCACTTTCTCCCCCCTGACTTTCAACTGTAGTATTTTCTTTCTCTCTTCTTTGCTAGTCACAAATTCTTCAGTACAGTTCAATTAATTACAAATCGGATAGTCTCAGAGAAACATATTTCATCTGAAATATGTATGGTTTGTTTTCCTAGACAGCTAGTCATTTTTCTAGGCTACTATTTCTAAGTCAACACAGGAAGAATATGATCATAGCTTTTTACTATGAGATGGCTACAACAACAAAAAAGGGTGCCCAATTTTAATGGAAAATAATTCGTTCAAAAGCACCTTTCTCCTTGCATACAAATTCAAGTTTTGTAAATTTTTATACAAGATTCTACACAGCAAAAAGCCAATTTCTGTTCCAAAAAGGGCACACTTTGAAACATGGTAATTTCAAGCTATACCAGTGAAAAATTGTTGTTAAATGTAAATGAACTGTTCTAATGCGTACCTCATTAATTTTTATAGAATCTGATTATGAAAAAAAAAAGCTAAGGGTCATGAAAAGAGTGAAAGTTTCCATTATCTTCTACTTCTGCAGTAAGTACTCTAAATATCTCTTACACTCCTTTATTCTCTTTCTTCCACAAACCATGTTTGCAACAGAGATTCAAGTCCTACAATTTAATGTGAAGTACAATGCCATTGACGCCAAAATAAAAAGATTTCAAAGAAAGTGGAGGTAAACTAAGGGAAATTTCAAAGTCAGGTATTTGTATTAAAAATAAATAAACTGACCTTACACAGAAAAAGCTGCCATTTCAGTAAGCTGAAACAGAAGAAAATTATAGGCAGTGATCACAAACACACAAGCGTCCTTTCCTCCACTGCAAAGACGCCTCCCAAACATGGTGGCTCAACAGAAGCATGTCGTTTTAGCACAGTTAGCTGCTCTTCAGTGGGCTTGAATGCCCAGTGGCTCTGTTAGCAATTACTGAAGCTCCCTGCTACACTGGTAACAAGATACGGTACACTTTCAGAGAGTCACGCAACAGTAACTAAAAAGTGAAAAGGAAAAGAATTAATCAAATTTTAAGCTTATTGATTTCATTAATTAAAAGATAAAGGGTTCTTTTTAGAGTAAAAAAAAATTAGTAAAACTGCAGCAGGATATACTGTCACATAAACTAAATCATCTTTCCTAATTGTGATAGCACATTTTCTTAAATATGAAGTTTCTATGACAAAAAAGTAACTTGAATAAACAGTTCCTAAAGGCAGATGCCCTACTGAAGCTGGAAATACAACACAGACTCCAGATAGCCCAAAATATACTACATTAAGTATTTAGCAAGAATTTCAAATCCAGAAGTTTCAAGAACTGCACACAAAATAGTTTTAGAAACTGTCTAGTCATCACTTCTTAACTTTTGCAATGTAGATAATGAAATAGTAGAATCATGGAATCATTTCATCATGTTTCTATAAAACAGCTGGAAAAAATGGTTAATAGCAAAATTGACTACACAAATACATTTGTCCTGTTGTCTTCTTTTAAACAGCTATTTCTCTTTTTAACACTATAGATTTTTTTTTTTTTAAGATTGTTGCAGCAGTTTAGAATTAAGAAATCCAAATTTTAAAAATGTATTTTTTAAAACCATGTACATGCTAGCTGCAATGGTTCAAATCACATCCAGGAGCTGTGGATTGCAAGACTTTATCTCTAGTTTATACACGTTTGTTTTTCACGTCAGCAGCAGGAATATGTAAAAGGAGATAAGCTTTACCAAGCTAGAGTTCATTCTCCACTGGAGAAATGGCAGAGGGGAAAGAGGCAGTGAAAAGCTCATGAGACTAGAGTTGAGCAGCACCTTTCAGCTGGCCTCTTGCCATACCAACTAGCACAGACACGTAATACGCTTACTGCACAGTATATACCAAGACCTTCAACAGTTGTCTGCTTTTACTGTTGTCTAGGTGTTATCTTTTTTTGGAAAAGTATTTTAAGTGAATCATCAAATTCTACTGTACATCCAAGGCTGCATCTTATTAATACAAGAATCACCAACTGTATCTCACATGCTTTAATCAACACTCCCATCCATTCACAGAGTCAGAGAAACCTCAAGTTGCTAACTTGAAATCACTTGAAACTAGGGAGACATCTTAAAAGTGCAAGGAGGCAAAGAAGAATCCAACTGTTCTTACACATTTTCAGGTCATCCATAACAGCAAACATCCACAACAGCAACTTCTGCATCCATAGCTACCTGGCAAAGCGGGTCACAATCTCCCCATTTTAAATATTTGCCTTGCCACAGTTTACCTAATAGATGCTCTAAAAACACAAAACACATCCACTATATGACAGTTCTGAAGTACAACTCCAGCACAAACCCAACTCCTTGTCTTTGGGATGCAACACGTGAGGCATAAAACTTCAGACTTTGACTAAAAATCAATTATCAAAGTCAAAACAACAAGTACTCTAATTTCATACAAAGGGAGTGGTGAAAAAATGTAGCTCTGACAATTAAAGCCCTGAAGTCATATTTTAAGCACTTTCAACACTTCCCATGCAGTCAGTTTCATTATTGCCACCTAACACTCATGTTTACCCCTCACTATAGTAGCAGAAACCAGAAACCCAGATACTTGTTATTTAAAGAATTCAGGTTATATTTAACTGAACATTTTTTCTACTATTAACAGTAACTCAGCAACTACAATAACAGAATAAATAACAGAATAAGTGAAAATGTAAAGTCTGAAAGGACCTCAGCCCCATGCCCTAAATATGACCTGAGCATTCACGGAATCACAGAATTTTCAGAGTTGGAAGAGACATCTAGAGATCATCTAGTCCAACTCCCCTGCTGATGCAGGAATGCCTAGAGCACATTACTCAGGACTGCATCCAGCCGGGTCTTGACAATCTCCAGAGAAGGGGACTCCACAACCTCCCTGGGCAGCCTGTTCCAAGTGCTCTGGCACCCTCACCGTAAAGAAGTTTTTTCTTAGGTTTGAATGGAACTTCCTATATTCCAACTTGTGCCTGTTGCCCCTCATCCTGTCACTGGAAACCACTGAAAAGAGCCTGGCTCCATCCTCCTTCAACCCACCCTTTAGATACTTCTAAGCAAGAATAAGGTCTCCCCTCAGCCTCCTCTTCTCCAGGCTAAAGAGTCCCAGCTCTCTCAGCCTTTCCTCATAAGGGAGGTACTCCAATCCCCCAATCATGTTTGTTGCCCTACGCTGGACTCTCTCCAGTAGTTCCCTGTCCCACTTGAGCTGGGGAGCCCAGAACTGGACACAGTATTCCTTCTCCATTTTCCACACATTCTAAGAATTTTATTCTTCCCTTCTTCCTAAAATAAAAAGGCAAATAAATATATGCCAGCTATAAATACCATGAGTTTTCATGAAGCGACAAGGTCAGGAAGAAGGCAAGAGTAGTTTTGTCTGCTTGACTCACCACAAGCCTGTGCCTAGGAATATGCAAGGGCCTGGTAACAAAACGTACTTCTTAAATTTACAGTTACTCAATCATTATTTGAATTAAGTAGGAATATTTTTTTTATATAACATAACTATAATACGGTGTGGTTTTTCTCTTTTCTAGAGACAGATTGCGTATGTCTTCACCAATATTAAGGCGTACAATTTGGCTACTTGTTAAAATATTTTCTTAAAAAGGTGAATTGCTGCTTTCAGTTTTTAGGATGGAGAGTGGGAGAAGGCGTACTAGCAGTTTGACTCACTTAATTGCAGAATCTAATCTTTAAAAGATGTTGTAAATACTACTTAGATGTACCAAGAAAATCTGTATCTAACAATGTTACTATCCCATATACATAAGACTCAAAATATCTGATCTGATGGATGTAACAGGGACAGATAATTGAACAGCAATCTAACAATTCATTCAGACTATAATTCAGAAATAACAGAAATTTATTCTTACTAACACTGGAGCTGAATTTTCTGATGCAAAATCTTCAACAGAAATACTATCTTAGGCTCTTTGTCCCACACACTTCCATCCTACTTTCCCACTGTGAACCAAATGAACAAACTAATTTGATGAAAAAATAATCCATGATCTTGTCTGCAGCAGAATCACTGAGCTGTGTCTGCATACCTGATAGCATGGTTTAATCATACATCCCAGCTAAATTAATGGTTTATTGCCGCAAAGGTGAATAAATGGCTCACTGCATTGTTTCCTATCCCTCTGTTCCACTCCATCTTGCTAAAAGGGAAGCAAATTTAATTTGCCAAAAGATAAACTCCCCTCCAAAAACCACTTGTTTGTTTGGTTTTTTTTTTTAATAAAACACCCCAGCCTGGTCTCCTCAGATGAGCAGGATCTGGCAGTCAAGAGTAACAGAGAAGAGACTCAAACAAGGCTTCACTTTTTCAGCATCATTAAAAGTGCTAAATGTCCTTCATGAAAACATATCCTCATTAGTGACATGGTGCGAAGGCCAGAGTAAGCAGCAATGCAAAGGGGAGGAAGTTTTGTCTGTATTGCTTAGATTTAATAACAAAGAGGTCACAATATACATAATACATTCCATAGCGGACAGAGCAAGTAAAATTTGTTAAAAACAGGTTACTAATGTCTACTTTGCTCCAAGCAAGAGATATTTACAGTCAATTTGTAATTGATTTCTTCCAAGAAGAGTTTAACAACTGTAATACTTGTATCATTTACTTCCCTATTTCTAATCATTCTTTAAAGAGACAGACTGCATTTTTATTCACAGGAAAACCAGCACCGTCCAGCTACAAAATTTAGGTGCAGACAAGACATCATAGTTTTATGGGGATGTAACCAGAAAAGTTAATACCAGGCTTCAGCCTCTCATAGTCTGCCTTCTCAATGGCATGAAAACTTCTGTGTCCTTTTTCTACTATGACCTTCACAGGAGGATAATCACAGGAAAATACTGTCACAGATACAAACTTCATAGTGAGTATCGTGAATACCAGGTCATGTTTGGGAGATTTTAATAAGCTGCACATAAAATCTAGGCTCAACTTCCAACATGCCTATACTCTTTCCATACTTCATCTACTTCTATGAATTCATATGCCACTTTAGGCAAAGCTAGTGAGTAATCCCAGAACTGGACCACCTCTATCAAAAGAAACAATCAAACAAACAAGAACAAATTGTTGAAAAAAGATCTTCTAATGCTAACCCAAGTTTGGTTCATGTATATTCAACAGATTTGAAAGTTGCTCTGTTTAGCTAAGAAGTATTTAAAAATCAAATTATTTGGTCACTTTATTAGCATTCCAATTCCTATGTAAACTGAAAATATGAGAATGCACATATTAGGTCAGTCCAAAAAAATCTAACACTTCTAACAGGTGATGCCCAGGAAAGACTTTAAGAAGAAAGCACATATACAACAATATTTTCTCAAAATGTTCTCCCAGAACCACGCAAACGTACATGCACACAAACACAAGTTAACTGAAGTAGAAAAAGCCATGATACATATGCGAAAGCAAGAATAAACATTAGAGAAACAAATAACATATTAAACACTTAAGTAAATGTGTTAATACAGTGTATCATTCACAGTAATGACTTATATCACACAATAAAAATTAACATCTAAGTAAAGGAAGAAGTATAAATGACATTTGTCTTTAAAATAATTTATCCATGGACAGGAAAAAAATAATTTTAATCATGAGTTAAACTAGACATTTTAAAAACAACCCATTCTGAATGTCAAATTTCCCTTTAGGGGGAAACTAATACAAATAATCAAATAACATATGCTTACAGCAGAATTCACTGAATTCTAGACTGCCTTCCCAAATCTTACGGCAGTTAGTCTACAGAATAAGGTTATATTAATGTACAAACCAAGCTCCAAGTTACAGACCTGTATAATTCTGGGACATACATTCCCTAAGCATTCCTTATTAGTTTTGACCTTGTGAAACAGATTGCAGGACTAGAGGATACAGGGATACACACAAGGTCAAAAAAAATGTTTACAGACAAGGTTTTGTCTGCTTTCACAATACATGCATATTTATCTCATTATTTTCATAAAATACAATTTCAAGCCTGCAATAATTGTAAGGGACCATTTTAACAAATACTAAGTTGTTTTTCACTGTATGCTATGTGGGAAAACGCACTTCTTCCCTTCCCAGAATACTAACACAATCTTCAAAATATTTACCAAAACCTTAAAAAGGCAGATAGTACCACATGGGCTCAGAGCAAACTGGTAACAGTTCCAGCTTCGTAAAACACAGATTTCAAAGTTCTACGGTGTCACATTTAGGTCAGGACAGACTAAATGCACAAATTAGCATGCAATAACTGTTTTAGTTATTCCCTCTGTGGAAGAGTGATTATAATGCAAAGAACACTACAAAGTGTGGTGTTCTACAGAACACTACAGAAAAGTGCTTTTTGCTGCTTCCCCTTTCCTTGTTGAAAGGAGCACTGTGTACCAGAAGGTCAGACTTACGGGCTTGCAACATCACCCTAATTACTTGGGTGATGCCAGCTCAGTAGGCCAAGGCACATTCCACCACTGCTGAACACCTCAGTAGCATACATTCACCTGACAGTAAGTAGTAGGAAGTTACATCATAAATTAACGCCTTCTGCAACAGTTTCCAGATCTTTATATACAAGACTAATAGCCATGGTTACAACTGCAAGTGCTCCCAACAGCGTGACAGTGGGGAGAGCAGGAGGTAGAACAAAGCATTAGAATTTGGGCTCCAACCAGAGAATTTATCTTAATCATATGCTTCAGCTGCAGTGGCTATACTGTGAGCAGTCTCGTATATATTCCCATGCCAATGCAGAACTTTGATTTCTACCTCCTGGTGAATATCTAAGCACCCTAATGGCTTTGTGATTTGTGCCTTTATTCTCACTTAGTTTTCAAGGATGCTGTTCTGTGAGCCCTTCCAGGTATGAGTAGTTCCCATTTATACTCCCAGCCCAGATCTTTGTTGATTGTGGTGATCTGTGCTGCCTGGTCCTCTTGATGCTCACCAATTTGTTTTCCCATGGGCTCTTCCCTTTGAAATATAGGCATCATCATGTTTTAGCAAATCTCATGTGTTTTTTCCCCACAAGTTAGCCATTCACATTAGCTTTCCTCATCTCTGCCAATTCTTGCTTCTAATGTGTGAGCCAGACCCAAATGGCAATAGCAACCATCCAAGCATCAGTATACAGGCATAACCTGGGCCACTTGCTCTGTAACATTACATCAGTGGCCAGTCTTGTGGCTTTGACTTCCAAGAACGGATTTGATCATCCTTCACCTTCATACATTTCTACTCCAAAGAGCACCTTTCCATCTTCTCTTAACTTCCAACAATGTGACAAGAAACATCTGTGTAGAGGGCATATAGCTTGTCACATTCAGAATTTCTTGAGCATGGGTAGCAGTCCTACTACTGACTCTACTCCTGCAGAGACAGGCAGTTAAGACAGCAAAGGGGTGTTCTGACTCATACCCACAGCAGCTACGGCAAATGCCTGTGATGTCCTTATGGGTCCTTAGCACATCCATTTCTTAAAAAGGACAATGCCCAAGATGCAAGGGGCACCAGATCCCACCCCCACTTTGTGGTGCTTCCAGTTTCTTTTAGTAAAACTGAGTTTCGTTTCTACCACACATAGTTTCACTGGCCTCTGCTGACTCCTTTGATTAGGAATTGCACCTTTCCACTCAGTGTAAAAGTGAACAGGGTACATTAAACGCCTCTGTCCACCAAGGCTTGATGTTGCCTGTGCCAGGCCACCAGACTCACAGTCCAGTAAATTCCACTATCCCCGTAACATCTTCATCCCCAGCTGGCTGGTGGCAGAACCTCCCCTACTGGATGTTTACCAAAGCCAGTTCTTCTTGATGAGGGGTGTAGGAGAAATCTTAGCCTGGTAAGGATGACGGTGTGAAGCCTTCCTCAGCTTGTTGTGGCTTAGCAGCTGTCTGTCAGGAAATTACAAGGGCCAGCTGAGGAACCAGGAGCAGACAGCAGTAATGAGGCCAGTAAAGCAGTGCCCTATCCCACAGCATCCAAGTGAGGGAAGCAGGGCAAGTGCAGGGATGGTAGCCAGGTTCAACTGAGAGTCCAGATACTCCAACAAGTCCACAGTGGCATGGCAAGTCCACAGTCAAGCTGGGAAGTCAAGACAAGATCAGGTCCAGTGAGCACAATCAGCATCAGATATAGTCCAGGGATTGCTGTGCAAGTCTACAGCAACAAGGCAGGACCCAGGTCAACCTGCAAGTCAGTCTGTGGGTCAGGGTCTAGATCAGCAAGGTTCTCAGCCAGCCACAAGCATGGCTGTGATGAAGCTGCAGTCAGGCATGCATAGGACATGGCCTGGGCAGTGTCTGAATGCCTGGGCTGAAACAGAGCCCATGGGCAGAGGGTGGGGGTGGAAGCCCCAGGCAAGGCTAGTCAAGGACATTAAGACCTTTTTGTGCGCTCAGGGGCCTGACAATGTCTTTCTTGCTTCTTGGATTCACATTCCCAGGTAGCCAACTCCTTGGTCATCCGTGACTGTCATTGGACATAGACTCCAGCCACTATGCCTCCCAGTTATACAGCTCTAAGCTACTGGCATACACATCCCAGCACTGTAATAGTCGAGTTTGTTGATTTTGCTCTACTCCTCATTTAAATAGCAAGCTAAAGACTGATTATAAGAGTCAGGTGGTTTTGGTTTCTCACATCATTAGTCTTTTTTGTGACTTCTCAACCCTTCTGCCAGTCCAGCAGAATCTGCAGTGGGATTCTTTTCACATGGATGCCAGGAGACGAAAATGTTAAGGTACACTGCTCACAGTGCAGCCACACAGCCTTTACTCCTGTTTCTTCAAACTCCTCCTTAAGGAACACACACTGCTCCTCCCTCCAGGAAGCACAGTCCTATACCACAGATGCCCCAGGTAGTGTAAGGACGATTTGCTGCACTTGCTATGTACTGGGAGCTGCTGAACGATGACGGAAAACAGGGACAGGAAAAACTTAAACTCCACTTGTTACCGTTTTACCTGTTTCAAGGTGTTAGCGCTATCTTATATACACTATTAAAACCCTGTATCAAGTAGGATTTATTGTTATCTTCCATCCAATATTGACACATCATACTGAATAGCAGCTAGTGTTATCATACATATGAGTTAGCATCCACTATATATGCTATCAGCACACCTCATGTAGAAGTACTAAGTATGCTTCCTGCCTCCAAGAGGACTAACCTGGCAGCTGTCAGTGGTCTCAGTGTTCAGACAGCACTACTGCTGTACAACCCTTTTTTGCAATCCAAAACCTCCTTCAGATCCTGCATCTGACACCAACTTTTTATTAATGTCATGGTTTAGGTCAGGACAGACTAAACACTGGCATTAATTAGTATGCAATAACTGGATTCATGTGAAGGAATCTGGCTTTTTTTTTGCCTCTGCAAGTGATTATTAATGTAAGCAACACTACAACGTTACAGAAAAGTGGTTCTGCCTATTTCCCCCTTCCTTGCTGAAAGGAACAATGGGTGTCAGAAGGATTAAGGTGCCAAGTGTGTCAGTTCCAGCCATACAAGTTTGATCCCAGATGTCCCTGGAGGTCCTCCATTGTCAGGCCTCCCTAAAGACAGGGGACAGTACCTCCACCGCTTAGGATGAGATGGTTGACATTTACGAAGGGAGGGCATCTTCCACATTGTTTGATCTTTACTGGTTGGTGGACCTCTTTCAGCTGTTACTTGTGAATTGGTGTTAACTATTCCTACGTAAATTCAGTTCAGCCTGAATTACACCTTTTTTCCTATCACCTGCCTGATTGTGCGTAATCTAACAGAAGTCCCATCCTTAACAACTATGTCACAACATAAGGGAGGTCAAACTGTGGGCATCCAACATCGCCCTAGTTACTCAAGTGGTGTCAGCTCTGTAGGCCAAGATGTATCGTAACTGTTACTCATGAACAGGCAATCAAGAGAAACTAAGTAGTACAGACACTGAAATGCTAGGAAATCTGCATGAGGGAAAAAAAAAAAAATCGCACCTATTTCACTTCTATATAAGTTATTAGAAGCAATTGGCTACCACAAGGAAGTCCTGCTTTCTCTGAACTACACTTGTAGTTACATTTTGAAGCTGCTTCGGATGTATTACATTTTACAATTCTTACACAAAAAGTCTTGCAATATTCCTTCATTGCAAGTACAGGTGAATATAAATGAATAATATACGGCACAAAAACTCACAAGCATTTCAATGACTTGAGACTACTTGAGAAGAAATCAACTAAGAATACTTTTTCCACAATTTCAACATTTAACTAAACTATCAAATAGTAAAGAAAACATTAATAAAATATTCCTTTTTATACAAAGGCACTGTCAATTTTCAATGATTATTAACTATCAATGACTACTCTCCCTTGAACAGAATTCCTAAAAGTTAAATTCTTGTTTAACACTCTAAATCTATGAATGCCCTTTTAAAGTGCCTGATATTAAAATAAAAAACAATTTGATTACTAAATGCATTAAAATGATAGTTTGTCAAACTGGAGGCCAGAGACGCATCGCCAGGAAAGGTGCTTCACATCTGTCTCTCCTAATGATGATATCGTGCAAGACAACCTGGGGAACTCTGTGCTGGGCTCAAACATGGAATGGAAGGCTACATAGAGAAACCAAATTCTGCCTCTTCCACCTTCTGTGACAGTGCTTATATGTACTAGAAAGTGGGTTTGGTATGTCATTTACTGGTTTACTTGGTTATCCCAAATTAATCCTCTTTCTCCTGGAAGTTACCCTGCAGTTGTCTTTACAAATTTAAGAGTGAAGCTCAGCACTTTTCACCTCCAAGAGTCTACTTCAGCTTCTGCTTATAAGGGCTTCAAATATACGGGCAGTTGAATTAATGTGGAAAGTTATTAAGCAACAGTTTCAATTATGAAAAGCACCATTCCCATTTTTTGTAAGATAGAACATGATAAAAAGCTAAGAAGTTATATTCCCTGTGCCATTTAACTTTCCAGCTGAAAGTATTTATCCACATGAAAAGAGTTGACTGTTTTCAGAGAACTGCATAGCTACCCTAGTAAGTTAAAAAATATCAAGTAAAATAGATTCAGCACGTTAGCTTGAGCTCAAATGAAGAAAGCTCTATGCAGACTACCAACACAAGGAACTTCATAGTCTCTAATGCTCCTGGACAAAGATCTCTATTTTAAATAGAAACTTCAACTCTCAAGGTGTTCTAAAGCTGGAAATATTCTATAGCACACATCTCTGCTTTATATTATGACACAAACGCTGAATTATCTACCCCTTAAGGTCTGCAAAATCATGTAAGTGCGGGAGCAGGAGAACAAAAACAGTAGGTTATTCCACAGAACTGTTTTTCATTTGTTTTCTCTTTTGTAAGGTAAATATTAATTTGCCTTTTACTCTGTACCTTGTGATGAAGGCATGACAAAAACCAATCAGCACAACTTAAGTACATCATTACAGTTGCTTTCCCTTCCCAATCCTGATGACTACTCATGAAGGCCAGTCAATATTAAACTTCTACTTTACTTTTGCTGCCCTTAATAGAATGACACACTTCCTTGTTTCCCACAGATTTTGGAACTACTGTTCGTATAAGAAAGTTGTTTTAATGGTGTGAAATACAAAGTAAACCAAGGACAGCTTAACTCTCATCAATTTGCTCCTAGCACAGCGGACAGAATTCAGCAGTGTTCTGCCATTACTGATTTGAAGGACAAGAAAAGAGAAACTATTTGTTATCTGCACTTGTCACCGAACAGCATTGCACAACCTCAGGAACTGACTTATGACTCTTTTGAATCACTATTAGATAATGTATTTGGGATATAAGACTACACATCTCAAAATTAACAATATCAAAGTAACAAGGTGATCTGCAGATCAGTTTTTAATACAGGTTGCTCTCCCCTCCCTGATAGCTTGCATTTATATAATAAAACAAGGGTATTCCATGCACTTCAGCATTTCCATTTTAAGAATAATTTATTAGTAAATATGACTTTGGAAAATCTAGTAATTTCCCTGAGACTCCAGGAGGGACAGACATATTATCAAAAACCTTTTCCACACTTCTTATTTATACAACACTTTGCACACTAATTCATCTTTCAATGAAACTGAACAGATTCATTTGAAAATAATTAATCTGAAGGTCAGAATAACAACTTATGTCTTGCATGTTCCCGTTGTTTCCTTTCTCAGTGTACTAATAGAGCCTATTCATACTTAAAGCAACTAAACCAACACTTTTTTAAAAGTTATTTTCTCAAATTTATTGAGGTGCATTCCCATTTAGAGAGAACACCTTTATTACCACATCAAAACAAAAAAGTTTCTGGTTTGTACACTAGGAGAACTGCTAAATGAGCATCACCAATATCAAAGACGTTTGCCTCTGCCTAAACATATTAGAATCTGTGACTAAGCACAGAAAAATGTAAGGTCCAACTACTGCTTCACTAAGTTTGCACAAATGTGAGTAAGCAGGAGAAGTGAAAATTACAAATAACACCATTTCCACATCAAAGAAGTTCACATTTGAATGAAGACATGGGATAGAACTGCATTACACTCTGCTTCATCACAGGAGTTCACAGTGGGAGTTGGCATGAACCAAATGTAGGTATCAGTCTAACAGTTTGCTTTTCACTTAAACTGAACGATAACGTGACACTTCAGACTTTTATGACTACATTTCTTTTATCACTAAGGATAAAAAAAATTCAGTAATGCTAAGTCTACACCTGGATGTACAGATATATTTATACTTCCAGCTGTCACATTTAAGACTGACTACTTCTGTATTTAAAATTAGATACACCATTACCCAGTGTATCAAATCTTCAGTTTGATGCAGAAAGCCTAAAACAGACATCATGACCAGACTCCACAGATCAGAACCCTGTAACATTATATACTTTGCATCTATGCTAGATACAGGGCAAGAACCTAAGGAGATAATATTTTCCTCTTGAAATTGTGTATGTCCAATCAATATGCAATTTGAAGATGCCAGCAAGTAAATAATTAGCTTATGAAAAAATTACAGACGTCTTATATCAATCATGCCTTTCTAAAGATTCTCTATCACAGAGGCTTTTCTCCTCTTCTAGGTTCTGTCCTTTAATACATGATGTCCAGAGCGCTCAACTAAATTGGGTCACTGGGAGAGGCTGCAGTGGAGCAAGGAGAGTGAAGTAGTGAAATAAACTACCACCAACAAAAACAACCTTGAGCATGTGATTATCAAGAGCTGTAAAGTTAGTGTGACAAGTTTTTAAATGAACATAAAACGTGCGTTTTCATTCTTAAAGTATGAAATACCTCCACTTAGTATGAAGGCTTTAATCCCATGCTAAAGGACAAGAATCCACATACAACTTCAAATGCTCCAGAGACCAAGAAGCAGAGCTACCTTTCAAACTGTGCATCAAAAAGATGAGATCTCTTCTTTGTAGCATCATTACCAATTTATGATTTCCAATAATGTTGTTTTCTGATAGTTTAAATACAAACTTTACTAGCAATAAAGATTAATGTCTATGCTTCCTAGTTAGTTTAACCCTTAAATACATGAAGATCAAAATTTAAGTTTTCCTCATGAGTTAACACAATTTTTTTGTTTCAAGAGAAAGTTACTTCAATATATTCCTTTCAAATACATTCCTTTTTCAAACAGTCAATAGGGCACTCAACACAATCCTTACTAAAAAAAATCTTCACCCTAATTCTTGATAGGCAATTGAATATGTCAGCATGTCTGTAAGCAAACACTATACCAAATGAAGTCCTGTACAGTGAGAAGATACTTTGCCTTAAACTTAAGGTTTTTTGCTTGAAGTCACAGATGTATCTGTACAACGTCATATCGTGGGTAGTTTTGCACCATTTTATGCTTTACTATGCACAAATCAGAAGATGTTTACATGATGTAAACATCCAGTACCCTAGTTAAACCATCAGTAAGCTGTCTCTTTTGAATCGGGTCAGAAGAAGATTTACATAGTCTTATAAGGTATAAAAGTGCCATAACTGGACAATCTGGATCATAATTTGTAATTAAAGGTTAAAATTGAGAAAGAAATACAGCTAAGAGAAACAGAACAAAACCATGAAGATTATGACTTGGTATCAGCAAAAACCAGGAAGGGTTATAACAAAAGAAGTAACAAGTGTATGTGAAAGGCTATAAAGAGATTTATACCTTTAAACTGACTGCTAAGAGACCTGTAACAACACTGTATGAATAAACGAAGAGAGAAAATGGAAAATGTTAGCAATTTATTGCAAAGGTAATGGTAAATAGGTTAAAGGAAGAAAAAAACATTGTTATAAAAGTAAAAATGTGATGAGCTGTGGATTTTTTTTTTCCCTTGAAAAGGAAATTTTTTAACAACGCAAGCATAGAGAAAAAAAGAAAATAACTGACAGGATCACAATAGCAATCAACAAAATTTCTGGAAAATTTCTATATGAAAGACATCCTTTTTATGGTTCAATTTAACCCTAGTTTCTTCTGAAAACAGAGAAACGCATAAATAGGATTCCAGGATGCAGACTTTATCAGCAGCTCTACCTTGTCACATGAAAGACATCTACTTTTATTACTTCAATTTCTATTGTTCTGCAGAGCTAAATATACATAACTTAGTTTAAGAAAATAGTATTTGGGGAAAAAACCTCTTGCTTCCCACACATCCAAAAACCGCCATGGAGTCACAGGAAGCTGCCAAAAAGATTTGTGTCTCAACTGATCAATCATTCAATTTAAAAGCATGAAACTACTTTTTCTAACTTAGACATTTTCAGAGCCTTATAAATTGTCTAAAAAAAAAAAATTCCCACTCTCAAATTAACTATGATGCTCTAAAGACATGTTTTGGATTGATTGGCTTTTGAGAATTTATTTTTCTGCTTCACATTTAAAGCTTTTGTCCACAACAACGAAAGTCAGAAATTTTTTATTTTTTAAAAGGAAGAGTCATGTTCTCAAACATAACTCTAGGACTAAAAGCTCTAAGAATTGCACACTTGAAGTCAAGTGGTTGGAAAGCAGTAGAAGTCTGCACAATGATGTGCATCACATAAATTAAGTATTACTTGAATAAGCTCTTGTCCTAATAGATGAAAGATTTGCATCAAGATCAACAATACAGTATAACACTTCTATTGACAAGCTGAATTTTCAAGTACTACTCAATATTTTCTAGGAGAGTTATGTTGTATGCAAGAAAAACATGCTCACACCTATGATACCCGCAGTTCTTATCCTTTTTGTCTCATCTGTGTTTTGGTTCCTCCCCACTTCCTTAGCAATGTTTCTTATCAGTTTCTCACTGTATGACACTTTCTCATTCAATGGTCTCTGTTTCTCAGCCCAACTCTGCTTCAACTGTTGGAACAATTAGTAATAAACTAGCTGCTGTAAGAATCATCCTTTAGATTAAAGCTTCAGTATTAATACACTAATTATATAAATGAGGGCAAAGTCATAATCTCAGACTGTCTGGAGACTCAGGAGACATCACAGCATTAATATACCCCTATTTTTGTTTACATTCTCCCCTGCATCCAGAAAGCCTACATCTTTTGTTTAAATGAATGCTCCATCTTTTCAGTAGATGTGGACAAACTCTTCTCCTCTTTTATGTCCTCTTCTGGTATCAGTCACACAAAATCAACTTTTCCCTTCAGTGTTACTTCATGATAATACATCCTCTAACAGTCTTAATTTCTTCCAATTCTCAATAGAATGCACAAGTTAGTTGGCGAAATAATAATTTTCCCTGCTCAAAGTACACTGTGAAGTGATTTAACAGTAACACTAAAATAATTTTACTGTTAAGCATGACTTTAGTTTTAATCCTACCCTTTAGCTTACAAACATACAACCAACTATGGGAGAAATACGATTCTGAGAAGAAAACCTATAAAGCAAACACAACTCCTGAATTTTATTAATATTTAAATCCATGCATCCTGTTAATATTATCTGCATTTTATAAAATAGTGGTAACTAAATGAGTAACCACCTTTGGGCAGTCTACAGTTTTAATGTTTAAATAAAGCAATCTAATTTAGGTATTTAACACTCATTAGTATAGAACACAGTTTTAATCTAGGCTTTGGATTGCTTGTTTTGAGAACTCCGGATCCTGCTGAGACCTGGCTTTTTTCTTGTCATGTGTTATGAGTCCCTCTCCCTATCTTTTAAGGTACACACTGAAACAGCAACTACTGCCATGATAAGGAGCTCCTCCAAGAGAATATTTTTCACAACACACTAGGCTACACTTAGTCACAAGCATGGACTAAAAATGTCAATTTTGTACACAATACAGATGAACCCTATGACTCAAAATAAAAAAATAAAAAATTCCCAATTAATCATAATCTTGTTCCTTGATGATTCTACATTAAAGACAGTATGTATGTTATTAATCTATTAGTCTAGTCCTCAGCCCTACAGAGAGCAACCATTACACAGCAAAAACAAGCAACAGAGAGCAGAGGCAATAGGGGAACATAGCACAGACTGAATGATCTTTGCATTTAAATAATAGCCCCATTAGTGTATATACATATAAACATACACACATACACTTGAGACTTATTTTAAGTGATGGTAAGACCAAAATTGCCATTAGCAGATTTCCCTACAGAAAGTACGTTATGGGATCCTGCAGATAAAAATAACTCTTCATTGCTAAGTCTTAAGTTACTGTTACATTTTTAAAGCACTTAATTTTACTTCCATACTTTTTTTCTATTTCAGAAAATAAGGCTGTTGTACATACACAAGCTCTATTTCAATAAATTGAAAACTGTGTATTAGTGGATAAAGCAGGACTGTACAGAATAAAAGGAAAATATACATAAACATGGCTCTCTTCAGTGACAGACTTACGTAACACTTTGAAACTCAGGACAATTAAGACAACTCAGTTTCTGAAGCAACAGACAGCCACTTTTAATATGGGAAAAAATAAATAAATCTAAAACTGCACAGAATTGCAGACACTAATTTATTTTGTTTATTGGGAAGTGATACATATACTCATTGACCTTTCCTTGAAACACTACTTTAGCTCATGCATTAAGTTGACCTATAAGACTGAACAATATATGTAGTTTTGCTACCCCTACCTTCACTCACACCTTGGTATCCCATCCCTATAAATACTTGGTTGTCTGCAGGAGAAATAACAAGGAAAGAAAAAAACCCAAACAGCTCAAGAGACTGTGGATGTCTGCCGTTTGTACTCATCTTCTGAAACTGACCAGTTTTATAAGGAGAGCAAGCTTTTCTATAACTCTACCAAGTTTTATTACACAGAAACAAATTTGCTAGCACCGATAGAAAACAAATGAAAAATGAACCGATCACCTACTTTTGAGCTCAAGAAGTTTTCTCCACAGAAACTAAGTTTTGCACTACAGATTCCACCATATCCAAGGACTTATACTGTGCATGGAATAACTTTACAAAAAATCATTACAGATTTCAAACTGACCCTGTTTTGAGAAAGGACAGATAACCAAAACAAGGGGCAAGGAACAGATGTGAAGCTAGAGTAATCTTCCTGGTAACACAAGATCAGAACAAATAGCTTGTTTGTATACGTGTAGCAAGAAAGATGAATTAGAGACTAGAAAACAGAAACAGGTGAACTAACAAAGAAAAAAGAGTAAGAAAATGAATGCACTATAGTCAGTAGTAAAATGAGAACACGAACAACCAAAAAACCCACAGAAATGGAACAGCAAAGCAAATCCTAATCAAGCCGAGCAAAGCTAGGTAGGAGAAGAAGGCCTAACAAAACCAAGAGGGATTACATGGAATTTACAAATTAAACTAGGTCACCTGGCAATATTACTAGTTAGTAAAATACTCAAATGCTATATTCATTTAATTTGCAGTGGTCTTTGGGGTCACTGTGGCAACGTGCATTTCATGCTGACTGCCAAACAGTAATTTTAAGTGTTTCTAGCCTAGAAGATGTTACGGTTAACAGGCTGAAGGCATATAGAATCATAGAATCATTTTGGTTGGAAAAGAACTTTAAGATATGGGACTCTGTATCTCATGAAGTGTTGAAGCATAGTTTCTACACTCAGATGCAGCCCTTGAAGTATGTTGTCACTCTGGAAAAGTGCAAAAGTGTGCTTTGAATCCTCCCTTTAAAAACATATATGGCCTTTTCCAAGGTATTGCAGTCTAGGACTTATCTAGTAAGTCAGAGTCAAAAGTTGGAGTGATACTCTTAAACAAATCAGTGCAAGGTGTAGAAGAACAGACGTGCAGTGGCCTTCTCTTTGTTACAAATGGAAGTTATTTCACATCCTTCTCATGTGCCACAGCACATGTAGCTACCATGCCACCTAAAGACAAGAAAAAAGGTTACCAGTCCCTGATTTGTCCACAAGGTCTGATCCCAAAGCAGAAGACATGGTAAGATTTGATTTCTCCCTACATCTGAACTGGTTTTGGACCATCCTATTCTCACAATTAATGCAACCCCCCTCCCAAGAAAGAATAATGTTTTGTTTAAATGGTAATATCCTATTAGGGAGTACTGACCCCACCATACACTTGTGCACCTATGTGAAGTATGCACACTTGCACAGAGTGTAAGTATGCAAACATTATTTTGATTCCTTTGCTTCTAGTACTCACTATTGAGAAAGAATGACTTTAAATGCCACTGCAATACACCATGTCTTTTAACGAGTAAGAATGGCAGCAAGTTAAATTACTTGTAGTACAGTGTGATTAAGTTAATTAGAACGATAATGGTTAGATTATTGAATCACATGAGCATTCATTCCATTGGCTTTCACAGGAAATTTAGGGTGTGGTTTCCTGGTCAGTTTAAGCTGATCTTAGGCTGCAGCGAGCAGAGGCAGTCATGTCATTCCCCACCCTTGTGTTTTCATGGCTCCCCCTGCAGTGACTAACAACTGCAAGGCAGCATAGTACCAGAATAATTTACTATGCAGTTCACACACAACAACTGCTACACCACGAGGGAGGTGCAGAAATGTGCTACCTAGGATGGTGCTGCACTTATGGCAACAGTCCTGAGTTTGAACAACTTTAGCTAACAGGGAAACAGCAAGAGCAGGGAAGGGTGTTATGAACAGGAACAGCCAAAATACTTTTTCCTTTTCACCTACCCACTCCGCAACACAGTGTCAAAAATGTTGCCTCTTACTCCAATGTAAAAGTCACCTCCACAGACCTGAAAAGATAGGCTCTATTACCACGTGCTGAAATGAGGGGGGAAAAAAAAAAGGTATCTCAAATGCAGTATTCCATAAAGATTATGCAGCACAAAATTAAATTAAAAGTACAAATGATAGTGATCAACAGCAGAAAAAACTAAAGCAAGCGTGCAATTCAGTGCAACAGTTAAGTGCAGAAGAATTAAGAACTGTACCTTGAAACAGCAGTTGTAGCCATACTTTTATTACATAACTAATGCTATTCCTCACGTTTTAACACAATATTATGTTTAATCAGGATATCCTTTAAAAGAAAGTTGACCTAAACGTACTTATCACTTAATACCTCCAGAGGTGCTTCAGCTAGCTCAGGATTAGTTCAGCAGAAAACTTGATAAATACTCCCTGGTAAGACCCAGCATACTTAACTGCTTATCTCCCCCCACAGGGTACCTAAGCAGATTAATTTTCTTGATTACAGACCAAATCAAATAAATAGTAATTTGACAACTAGTAAGGAAACTATGAGATTGATTTATATTTTGTTGTTATCACATTTCTGATTGTGACAGATGATTCCCATTCCTGAGTATATCAGATATTAACAGTAAACAAGTTTGTTCAGTGAACAAGCAGCTCATAAAGAGGGATAACTTCATTCATAATGGGTCTGCATTAGATATTTTTCACAAGTACGTAATTTGAAGTGTGTTAGAAACGGGTGTTGATGAAGGAACTACAGGAAAAACTAAGCCATGTAATTCCACCTTGTGCAGAATATAAATCCAAAAAAGGCTTGTGAGCCAGAAACCTAAGGATAATAATGTGCAAGTGGTTGATGTCTTTTTAAGAGCTTGAACATCATCTTCCAGAATTCAGAAGCCTTGTTAAACCTGAAGATTTAATCTGGTACTGGAGTAGCTGAATTTAACTTGCAAATACAAATTCAGCTGCTGTGTTTACTGTTGTTCCTGATTTTTTCCTCTTACTAACCCACAAGGAAGCCACTAACCCCAGTTCAAGAAAAATATACATCTATATACATACCTGGGCTGCCTTCTATAGTCAACCAAAAACTATAGTTCATACCATTCCTAATTTAATTGAATGTAATCAGTTTAACTGGAATCGCATTTTCCTCCAAATGCAATAATCTTAAATAAAAAGACAATTTCTTTGCTACAAAACAGTGAAATTTCTACAGCTTTCTAGAGAATCTTCCTGCTCCAAATACTTACCCTCACTAAATACAAGTTTTGGACCTAAATTAGCCTCAGTATTCCATAGAAATAAATTAATCCCTGTATTTAATTTTCTTATTAGTGCCAATGAAGTGTAGTTTTACTTCTTTTCCTCTTCCTATTTTGATGAGCATTCAACAAAACACAAAAAAAAAAGTTACAAGACACTTTATGAAAAGTTTTAACTTATTTTACTTTAAATTCTTCATGCTAGGGCAGTTTTAACCAATTACATTCTTAACAGCTTGCATTTTCAACTTACAGTTTGGAGATCCTGCAACCAAGTTCAATTCTCAGAAAGCACTTAGCATCTTCTAACAAAAAAAAAAAAACAACCAAAAAAACCCAAAAAAAGAACACAACCCAAACCACCCCAAAAAACCCAGGTCTTCCTGAAGAGTCACAGGCAGCATCTAACAATTCACTGCATAGTCAAACTTGCAGTTGTCATCAATCACCTGTATCATTACTGGAACACCTGAAAAGCTCTACTTAAGAAAATTTCTTTAAAAACACTCAATTTATTCACCTTCAATGTGCCCTTAGTCTTTGCCTTACTTTCTGACAAGCAAGTTTATTGAAAAGTTCTACTTTATGATGTTAGATTTATACAGATTAAATACTACATACATTTTGCTTATGCTATTTCTATGCAAACCAGAATGAATGTCAACCTTAAGTTGTCTTTAATATTAGCATTTCAGGGCAGCACACCAAACACTACACGCCCATTTTTCCTTCCTATCTCAACTGAAATAACAAAACCTTTATGAAAATTAAAAAAGAGTTTGCAAAAGAAAATAGTTGAAAGAGAATAGGAAGACCATAGGAACCATACACTCAGCTTAGACAGCAATTCCACAAGCTAAGAGAAAAACAATATTTTGCATTCTCAAATGGTTTAAAAGAAAAATAAAATTACATGTTCCTCATAAGCACACTTGACAGATTAGAAGAGATGAGGGTCTCCTTTCTTAATTTTCTTTTGAAATTTTCAAAATAGTTTCAAAGCAACTGTGAAAAAATGCTGACTATAGCAAAATCACTCATCACATTTTTTAATGAAGTTCACCAAAAAGATACTTCCTAACACTATTTGCTTTTTGCTTAATTAGCATTTATACAAGAGAATTCTTGTCAACCTGCCTCCCTGTCAAGGCCTCCACTGCAACAGCGTTAAAAGATGTCAGAAAAGTTTGGGCTACACTGCTTTGAGTCAGCAAAAAGAAAAGGGGGGGGAAACGACATTCTTCTTAATTTCCAATTCAGAACTCCTAGATTTCAAGAATAGCTAAGATTTTACAGGTCACCGAGGTACAGGATGCACTTTATGTTAATAATATCTACATCTTTGCATTAATTTAGAAGCACTGTCTTTAGTGATCATTTCCATTCACATGTACGTGTACCGTTATGATGAAAAAATAAAAGAAATAGTAAAGCACTTTACCAACACTCAACATGGTTAGTTTCCTGGGACAACTGAATTTCCCACCAAGGCCCAGCTTCCCACGCTTTGGATTTTGAAATACCAACAGGCAAAGGAAAAACTACCAGCAATCACATTTACACTTAAAAAGTAGTGAGGGAAGCAGGCAGTACACATAATGAACTTGGTTTTATTACTTAGTTTCGAGTTGAGAAACTTTATCAAGACATATGACAGAAGTCAGCATACCTCACACTACCCCAGCAATGGGAGCACAATACTTCAAACCTGGAGAAATAATTTTATCTTCTGAGGACCATGTACTGTATAAACTGACCACATACTGTATAAACTTTATCACTGTAACAACTTACCGTGTACTTAAGGCCTTCAGTGTGGTCTATAAAAATGCATTTAGGACTACATGAATAATCATGCTGATTATTGATTAACCTTGCAGAATAGACGTCAATCAGTTCACTTGCACATATGCACTTCTATCGGGCACCAGTGACACGGCAGACAGCAGCACCCCTACGTTTTTTCCTGCCGCAGACAACCAGCCGCCAGACTTGAGGCAGAAAACTTAAGTTACCACATGAAACTGCAGCCTCCAAGAACTCGTCACGACGCTCACTCACCATTAAGCAAGCAGCGCGCCAAAGGGCTTTTAAACACGTTAAAAAGGGGTAACTCTACAATAAGACTAAAGGCCGGCCAAGAAGCAGCATCCGAGAGGCGGATGTCACCTCCGCCCGGAGCCTCGCGGTGCTACGGGAGGGCAGCCCCAGCCCCGCCGGGCAGCGCCCGGTGCATCCCCGCCCGGAGCCGGCATCCGCGCCCACCTCAGCGCTGGACGGCCGCCCTCGCTGCCGGAGAGCGGTCAGCCGCCAGCATCGGCCTGGGAAAAACGCGACCCCAACCCCACTGGGACAAAAAGAAAGCAAAAGAAAGCAAAAAGAAGAGAAAACCGCACGCCTCGGATACCACAAAGTTCCCCGCGAAAGCGCTCAGTCCCTCAGCTCCAGGCCGCCGGCGGCTGCTGCCGGTTTCCTCCTTCCACAAGTACCTGGCGGAGCAGCCGGCGGCAATATCCCCACCCCGAGCCCGGCCCCTCCGAAACCCGGCCCCTCTCCGGCACCCACCTTTCCACTCGCTCCGCTCCCTCCGCCGGGGGCGGGGGGTACCTCCCCCGGCCCCCCTCTCCCCA